>JAKSZP010002766.1:0-176800 GCA_022478985.1 Massospora cicadina
TATTCTCTCAGGTCTAGTTTAGGTCATTTTTGATTGCAAAAGTGATGTTTAGGAGAGAGATGTGTTTTTCTCAACAATTCAACATCTGATACTTTATTTTATGAAAGTTTGCACCCTATGGGCTTTGTTTCTGAAGGTTTGGGGTTCTTGAGGTTTGATGTTGAGAGATCATTGCCATCAACTTCATGTGGGCCTTTAGTCCCCTGGGGCTTCTGATTTCTAGATATCTCAACACAAATTCCCTCAATTTGCTGTACTAATTTTGCTGAAGTTAATGTGGGGACTGGTGGTGGGATATTCAAAGGGAGGGCTGTTACCCATTGCTCATCTACTACATGGGCAAGGTCGCCCTGTGAAATGAGAGGGACAGCTGCCCTTCTTAGACCTTTTTTATAGGGAACAAGAATACTATCCAGTCCAAGCAGAGGGGACACTCCCCTGGACTTACAAAAGCCCCACATATGACTATACTTGACTAAAATTCTATATTCTGATTTTGACAATCCTCTCCCTCCAGATATTATGCCCCTAAACCCAATGCTATCCCCTTCCACAGAGACCACCAGCTTGCCTTAGCAGCGGTGGACTCACCCCATTGTCCCCTCCTCCACAAAGCAGTAGCAAAAACTGTTTATGAATTCTCAAAATGAATTAATATGCCTAACTTCCTCCCAGATTTTCTTGAAGAAGCATGGGAAGAAATTACCAAGCTGGCCTACACCACCAACAATGCTACCTTGTATGTTTCTAGCCTTGCAGCCTTTAACCTAAAAATTAAAATCACTAAAAAATTAATTGCCAATTTCACTCTACTCCCAGATGCATGCCTTCAAGCTGAACATCATCTTGCAGAATATTTTGAAGCTCTCTGTCAGGTTGATATTCTTTCTAATAATCCCTTCATTACCACCCTTGATCCCAATCATGCTGATGCCCCAACACTCTTACTCTTGGCTTACATCTGCCTCTTCAATAGTGCCACTTCTTATGTTGCTGCTGATCCTGATGCTGTGCCACCTGACCCTCCCTCCCCCTTTGCCATGGTGGGTTAGCAGACTTTCACTCCCTCCCTGGTTGAAGGTTTTATTTTGGTTTTGTTGACCCATTTGTTTTGGTTTTTTGCTTTGATCGGTGATGTCCATCCCTGGTTGGCATGCCTTGAATAAATTTTAAATTTTAAAATGTTGAAATCAAAGGAAAAATGATATACAAATCAATATAGGCTAATTAAAAACTACGCTTTTAAAGCTAGATAGTATAGGTATCCTGTAGCAAAGCATTGGTACCCTGCTAGCGACTATATAACCGTATAGCCATTTTTATCTACAATACGGGTGGTCAAAAACGACTACTTGGAACCAAATTTAAACTGCTTGAACCCAAGTCAATACTAATTAAGCATTAGCATTACTAGGGAGTTGGTTCGAGTTGTAGCTTCGGAAAGCTCTATCGCCGATTATTTGATCACAAAATTTTGGTGCGTCATCCGCCGCATGGGGTTGCAAAGCAAAAAGAACCTTAAGGTGAGGTTAGGTTGGAACGTAGTTTAGTATGAACCTTGGATATTTTAAATGGAAGCTGAGTTATGGCTCCAAGGCAAAAAATGTATTTTCTGATGACCAAAACTCCTCGCTATTATTTGAGGAACCCGAATCGCCCACCCCGACTTTGCCTCAGCTTAACACCCAGGCCGAATCAACTGTTTTGTTTAAAAATGATACCTTCGATGATTTTCCCTCCCCTCCTAAATCTTCCCAAACCTTTGATCTACTGGCTTTAGAAGGTGAGTTTCTCAACTTCATCTTTTAGTATAGCTTATACTTTAACCCGCCTTTTAAACCACATCTCTTCAGATTTTCGTATTAAAAAATAAAACAGCAGGAAACACTGAGGTTAATAATCCAACTCGGGCTGAGTTTGAGTATACCCTTCCTTAAGGCTAATAAAAACGGTAGTGATTTACTTGGCGACTTGGACCTTTCGCGCCCAACCGAAATTTCGACGCAAGCCGAGTTCACTACGAGTTCCGTGCACCCTGATTTCGGCGATTTTGCCACCCCAGCGGGCGACAATTCCCTTTGGAGAGTTTACCGAAGTTGCTCTAAAGCCCGAAGCGGACGATTTTGGAGACTTCTTCTCCTCTACCTCCCAGACCAGCAACAAAAACGTAGCTGAGCTGGTCGATCCTTTTAATCGAACGGTTCCGACGAAACCTTCCAGAATGGTACAGCCCGGTTCAGGCTTTAGCTCTTATGCCTCATCTGCCCAGCCCGAGGCTTCTGATAAGTTGAAAAGGTACACGCAAAACTCTAAAGGTTGTTTCTCAAGTAAGGTGTTCAAAATTTGTTTATTGTATTGCATCATTGGTGCCAGACTAATTTCCACAGGAAGCTCAGAGAAACCACGTAAAAGGTATTTTTGGGATTTAGATTATGGACTGTTTAAATGAAATTGCGCCACCTTTTTATCTCGTTGGCGCATAATCTTTAAGGATGAGTTTTGTTTTCCCGAGTCTAGTTTTGGTTAACTTTCTCCAAGCGAGTTCGCAACCGATTTTTGGCCCGGCCTAGTCAACTTGGCCCTCAAAGAATTTTCCTCGGCACTTTTATTTTTAAGCGATCTTGACCGAGTCTCCACTTCAAAGGATAGGCAGCTCTTAGGGGAGTATCTGCCATTAAAGGCTTATGTCGAGGGTGAGCTTTGCTTAATAGATGTCTAATAGTTCCGTAGGTCTATTTAATATCAACCTCGTGATGGAAAGGTTACGATATTCCGCTCAATACAGGCATTCAGATCCTATACCGTTGCCAAGCGATTCTAACCTTTTCACCAAATGGACAAATATCAGAAACCTTCTAATGCGGCTTACTATAGCAAATGTAATTTTCCTAACTTGGTTTAAGGCGATTGAAACTAATCCTCTTCCGCAGCCCAATATACATCCACCAAGCTCCGAAGATTTTCGTTTTTCGGGCTCCGAATATTGCAGGGTCTGCTTCATGCCTTTTGCAGAAAATGGCCACCAAGCTCACTTTCAATGCCAAGCGCTTTTCCAGCAATTATCTCCTGGCAAACGTTCTCCGAAAACCATTGCGTTTCCAACTTCCAGTTGTAAAGTGGGCACCCTGCTTTAACCGACGTGTCGTTTGCCAGCTATGTACTGTTTCACTTGGCTGTCAATCATCCAACGCACCTACCCTTTTTATTGACGGACAGCGTTGTTTACATAAGGGACCAATGAGATAATATGAGAAAAGGGATTGGTTGAGCATACATGAAGGGTTGAACAGGTATTTGGATTGCGCCTAAATTCTTATGGAACTCATATCTATTAAACGGTTATGTTGCTCGGTTTGATGTTTGGCTTTTATTAGTTTCTGGAGCGTTGTTCGATGGGTGGCTAATTGTTTGGTTGTGTTGGATGTAAAAGGTATGTTTGCTTTAAATTGGCTGCTATGGCTACGGCAAATACGATGGCTTTGACGCTCCTCGCCTAAGAGGATTCTCCTTGGCATCAATAGACGCCGGTGGGGTTCAGTTTTGTCATGGTGCAGTCATATATGTAGTTGCTCTTGGGTAATTTTGAGATATGTGTGGGAATCCTGCTAGCTAATGCTCGCAGGTGCTGATATTGAGCAGGATTTTCTCAAACGATTTGTTTTTATTTAATTTTGCCAACTAAATTGGCGGACTTAAACTATGTAAAACTACAAATGATAGATTATAATTTTTCCCAAGCTGCGGCTTGGGTGGGATAAATGATACTTTATTACAATGCCTTCCCCTAGTATTTGGGTTGTCAAAGGTTAATAGTGGGGTAATTATTAAATTTGATATAAGCTGGGTGGTGCGGCTTAGATAGTTTAACAATGTGGCCAATCCGCGCTCAGGAAAGTTGTTTTACTTCACCTGGTATTGACATAATATGATTAGTCCATTATAGGTAGGATAAAACTATGGGAAAAAGTTTTTATATATTGTACCTAATCATTTGCATTGGATTTAAACTCATCGCAGTCAATCCCCATCTGCTTCAGCTCATAATTAGGGGGTAAAGTTTCTTCACCCTTCACTACCCCCTCAAACCTATAAAAGGGGGTGGTTTTGTTATAGACAAAAACACAGAATTAGTGCTAAGGTTTGGGTGACCCTCCAACTCAGGCGGGGTATTCTGCCGAGGGTCGGGAGTAGCAAGGGCAGCTCAATCTGCCCTGGTCGATGGAAGGCAAGGAGTAAAATGATTACTCCGAGTTGAATTGTTTTGCCGAGTTAGACGATTTTGTATTTAATAAAATTAGACTATTCTCACCCAAAACCTTCTTCTAACAAAGTCGAGATGGCAATTGTCTGGCAATATGCTTGATAGATGGTTGGATATAAGATGGGTTGAGATTTATTTAGGGTTGTTCTTGTTTCAAATTGGAAAATCATAGCATAGTATGCTGTTTAATAGTTGATGTTTACACCTAGACCTTAAGAATTACTTTTGCTTCTAGGTTGATGAACTGCTTTTGCTCACTTTTGAGCTTGTTGGCAGAAGCTTGTTTTGGAATGTAGCTTTATTTATTCAGCTGCTTATCTGCATTTATCAGCTTTGAGCGCTCCTTGAGCTTTGGGATTTGTTATTTAGAAAGTAGTATTTGAGAAATGATAGACAAGTATTGAAGCTCTTGGCAGCTCTAGGGTTTGCATACTAATTTGAAAGCGAATTTGTTTCTATCACTAACCTGCACTTTTGACAAATGAGAGCTGCTTTATATGTTTAAGCTAAACCTTTATTTTACTCATGATTTTCTCTAACGCTAACAATCAGTACCATATAGACTTATCACCTTACTGCTAGTGTATGGATAATAGGAGGTTATGACATGCTTGATTGGAAGTTTGTCTCGGCAACTAGCAACTATTGTGCCATACATCTCAAACCTACCATTAACATATTTACAGTTGTTGCAGAAGGATCTATTAGAAATTATTCCATAAGAAATTGGATTTATTATAGTGCCACCCATTTTATAAAGTTTGCCAAGGCTCAGAAGGCCGGGAGCATAATAGCTTTAATGGGCTCGGAGTATCAAGGGGAATTAATTTATAAGGAAAATCTACTCAAATTTGGTGGAAAGGCTGTAGCAATAAGGCAAAACTATATAGCGCTGAAAGGCTGTTAAGCCAAAGCTTAGTACAACCGCTGAAATAAGTATAGGGATGGTTTAAAATAGACATACGTTATGTATAGTAAGAGCTTTAACAATTTAAGATGGAATATTAATTATTGGAGGGTACTTGGCAATAAAGAGCTCATAAATTTTGCAAAAGTTTAGATTTACTAACCCAATCCTGGCATCAAAATTGAAATGTACTGACATTATTTATTACATAACAAATGTCAGGGGAGTGTCTGTAACTCTCCCATTCTCAGAGGTGGTGCAGGGTGCACTGCCATACCATCAGGAAACCAGTTGTTATCAAGATGGTAAACAGGGTACCGCTGAGGATGCTAGAATAGAGGGGACTCAGGTCAAGGTAGTAAAATGTAGGATAAAGTAGTAAACAACTAATAAATCACAAAACTTGGTTTGACCCCAAAGGGGAGTCCATAGCCAAGTGGGAATCTGTGTAGGTGGGCTTGGGTGTCGCAGTCTGGAGGGGACCAGGGCTGCCCAGAGGTGCACCAGATTTGAAAGATATTTGGAAAGAAATAAATTGATCAACAATGCTGCAAACCTCCTTGAGGTGATCTTTGCAAAGTTTGCCCAAGGCACCATTTTAAAAATGTAAAGATAACTGGGGATTTTTATTAGGAAAGCTGACTAACAATGAGGGTTAGTCTCAAGGAAACATATTTAAACAATTGGATGGGGGGATCATCAATTGGTGGAAATGGTTTTAATCCCAAGTGCACCAATAGATGTATGCTTCCATCAGCCAGGGTTCTATATCTCAAGATTTACCAAACTTAAGTTATTTATTTTAGGCTGGCTGACCCAACTTATAAATTTCAAAAAGCAAACGGGTTTAGAAATCACATTTGCCAAGCAACTGAACCAAATTATCGCTATTAATAATATAGCTAGCGCATTTTAATGCCCTTGCTGTAACATAGAGCTGAGCATCATGCACATTCCCTAGACTGACCTTGGCATATCTGGCCTAAACCCAGCACTGGTCTAGGATATGTTTGAGGTCAGGAAGGCTTGCTAACTTCATCTTTTTGGCCTCCTGACAACTATCTTTATCTTTACAGTTGGTTCCACCAATCATGTCATCAGGCCATGACATTACCCTCTTGTTTTTTTGAGGCTCCACTCCCCCCTCAAGAGGCTTGCGCCAGGGAAAAGTTCTTGTGGGCTGGGGCCAACTTCATAGCGGAGATGGTTTTCTGAGACTTGGGTCCTGCAGCTTTGGGGAACTACTTGTGGAATAATTTGATCAGATCCAGGCATGGGTGCAGTCACATGCTGGTACCCAACTGTTTTCCGCTGCATTGAATCCCTTCCAGGATACTAGGTACTCTAGCCTTCTTCTGAATCTACTTGAGGCTACAATATCCTCCAATTCCCACTCTGGCGCCCCATCCACGAGATAAGTCTCTGGAGTCTCTGGTGGGGGCCCTCAAACAACATAAGTTTGCTTTCATGGAAGAGCAAAACAGATCCAGAATTAGGGAGGAGATCCAACTGGTATGAGGCGTGGCCCACCTTTCTGACAGCGCGGTAAAGCACAATCCTCTTTGGTTCCAATTTTTTGCATGGTTGCTTTATAGGGATGCCTTTGGCATCAAGCATCATGAAATCCCCTTTCTTATATGCAGGACCTATCTATCTTTTCTCATCTTCGTTCTTCTTATAAGCTTGCATAGCTGCATCCAAGTTTGTGCTCACCCCCTGGTGTACTTTCTTGATCATTTTTGCATAGTTCATCACCGCTTCCACCTTGGATCCACAACTGGGCTCCATGTTGAAGGCAGGGCTGAATCCATAGTTGGCAAAGAAGGGGGAACAACTGATTGATGCATGGTGAGCGTTGTTATAGCTGAATTGGGCCATGGGGAGATGGGAAACCCAATTTTAATGGTCCAGCAGAGTAACATCACAGGAACTTATCCAAGCACTGGTTCGCTTGTTCAGTCTGCCCATCTGATTGGGGGTTATAGGCAGTTAAACGGCAGGGATGGATCTGAAGAGTTTTACACAGCTCTTCCCAAAAGACAGAAGTAAACTGGGGCCCCCAATCACTAATTAGCTCTTGGAGGATTCCATGAAGAGCAAACACGTGGGTTAAGAAAAGCCTAGCCATCTCTTCCGCAGTTACTGTGGTTATGCAAGGGATAAAGTGGGTGAACTTCATAAAACGATCCACCACTACCATGATGGCATAGTACTATTAGATGCAGGAATTTCACAATAAAATCCGCGAATACTGAATTCCAAGGTTTTCCAGCCTTTTGAACTGGTACCAGCAACCCTGCGAAGAGCAGGCAATTTGGCTTCATTTAATTGCAGACCAGTCATTCCTTATAATACCTGGCAACCTGAGCAGCTAATCCCTTCAAATTATAAGTGCGTTGAATTAGCTCCAGAGTCTTCACCTTCCCAGGATGACCAACGATGATACCATCTTGATGGTCCCAGATGATTTCCAGGCAAAGTGGTCCAGCAAGAACCCATAGGCGCCCCTGAAACCACACCATCTCATCCTTCACATGGTAACCCCTGGTAATATCCTCCTGATTCAACTCACTCTTGGTGAGAACCATAGTATACCTGGCAGACAAAGGCTTTAAAAAAACTACTTTTCTGGGCATGCCATATTTCTCTGCATTTTTCAGAAGATTCAGAGCTGGCCTGTGAGCCAAGCAAAAAGGAAGTTGTGACACAATTTTACTGGTGGAAAGATTAAGTGGGTATTATGCATCTCCCTCCATAGGATTGGGAGCCAGTGCAGAGTCTCAGCTCAAAGCATCCGCCAAACCATTTTCCTTGTCCTTTGTAAACTCATAAGAAAACAAAAATTGGACCAGGGTCTCATTCCAGTTATTTTCCGTGGGGTCAAGACATGAGATGTGATGTAGTACAACAAGGCACGGTGATCTTTACATATGCAGAAGTTGGATGAGCCATGAAAATGATGACGCCAATAAGTCAGTGCCTCCACCACTTCTAATAACTCTTTGTCATAAACAGCGTAGTTTAACTCAGGTAGAGACATCTTCTGAGAAAAATATCCCACTGGATGCTCTATTCCATCCTTGTCTACCTGTAATAAGGCAGCTGTTATGGCAAAGTTGGAGGCATCATTAGACACTTTGAAAACTTTTCTGGATCTACATGGCAAAGGATGGACTTGGACAATAGTGTGTACTTTAATGCTTGGAAGGCATCTTTTAAAAATGCGTGACCACTGGAGAACTTTAGCTTCATTTTCCTTATACAGGGGCACCGCCACCTTAGAAAGATTGGGCATAAATTTCTTAAGGAACGTACATGTCCCCAAAAAACTCCGCAATTCCTTGACTGAATTTAGGGTGAGCTACTCACAAATCGCCTTATCCTTGTATGGAGTTATAACGTGTCCTTAATAAAGCATGACGATGCCCAGGATGGTGACCTGGTTTTAAATTTTGATGGTTGACTTGAAAATAAACGCTTTGAGAAAACCATCAATGCTAATAATTACTCCATTGATGGATCCTTTGATCCTTCTAATTCTATCTGCATAATCTGTTAAATTAGACTCACCTTGAATCCTCCTTAATTGCATCTAAAAAACCTGATTATCATAGCTAATAATAGCTATGATATCATATTATTATGACCGATTATTGACCCACTTGAGTGAATCAAGTGGGTTTATGGCACTAACCCAATTGCATTTTCCGATTTAATGCATTTACTATTAATGAATATTAATTTTTATGTATGTCAATCATTATAATTTGTACAAAAGTACTTGTACATGAATTCCCCAAATAGGGAGTAACTAGTACTATTGAGAGGCCTGCCAACGTCCCAATTAGGGGTACAGCATTATTTGAATTCCATATATTATTTTCCCCATTCATTATATTTTGTCAGATATATGACAAAATGTAATAGGCTGGCTGAAAGGCGAATATACACCGCTGTGGTAATAATATTAAACCTAAAAATCTTCCCAATTATAAGAGTAGTAGTGCCTCCAATCGGGCTGAAATAAAGGTAATTAAGTCATATTCAAGGGCCAAATTAACTTGGGGATTTTTTTAATAACCACTGCCATAATCCATAGTTGATTGACATGGCTTTAATAACCTCATCTAATAGATGACTATGGCCAGAAGATGCCCTAGAGGTATAAAATACTGGCACCTGGCCCTAAAATAAAATCATCTTACCATATTATTATATTTCCATCTTATATTGTCTTATATTAATTTTATCTTCATATTAAGAAGTGTAGACAAGCGTTCAGAGGAGCTTGCCATTATTACCTCTATCAGGAGAGTTCCAAAATAGAGATGGAAAAAATACCCAGAAGAGACCAGAAGAGTCAAGTATTATTGTTTAGCTTTGTGAGCTTCAGAACGGTTAGGAAACACCGTAAAGCACATAGCAGAATTAAGGATATATTGGCTTAAACTTTTCCTGACTATCAAAGCAGAATTATACCTAATAAGCAAGTAAATCATTAAAAACTTACAAGTGGTGCTCACAAAAAACCACATTGCACTTTTAATATGAATAAATCATCCAAATACCATGCAGATTCTGCCAGAATATATGATGAAAATGATATGGAAACCAGTGACTGAGAAATCACTGAGTACTTCAACCCTGCTTGCCAAAACATTGAGAATAGTACTTCATGCTCCTTAGATCTAATCATTGCGGGAAGAGGGCCTGTGGACTCAACAGGCCCAATTAAGTTTACCTCAAACAGTTGAAGGAGATGATGGAGACCATTTTTTATGGGTGTAGGATTGGTAAATCTCAGGCGGACCAATCTTTTGGTTCTTTTTATTACTTGAAGGATTAGGCCTTCAAACTGGAGATGTATATGCAGTACCAAGAGGCAACAATGGCAACTCTGGCCAGACGACTCAATTGTACACAAGCAACCAATAATTTTTTGGTTAGCTTTGTACAGCCCTCCAATAAAAACACCCAAAGGATTCTGGCTTAGCAGATTCTAGAGCTTTCCGGAGATATATGGAGTTTAAGAGGAAGAGTGATCGTCCCAATCTAACCTACTGGATAAACTGAATTCCAGCTTCAATGAAGTCAGAAAGGCCTTGTCAACAATATGGAACAGGTTAACGATGCCCACAGAAGGTTAAATACCTTGGAAGAGCAACTTAATATAAAAATTTGAAATATTGCAGCTGAGGTCCTCTTTTTACATGTATTGACCAGTTAGTGGGTCCATAATACAAATAAATGCTGCCAGAAATTGGAATGTTACTCCAAATTTCTGTCTTCTCAGATCAAACGTTTGACCAAAGATGCCACTTCTACTCAAAGAAATCGTCTGGTAATGAAAACAATGCATGTTTGGCTTAATGAATATGCCCAAATTGAGTTGAGCATTAAAAAAACGTTGAAGATCTGGCCGCCATGCCAGTAGGGCCACATTATGAGGAGAAACTCGCACAAATTCATGAAGAATTATTGAGAATCCAGTCAACAGTATCATCTGGTCAAGACAAGAATATTAAGCTTGTTAAGGAAAAGCAAGATCTCTAAATTCAGCAATTGGCAACAAATGCTTGTGTTGCTGATCTGACCAAAGATGTTCAGCATATATTGGCTTCTAAATTGGCTTTGGAAAAGAACGTGAGAGTCTTAAGAAGGAAGTCAATGCTCTAAAGGAGATAAGTTGCAACTGTCCAACCAGTCCTAGAGGGGGGAGAGTAGTATAACCTCTAAGTATTCAGGCAGAAAACAAATGGGGAAATTACATAAGGCCCTAATAAAGGAGTTTGAATCGAGTAGTTTGGAACAATTCCACAAAGCAGAATCTTCAGGGATTGAAATGGATGCTGAAACAGACATTTCAGATGTTTGTTCTATACTCAAAATTTTTGCTTCTATTCCAACTCCAGATGACACTCATTGCAAATGCAAACCAATTCTAGAAGATTCCCCAAGACATTCAAACTCTAGACGAAGCGTAACTCCTCTGGCTTATTATGGGTGCAGTGACTTTAAGCCTTTGAATTTTCCAAAATTTGACAAAGAAGGAGATGTACATTTGTTCCTAAAATTGTTTGAAAAATCTATGCAAGTAGGATCTGGTTATGCAAGGTCTTCAGCTTTCATCAAATTGCCTAGACTCACTGTCATGTTTACACGACCTTATTGAGGGCATCAATAGTAAGGAAAAGGCTGGGAGGCAGGAGGTCCAAAGGTTCAAATTTCAGGACCTTCCTGACCTTAAGCACACCTTGGATCAATGATGGGTGCAGGCTAGGTATGCCCAAGTTGGTAAAAGTGAGTGTATCTAAAGCCCAGCCCCTTGTTTCAGCTCTTTCACTAAAATGAACGATTCTTAAATTAAACAAGGACGGCTTGGTATGTTTAATCTGTGATGAGGGTTTGAAACCCACATGATTTATGAAATTGCAATCTCAGGTTGTGTTCAACTTCAATTGATCACTTGAGTAAGGTCAGTTTTGAAGTATGTTACCCTGTCAGATGAAAGCATGCTCCTATTGATGCAACAAGGATTAGTACCACTTTCGCCAACCCATGACTTCCCTGAGTTGTCTTAATTATGTTTGCTCAAGACCAACGTTTCTCGTTGGTCGTCTTCCATAATAAAACATAGTCATTTTAGTTTTCCCCCTATGTTGTGTTGGGCAAACTTGTGCGCGGACCTCTTCAAGGAGGTTTCATAACGTATTAGCCAATATATCTTTTTCAAAATTATTACAGCCTCAGGTACACTGCTGGGCCTACCAGGTTCCCTCCAAACCAGGTTATTTGTGCATTCTAGCCCTGTACAAAACTTGGTTATGAACTGCCCTTTGGGGAACAGCCAACTTTTGCTGTTTGCTCAATATTTTAATACTTTTACTGTGCTCAATACCCTCGCCTTATGCTCCTTAGCTCCAGCTCAATCTGCTGGGCTAACTTTATATTAACACTGATGACTAGATCCCTTGCTTTTGTCCAGTGTTTAGTGCACCGCCAAGCTGGGAACTGGAGAGTTATGGATACTCTCCTGACACTCCCCATAGAGTTGATCTTGTTATGCCCTTCCTGGGTGACGGCTGGTCCTATTCAGATGTGAAAAATGCAGTAATAAGATAATTCAGAGGGCCTTAAAAGCTATTGGCTCAAAAACAGAGCTGCTCAATATTAAATTCTAAGGGAATGAGTCCATCAGGGACTTTACGGATAGTTATTCCATGAGGCTCAGGTCCTACTCAGTTCTAATGCTATAAACGAATTCAATGCAAAGATTGCCTTGCAGCATGCTATCAAACCATACCGTGACTTTCAGCATTTCATGATTCTAGTCTTTAATTGAAGCATAAGAGCATTAGAACTCACGGATTATTTGAGACAATTTGCAAGTAGCTTTGACGTCCCTAATTGGCCCAAAGATCAATCGAAATCTCAATTTTTGAAAACAAATAATACAAATTCAAATGATTAGTGAAAATTAATTGTCCTGTAAATCAGAAATCTGACCAGCAATCAGGGTTGATTACCTGTCGTAATTGTGACCAAAATGGACACTTTGCTAGTCAGTGCTACAGACGGTCAGATAAAAACCTGGGGTGAATGTGGCCCTAAAGTTTAACAATGAAGAAAAGGTGGGAAAATAGCAGGTGGAGTAGAGGTGGAATGCTCTACTTCCACCAATGCCCTAACACACATTCCACCTGACCCAGACAAGCTTTTCTTAGTCGATGAAGTGGCCAAAGATAGCCTGCACCACACGTGGCTGACAATGTTTATATGGTTACCACCAAAGACTAAGTGAAAGTTTTAAAGCAATTAGAGGTCACTGAAGAATCTTGGGATGAAGTAGCAAAGCCCTATGCTAAACAAGTCATTGACCAAGGGCTAAATAACTAACTAAATGTTCATCCAATCTGCCCACACTACATGGCGTGCAAGTGGCCATACCCATGAAGACTTTAGCAGAGAATTTCCCAGAGGTCTGCTCAAGTCTGAAGTCCCACTTGGAACTGAACACTTACTCCAATATTCACATAATAAACGATTCTGATACCTACTATTAATGTACAAATGTGAATATTGCAGTAAATAAAGTTCATGTTTGGGCTATCGTTGATTGTGGGGCACCTATCAACATTGTCAGCACCAAACTGGTCATGAAGCTGAAGATTGCGCCTGACGTTGCACGTTGTCAAGAATATGTCACAGCAGGAGCCCACAACCTTAAGTCGCTTGGGGCCTAAAGCACATTATCATTATGTTTCAGATCCATTGTAGTTACGGCACCAGCCATAGTATTGCCAAACAAGCTATAATACCCTTATTGGGACCAATTTCTTGAGAAGATTTGGTGTTGTCACAGATCATAAAGAAGATACGCTGACTATCATGGGCAAAGCATCATGTTTTATTATAACAAAAATGGAAAGGCTGAAAAGAATAAGCCAAATTTATTTTCAACCTGGTCTAAAAAGGATGGCATAGTCCCAATTGAGTACACAAAGTCACGTCCAAAAATTAAGGCTCTTCCAATGTAGATTTGAAAATTAAAAGGAATTTTATTATTCTCAAATCATCAAATTGATGTGCTGCCTGGAACTCAAGTAGTCGTCCCTACTGGGCTGAATATTAAAATTCCAGAAGGACTTTATGGGGAAGTATTCCAACCATGGTCTAGACCCCAATTAGAGCCAAATATCGCACATGTTATAGTTATTCCAGGGCATTAAGAAATTCAAATCTTATGCGCAAAACTACAGGATCTACCCATCAATATACGGACGCATCAAGTTATTGCCTGCCTGCATTTATTTCTGACTACGGAAATTCAGACATATCACAAATTTGGGACCCTAGACGAGATAGGACTTCCCAATAAAGAGATCATTAGTATCAATAAAGTTATTCCTATGGCTGAATTAGGGAACCTGACTGACCCAGAAAAGGATCAAGCCCAGGATTTATTTCTGAAATACCAAGAAAAATTTGCAAAAAACAACTTTGACTTAGGTTGTGTTAGAGATGTGAAACATACTATTGACACTGGCGACCATGACCCCATCCAGTTACACCCAATTATACGCTCAAAAGCAGCAGCAGAAGTTGTTTCAAAAGAGATAAAAGAGCTGCTAAATAGTGGAATTCTGGACCCATCAAAGAGTCCTTGGGCCGCCCCAATTTTAATAGTAAAAAAGAAGGATGGAGCAATCAGGTTGTCATTGATTATTAAAAATTAAATAGCATCACAAAAGAAGGATTCTTAACCCTTTCCACGGATTGATGATGCCTTTGTTTAACTTGGATGCGCGAAGTTTTTCTCCACTATGGAACTAATAAGTGGATACTGGCAGGTCAATATGCCCGAAGAAGAGCACAAAAAATGTGACAATCTTAAATCAGGAGCCTATTCCAGCTGACAAGGATGACACAAGGGTCATGTAATTCCCCAGCTACGTTTCAAAGGGTGATGGACACAATCCTAGGAGATTTAAAATTTTCCTGTGTATTAGTTTACTTGAATGATTTAAATGTCTTAAGCTGCATCTTCACCAATCACCTGTAATATCTAGAGGTAGTTATCAAGAGACTAGCGGCTGCTAATTTGAAGATCAAACTCAGGAAGTGCCAATTTTTCAAAAATCACTTGGCTTATCTTGGGTTTGTTATCAATAAAGAAGGACTCCAACCTCATCCATCCAAACTGTAAGTCTAGAGACCCAGCTTCTTGGTCTAGATCTGGAAAAGGACCCTTTTAGGAAGAGGAAGGGACCTAATGCCCCTGTGGAGCCCTTAGCTCAACTGGGAGACTTTGGTCTTATAGTGGATGAACCTTGAATCACTGCATTGGCACCAAAAAACCCCACCATAGTACCCCATTCAGCTGCTTCTGCTCTGATTAAAAAAGGATAAAAGGGTTTGATTTGAGGTAATACAGGCCAGAAGCCATCAACAACAGCTTCCCCTAACACTGAGCCCCACTCCGCCATCTTTTACGTCCTTGGGAAAGAAGAAAATGTGCCTCAAAACTCAGAAAAGGGCTCTTAAGTCTTAAACCTGGTTTGGGACACGGAATCTGAAATTCCAGGTCTGGGAAAGCCAATCTGAGTCAGAAATTTGCTTTCAGGAAATTTTGAAAAATCTTTTAAAAATTCATGAAATCGACCCTGGCAGAACCCAATTTGGCTGCCCCTTCAATCTGAGTTAATACGCTTATGTTTGGATTGGTGAGGGTCCCTCCATGGCAGATCCAACAATTACATTGCCAGAGCTTTTGTGACCTTTGCATAAGCTTGATGATTTAGCCCTGAACCAAGGCTGAGTACCC
Source organism: Massospora cicadina (assembly GCA_022478985.1). Lineage (NCBI taxonomy): Eukaryota > Fungi > Entomophthoromycota > Entomophthoromycetes > Entomophthorales > Entomophthoraceae > Massospora > Massospora cicadina. Next base: position 15,493 of record JAKSZP010002766.1, read on the forward strand.
ATAAGTACGTCAGCTATTGCTGCCAAGGAAAAACATACCTATGGCCCCCTTTTCCCCACTTCGCATATGTAAGACAACTGCCTCTGTAAGGAGAGTTGTCAGTCCATTTTCACCTTTAAGGGTTATTAAAAACTACTCTCTCTAAAACCTATTCCACGAGCTCCACCGCTTTCTTCATAATTTTAATAATAACCCAGCTAAGTACTCAGCGATCTACATCCTAGGGCTGATGGTTGTTGAATGGGCCATCCAAGCCATTAATCCAGTGGCCTACTAAACAGTGATCATGAAACAGGAATTTGCTGCAAGCCTACGACATCAATATGCCACTTCAGAAGAGTTCTAAGATCTGCTGAACTCTTTGCAATGACCTGCTTACCATTCAGCACCTGGTGGACCAGCTTCAGATCTTCCTCCCACTTTGCAAAATAATCATAGAATTTAACCTAATCCGCCTTGCCAATCTTCTAGTGGTTTGCACAATTTGGGCAGAGTGAGGCCATCTCTGCTAATTGCAATTCCCCGTTTGGAGGTGAGGACTCACCGTTCACACAACCGCGAAATGGGAACCAGGCACTAAACCATCCAGGCCATTCTACCAAGGGCCAATCCAGCCCAAATTATTAAAAAATTGATCTGCCACGCTGGTGATGTACCTGACCCCTCTATCCAACCCAAAACCTCTCAATGGACACAAGATGAGGCCCAATGTAAGGCAAACAGCAAGTTAGAATTAGACCAGCCTGTCAGCCTAGGTGCTGGAGCACCCAAACAGCAAACCAGAATGCCAAAGGCACAGCTGCTGGTATGACGGATATGAAACTGGAAAGGAGTTTCGCCAATAACTGCCGGTGAGCCAGAATCTCATACAGGCACATAATAAGATACCAGATGAATATGGCCGTTAACCCCAAGGGGTGTGTGAGTGTTGGCGGAAAAGGAAGTTTATTTTTCAACATAAAAAACTAAATTTTGAGAAAGGTTTTATTGGAAAATTTAAGGAAGAAAAATTGACCAACAATTTTCTTAGTGCAATGCAACTGATTAAATAGTAGTTGATTGATGAAGAAACAAGCTGGGATTGGGTCCCTCAAGTTTGATCTAACTGGAGAATTATTTGGGAATGGGGGCAGATAAGCTCACTGGGAACTGACATCAAAGAAATTGGTGGCAGGCCAAGTCGCTGTCAGTTCAACATTGAACGCCCAAACTGAGACTTGACTGCATTTTTAGCAGTTGGCGTGATGGTATCTAGCCCAAGCACTGGGAATCCCCCAAGGCCACCCCACATAGGGGTGGGGCCAAATGGTTGGGAACGGGTTTGGGATGCCCAACCTGCCCATGCACAGTTGCTGAGCCATTCATTTTGTCAAAAGCGTTGCATCAGCCACAACACCCAATTTGCTGGAAGGGAGCTTTGAACTATCATCGATGGCGTCCGATGCTGCTACCTGCACATTGGGGATCATCCCTAACAATTTTGGGAGGGGTTAATTTTTGTGATCGCATGTTGGCAGAATTAAAGCCATAAGCAATTACAGCCAATGAATCAATCTTCATTCCTTTTTGAATATGTGGATTCTGATCATTGGGCTCGTTTCCACTCATTTTCAGACTGATCAACTTCATTTTGGCAATTTTGACACAAATTTCCCTGATCAGGCGTACAAATTTAGGTTAGGTGAATATGGGCACTGAGGGAAGGATCTTAAGAGGGAGAGATGTTACCCAGCATTTGTCTACCATGTGGGCGAGGTCGCCCTAGGTGATGAGGGGCACCGCCACCCTCTTTAGAGCCTTTTTTACTAGGAAACAGGAAGAGGGCCCAACTGACACACAGAGGACATTCCACTGGACTTACATTACCCTTTCCTTTTTCCAAAGGAAGGGCTCCACCGCCTGGGAACTGCACGAGGGCCACATTTTGTGCACCTTGGGTAATTTAATCACCAATACCATCGTGACCTTTTGGGGGGATGGGGGTGTTGGGGTGGGATTCATGAAATTTATCGACCAGCTCCATGAAGTTAGCACAACTGCTAGCCTTAACCCAACTGTCCTTGTAAGACGGATACACTTTCCATGCCACGAGATACTGAACCAACTGCTGGGATTTGCAGGACGCTAAGACGTCTTCTACCTTGGCTTCTTCTGAATCCTCTATCACAATTGGTTTAGGTTCAGTGGGGACAATCCCTTTGAATGGGGACAACAGAGACATGTAGAAGACGGAATGCTGTTTCCAATGAGCTGGCAGTTTCAACAAAAAACACCATTGCCAAAGTCTTCCTCCACCAGGTGGGGACCTGAACATTTGCTTGCAAACATTCCAGGAAAGTACCATCATCCGCAGATGGCGAGTGTCCAACATAACGTGAGAGCCCACTGCAATATCATGGCCCAGAAGCTGTTTGCAATCTGCAAACCATTTTATAATCATCGATAGCCTTTGTGAGGTGCTCCTTACTAAGGACTGGGTAGACTGGATATGCTCAACTAATCTGCGGCAGCAGGAACCTCTGGGAGTATACAGGGACTGACCAAATAAGAGGGATTATAACCAACGTTGCTTCATAGGGAGAAAACCCTGTAGATGCATGAGTACCATTGTTATAGGCGAATTGGGCGAGAGGGGGGTCATCAGCCCAAGTATCATGGGCGGCTGAAGCATAACAGCGCAAATACTGTTCCAAAATTTGGGTAACCCGCTCAGTTTGTCCATCGGACTGAGGGTGGTAAGTGGTGGAATGACAGGGGATGTTTTTTAGGATGTATAAAAGCTCATTCCAAAAAAATGCTGTAAATTGGGTTTCTGGTCAATAATGATCTCCTGTGGGAGACCAAACATCAAGGACACATGGCGTACAAAGAGCTGAGCAGTCTTTTTGGATGTGATCGCAGAAGTAAAGGGAATAAAAAGGGAAATTTGGTGAATTGATCAACCACCACCATCACTGCTGTAAACCCATTAGAACAGGGGAGTTCAACAAAAAAGTCCACAGACACCAATGTCCATGGACCCTCCGCCTGTTGTAATGGGTGCAGGAGACCCTTCCTTCCTGAGCGGTCATACTTTACCTGAGCACAGGTAACGCAATCAGTGATCCAAACCAGAACTTCCTTAGTTAAGCACACCCAGTTATAGGTTTGCTTTATCAATTTGATGCATTTTTTGTTGCCGGATGGCCAATCGTGGGAGGGTCATGATGCGCACAAAATACCTCAGCTTGGAAAAGAGGGGGAACCCAAATTTGCCACCCAAAATAGATGAGTACCTCCACCAAGGAGTACAGAGAGTGCTTGTAATTTTGAAGGACCAATTGCTCGAATAACTATACCCCTTTGGGCAGGTCATATGGCTGGTTAAGACCTGAGCAACAAGTGGGGCATTGGAAGCAAGGGTGGCAGAAGAGATGATGGGGGGAACAATTGCCAAAATTTTAGCAGCAGGGATCACAGTAATGAGGTCTGCTTCTTCCAAATCCGTGGGACAGTGGGCGGGGTTTTGGCTGAGAAAATTGGAAATACATTAAGCGCACCTTCTTATAAATTTGTATTTGAAATTGAAGCTGCACAAGTCCCAATAGGTTTGAGATTGTCAATGCGCCAATTTTTGAGGTTTACAGAAATACAAGAGAGCTTGGTGATCCAAGCAAACAGTTAACTCATGTAGGGCACCTTGTAACAGGTACAGCCAATGAGTCAATGCCCATGCTATGGCTGCCAGCTCTTTATTGTAGATGGCCCAGGATTGCTCCATAGATATAAATTTTTAGAAAATTAGTGACCGTATGTTTCAAGCCATCATGCTCTTTAAGCAGCAAAGCCCCACTGCCACCAATAAGGCATCACACGCAACAATATATGGCTTAGCAGGATCTACATGTTTCAGGACAGGAGGGGATAAAAAAATTCCTTGATCAACTTGAACACCTGCTAACATTTGGGCATCCAACGAAATGGTATGTCCTTGCTGGTGAGGGGGTGGAGTGGGGCCACCAACTAGGAAAGAGCTGAGGAAATTTTTTTAGGAAAATAATGGTTCCCAAGAAACTCCATAATTGTTTCTGGGTTGTCAGGGTAGGCCATTCTCGGATAGCATCCAACTTATTAGGGGGAATTGCATAGCCATCCTTAAGGATGAGGTTCCCAAGAAAGGTAACTTCCTCCTTATTTAACTCGCATTTTGAAGGCTTGACAAACAGGCCCGCCTTGTACAAAGCAGCCACGACCGCTTCCAAGTCAATAGTGTGTTGTTTAGGAGTCAGGGAGTGAACCAGAATGTCATCAATATTTAAGACCGTGCAAGTAAACTGGAGGTCACCCAGTATACTGTCAATCATACCTTGGAATGTAGCTGGGGCATTCTTCAGCCCAAAGGGCATTATGCAGAATTGGAAAATGCCTCGCTTTGTCCAGATCACTGTTAACCATTCTTGCCCTTCCATTACCCAAATCTGGTTAAAGGCGTTGATGAGATCCAGCTTAGAGAACACCCAAGATTTGGCGATTGCTTGGCTTATCATATGCTCCAAAGCAGGGTGTAGGGATTGTGAACCGTAACTTTGTTTAAATGTCCATAATCCACGCAGGGACAGAGGGAACCATCAGTTTTTTAGTAAAGATGATGGGAGACGTGACTGGCAATGTCTCCTTAAACAACCACCTTTTTTCAGTATATCGTCCAACCAAGAGTTGAGCGCAACCTCCTCCTCTGCTGTGTGGGGATACAACGGGCAGTTGATATTCACCAACTGTACCATCATACGGAATCCACAATCGAATTTGGTGTGAGGGGAAAGACAGTCCGCCTTCTCAGAATTGAAAATACTCTGGTAGCACATCAATTCTTTGAGAAAGTTGGATGGGAGGCCTGAAGGGGAAACGAGGGAAGTTATGGAGCTATGACCTTAGCTTTCTTGAGAGTATTAACTAAAGGAAGTTCTCCCTCAGTTTGATCGTTGGCAAAAGACAACATATTTGACTCTAAATGAATCTTAATATGTTGTCAACGCCACCATCCAACTCCTAAGATAACCTGGAAACCAAGTTCAACATTGCTGAGAACCAATTGCAGAAGCTGAACTGGTGTATTGAGAATGTAACTGGTCGGTGAACTAGGTATGAGGTTTGAAAGGCTGATAATGCAACCATCACTGAAGGGCCTGCATCAAGGTCAAGTTTCAATTGTTGAGCCAGTTCAACACTCATAAAATTGCCCGTGGCTCCGGTATCCACTAATGCCTCAAAGGAGACGTGATGGGACCCAACACTAATCTTCATGGGTAATAAGAAGTAAGCGAAATTCTCTTTATTGGTAGTTGTGGATGAATCCAGTGATACCAAAGAGATGGTAGTGGAGTCAGGGGAAACAGCTAAGCTATAGGGGGAGTAAGCTTGTTGCAAGTTGGAATGTCAGATTCTATTGACACGGGCACAATAGCCGTGGCAACTATGGGGTGTGGATTTGACATTTTGAGAGGAACTAGGATATTATGGATAAGAGCAATTTCCTTCACAACCTGGTTCAGCTGCAAAGAAGGGATCATTTCTACGCCAATATCAACGAGAAAGGCGGAAATGGTTAGGAATAATGGTTGGTCAATTATGTCAGGCAAACTGCAAGTTAAAATTAGACCAGCTTGCCAGCCTAGGTGCCTAAGAACCCAAATGGCAAACCAGAATGCCAAAGGCACTGCTGCTGGTATGACGGATATGAAACTGAAAAGGAGTTTCGCCAATAACTGTCAGTGAGCCAGAATCTCATACAGGCACATAATAAAATACCAGATGAATATGGCCGTTAACCCCAAGGGGTGTGTGAGTGTCAGGGGAAAAGGCGGTTAATTTTCAACATAAAAAACTAAATTTTGAGAAAGGTTTTTAATGGAAAATTTAAGGAAGAAAAATTGACCAACAATTTTCTCAATGCGATGCAACTGATTAAATAGTGGTTGGTTGATGAGAAAACAAGCCAGGATCAGGTCCCTCAAGTTTGACCTAACCAACGAATTATTCAGGAATGGGGGCAGATAAGCTCACTGGGAACTGACATCAAAAGAGTTGGCAGCAGGCTGAGTCACTATTGGTTCGACCTTGAATGCACAAACTGAGACTCAAATGCATTTCCAGCAGTTGGCATGATGGCGTCTGGCCTGACGAGCAACAGGAATCCCCCAAGGCCACCCCACATAGGGGCAGTCCCTATTGGTTGGGAACGGGTTTGGGATGCCTAACCTGCCCATGCACAGTTGCTGAGCCATTCATTTTGTCAAAAGCGTTGCATCAGCCACAACACCCAATTTGCTGGAAGGGAGCTTCAAACTATCATCGATGGTGTCCAATGCTGCTACCTGAACATCAAGGATCATCCTCAACGATTTTGGGAGGGGTTAATTTTAACGATTGCAGTGTGGCTGAATTAAAACATTGGCAATTACAGCCAATGAATCAATCTTCATTCCTTTTTGATTATGTGGATTCTGATCATTGGGCTCGTTTCCACTCATTTTCAGACTGATCAACTTCAATTTTGGCAATTTTGACACAAATTTCCCTGATCAGGCGTACAAGTTTAGGTGAGATGAATGTGGGCACTGGGGGAGGGATCCAAAGAGGGAGAGCTGTTACCTAGCGTTCGTCTACCATGTGGGCGAGGTCGCCCTAGGTGATGAGGGGTACCGCCACCCTCTTTGGAGCCTTTTCACTCGGAAACAGGAAGAGGGCCTGATTGACACACAGGGGACGCTCCCCTGGACTTACACCCAAGGCCTCCCAATGGTTGGAGAAATTCAATTCAATCTGATTTGTGAGGTTGATCATCATTTCAAAAATTTTGAAAATTTCTATGATTCTCAGAATTTTTACTATGATGAATCAGTCCAAAATGGGTGGGAAAATGAAGTCAAAGGTCAACAACTGCAAAACCAGGGGGATTGGTCGTCCTCCTTGCCAATAACACCCTTGAGGATGCCCTGGCAAGACTTGCAGTTGCCCCATTGCAGCTATTTAGTTTTTATGGGGGCTTTTGGTATGTTTATTAACTTCTATTTCCCTTACCAAAATAATTTGGGACTCTTACTAAAACTTCTCAGAACTGCTATGCCCTTGGCATTCTGGGCTTTCCACTGGGTTGTTACACACCCAGACTGGAATCCCATTCTTAAATTAATCAGCAGATTTCATGACATAATGGACTGACCCATAACTTAAGCACTTTATGCCCTCCTCATGGAATCAGGCGAAGCAGTTGCTTAATTAATCACCATGAATTTTCATTCCCTATGCGACGTAGTCTTCTCTTGCTGGTCGCTCATCTTCTTCTATAGGGCCTGCAAACAACTCTTATCAATTAAAACAACATCCATCCAGCTCCAGCAAACCAGGCTGCACCTTTGGTAATTGTAGTAACAATGGGAATCCCTCCAGTACCATCAACTGAAGTAGCCAAACAGGTGCTAGATGCTCTAGCTGAGCTTCATGTATGCTTTGCTGTTGGGGGGTCCCAAACTCCCACTCCCACTGACGCACAGAGAAGTGTGCCCTTTTAGATGCTCTTGATTGGGAAGCACGCCGTTGGGTCAGAGGAGTACTACGGGCTGCCACCAAAATGGGAATCACACTCCCTTATTAAGTATAGTATCTGATGCAATCCAAGCACCATAATCTAGAACATCCCGCCTTTACCGTCTCTTTACCCTCCACCAGAAGGTCCCTTAATTGCCATCACTGGTAGAGGCCTTCACGGCGTTAGTATCCTCAGCTGGGATTACTACGGACATTGCAGTGGCAGCTTTCAGAGCAGCCTTGGACAACTCTTCATCTAGCAATGCCGCATGGGATCCTCTCCCAGTATCCTTGGAGGCTGCATTTACTTTAGCATATTCAGTAGGGCAAAACCCCTCCATACAAGTATGGCCTCAGTAGCGGTAATGACATCTCAGCCATTGGTGAACACCCTCCCAGCCAGCTTATTTAAGTCCAAACTACCCGCTCCTACCTCCACAGGATACAAGGGTACAGGGAAGCGCTCCCTGGTGTTGCAGTGGTAGCTCCCTACCCGCAGGCTACTTTGAAGAGTAATATGCCACTAGAAAAGAGTCCCTTCCCCTTCCCTGCCGATGAGGAGTTGAGTGTGACATTGGACCCAAGTAATCCAATACTAACGCCCACCCAAATAGTCCAAGTGGAAGCCCACATCGCGCCTAATCAGAAAGATGATGCGCATACCGCTGAGCCTAGTTCTTCTCCCACTGAGTCAGCCTCACCCACCATATGTAACCATGAAAGTCACTCCCCCTCAACAGTGATGTGCAATGGCATAAAGGTAGACCTAACCAATCCTATCCTTCTTGGGGACCAGGAGAGCCTCTCAGAGGGATCCAATGAGAAGCAGAGTAGCTTACTGAAAAACCAAAGAACCACTTCTTATTATGGGACCCACCCCACTTTCCGCTGCACTCACTCTTTCCATGGCCAATAAAGAGGACCAAGATTATTTCCTGTTTCCCATTACCTTCAGAGTAGGAGTACAGAAGGTCACAGTACAAGCTCTCCTGGATACTGTAGCAGCGGGCAACTTTATGGATTTAAGCGTGGCACACTCTCTGGACTTGGATACGATGCTTGCTCCTCCTATATTAGGTGCTTCATCTACACCTATGACCTGCCATACTATCCAACGCCCAGTGCAGTTACTTATCCACAAATTTGGCTTCTGCAATCACTTTTCAGCGGTACCTGACTTACTATACCCTGTCATCATGATGATAGGGTGGCGGCGACGCCAACAGGTGAACATCAATCTGGAACTTAACTCTCTGTCCTTCGCTAATAGGAGATGTAATGGGGAATTCCCACTAATTGAAACATTCACAACAGAGCCCTCACTCAGCTCAATCTCTTCCTCTGAGCTGCCCCCTTTGGACTTCCCCCAAGATTTTCCTGACTTCCTAGCCCCATATAAGGATGTCTTCGACATGAGACTTGCAAATTGACTTCCTCCACATTCAGAATATGACCTAGTCTTCCAGCTAACAGTGCATCTTATCTGATCAATTGCTCATTGTACCCTTACACAGAGGAAGAAGACAAGGCGCTGGGCATCTGGTTAGATGATATGCTGGAAAAAGGATGGATTATTAAGAAATCCTCCCCCATTGCCACACCAGTTGTCTTTTCCCAGAATAGGGTGGAACCTTACGCCTGTGCGTGGACTATAGCCATGTTAGCAGTGTGACGGTTCCAGATCCATACCCCTCCCCTTGTAACAAACCATTGCACAGGACATTGCCAAATTCCGAATCTTTTCTACATTGGACTTTATTAATGCCTTTAACCAGGTAAGGGTCAAGGAGGGTCAAGAGTGGCTCACAGCCATCAGAACAAGGCGCGAGATATTCCGGTTCAAGGTGATGCCATTTGGACTGAAGAACGCACCAGAAACTTTCCAACGGTTGATTGATGATGTCCTGGGGGACCTAAGAGTTACCTGTGCTGTCGCTTATATAGATGATATCCTAATCCACTCCCCAACCCATGAACAGCACACCAAGGATTTGGAGACTGTAATTTTTGCCCTTCTCAAGGCAGGGCTTTTTTCAAGCCATCCAAGTATGTATTCTTTCAAGAGGAAGTAACATTCTTAGGGAACCTGGTCCTTAAGGATGGATATGCGGTTCCCCCTGTAAGCTGGAGTCTGTTCAGTTCTGGCCAACCCCTACCACCCAAAAACAACTAAGAAGTTTACTGGGCACTGTTACTTTTCTAAAGAAGTTTTCTCCTGCGCTCGCCCAGCTGGCATCACCCCTCCACCCACTGACAGAGAAGAAAGTCCCTTTCAAATGGACAGAGGAGTGTCAACAAGCCTTTGAGGCAATCAAAAACTGTTTTTCTGTCTGCGCCAATCCTGCGGCATGCTGACACATCCAAGCCATATATGGTGGTATGCGATGCTTCAGCAGTTGCAGTAAGAGCGGTACTATTGCAAGATCATGAAGGGGAGGAAGCATCCAGTGGCATACTTTTCAAGGAAACTACCTCCACAGAACAAGCATGGGCTATCTATGTTAAAGAGTTCGCTGCGGTGGCATGGTCGCTGACTCATTAGAGATATCTTCTTCAGGGAGCAAAGCATAAAGACACAGTATGCACCGACCATAAGTCCCTATTGTATTATCAGAAACCCCAAAAGCTGGCTCACCATCAAGCACGCACATATAGGGATCTTTGCAACTTCAACTTCAAGTATGAGTCCATAAAAGAGCCCCTAAATGTGCTGCCGGATATGTTGAGTTGCAACCCTGCCTTGGCTCCAGGCCCAGAGGAGGACATGTCTGAGCTCACCACAGTAATGCCTTCCACCATGGTCCTCTCCCTCGCCCCTGTCATGGTATCATATGCCAATATATCTCCAAAAACCCCATGTGAAAACGCGTTTTAGAAGGTCAACTATGTTGCCCAGAGGGAATTGAAGTGCTAAATGACCTGGAGACTAAGCAGCGTAAACGACCCCTTTACCACTTAAAGGATGGGATAAACTTCTTTAGGGATAGGATTTGGGTTCCACCTGCCCTGAAAATGCAGGTTTTTGAAGAGCATCAAACCCCACCGCAGTAGGTCATCCTGTTTTAAAGAAATGTGCCGAGTTAGTTAAAAGAACCTACAATTGGCCCAGGCTCTCCAAGAATATCCCAGCCTGGGTATCAAGCTATGTTACCTGTGCCCACTATAAATCAGACCACACAGGAAAAAAGGGTCTCCTCTACCCTTTGCAACAAGCTGAGGGTCCCTGGACGTCAGTCTCAGTGGACTTCATTGGTGGACTTCCCATTTCAAAGGGGTTTGATGCCATAATGGTGGTTGTGGATAGGTTCACCAAGTTTGAGTTGTTTATTCCATGCAACACTACTATAACTGCGGCAGATACTGCAGCACTTTTCGTCACTCATGTCTTCTCCATGTTTGGACTCCCAACGGAAATTGTAAGTGACCGTGGTCCACAGTTCACAGACAGGTTTTGAGATGCCTTGCTGGGACTTCTTAACATCAAATCCTGCCGTTCTACAGCATATCACCACAATCAGATGGGCAAACTGAGAGAGTTAATCAAGTGTTAGAACTATATCTACGTTGTTACTCCTAAGCCACCCAGGACACTTGGGCCACAGACCTCCCTTTAGCGCAATTTTCCTATAACAAAGCCTCCCAGTTTTCCACTGGATTCTCCCCCTTTGAAGCAACATTGGATTACACCTGGCTTTTCATATTGGAGCACACTTAACCCCAGCAGTCCCCGCAGCAGAGGACCAGATCACTAAGATCCAAGATACCCAAAAGCTTGTCTAAGAACACTTATCAAAAGAATTGAAGACTATAAGAAGTTCGCTGATAGAAAATAAATTCCTGGGCATGACATCTCTGTAGGCTCACTTGTTATGCTTGACACCCGCCACCTGAATATGAAGGTTCCTTCCAGGAAGCTGGCTAGTAAGCACTCTGGTCCTTTTAAGTAGAGAAATATTTGGGTAATAGTGCATACCGCATCAAGCTTCATGCCCATTGGAAACAACACAATGTTTTCCACATCTCTCAACTATCCCTTTTAAGGGAGAGCTTCCTTCTACCCATGAGCCTATTATTGTAAAGGGCTCCCAAGAGGCCGAAGTGGAGGCAATGCTGTCCTCAAGAAAATCTAAAAGGTCAGTCCAGTATCTGGTTGCATGGAAAGGCTACCCAGACTATGAAAATAGTTGGGTTAGTGCAAAGGATGTGAGAATTTCAAGGAGTTAGTAGCTGAGTTTCACGAGTCACATCCTGAAGCCCCTACCCACCCAAGAAATTCGCCATAATTTTGGCCATAAAACTCCCTACTAGACACAATAACTATGCCCTGGTTCACGTGCCAGGAGGAGGTCTGTTTCTCGTTCAAAAAGGAGATTATAATGTAAGTCTAGAGACCCAACCTCTTGGGATAGATCGGGAAAAGGACCCTTTTAGAAAAAGCAAGGGACCTAATGCCCCTGTGGAGCCCTTGGCTCAACTGGGAGACTTGGGTCATGTAGTGGATGAACGTTGGGTTACTGCATTGGCACCAAAAACCCCACCACAGTACCCCATCTGGCTGCTTCTGCTCTGATTAAAAAAGGATAAAAGGGTTTGATTTGAGGTAATACAGGCCAGAAGCCTTCAAAAGCAGCTTCCCTCCCACTGAGCCCCACTCCGCCATCCTTTATGTCCTTGGGAAAGAAGAAAATGTGCCTCGAAACTCAGGAAAGGGCTCCCAAGTCATAAAACCTGGTTTGGGACATGGAATCCAAAATTTCAGGTCCAGGAAAGCCAATCCAAGTCAGAAATTTGCTTTCAGGAAATTTTGTAAAATCTTTTAAAAACTCTTTGGAATCGATCTTGGCAGAACCCAATTTGGCCGCCCCTTAAATATGAGTTATCTGCTTATGTTTGGATTGGTGAGGGTCCCTCCCTGGCGGATCCAGCAATTAAATTGCCAGAGCTTTTGTGACCTTTGCATAAGCTTGATGATAAAGCCCTGAAACCAGGCTGAATACCCATGATTATGTCAGCTATTGCTGCCTAGGAAAAACGTACCCATGGCCGCCTTTTCCCCACTTCACATATGTAAGACAACTGCCTCTGTAAGGAGAGTTGTCAGTCCTTTTTTCACCTTTAAGGTTTAATAAAAACTACTCCCTCTAAAACTATTATGTAATCTCTTCCGCTTTCTTCACAATTTTTTTACTTAACCCAGAAAAGTATGCAGCAATCCGCATCCTAGGGCTGATGGTAATTGATTGGGCCTTCCAAGCCATCAATCAGGTGGCCTACTAAACAGTGACCATGAAACAGGAATTATCTGCAAGCCTATGATGTCAATCTGCCGCTTTAGAAGAGTTCTCAGATCTGGTGAACTTTTCACAATGACCTGCTTACCATTCAGCACCCAGTAGACCAGCTTCAGGTCTGCCTCCCACTTTGCGAAATAATCAGAGAATTCAACGTAATCTGCCTCAGTGATCTGCTAGTGGTTTGGCACAATTTGGGTGGAGTGAGGCCATCTCCACTAATCAGGATTTCCCATTAAGAGGTGAGGACTCACCGTTCACACAACCGCGAAATGGGAACCAGGCACCAAACCATCCAGGCCATTCTACCAAGGGCCAATCCAGCCCAAATTATTAAAAATTGATCTGCCACGCTGGTGATGTACCTGACCTCTCTATCCAACCCAAAGCCTCTCAATGGACACAAGACGAGGCCCAAGGTCTCCCAATGGTCAGAGCAATTCAATTTGATTTGTTTTATAAGGCTGATCATTTCATAATTTCGAAAATTTCTACGATTTTCAGAATTTTTACTATGATGAATCAGTCCAAAATGGTTGGGAAAATAAAGCCAAAGGTCAACAACTGCAAAACCAGGAGGATTGGTCATCCTCCTTGCCTCTCCCACTTTTGGGGGATTACCAAGCAAGACCCATGGTTGCCCACATTGAAGCCATTTGGTTTGTTATGGGGGCCTTAGATATGTTTGTTAACTTCTATTTCCCTCACCAAAATAATAGGGGATCCCTCCTACAACTGCTCAGAACTGTTATGCCCTTGGCATTCTGGGCTTTCCACTAAGCTATTACACACCCATATTGGAAGCCAGTCTTACTTTAATCAGCAGATTCCACGACACAAACTAGACACAATATTAAAGATATACATTGGCCTGAATCCAAGCACACTATACAAGTTTTCCTGGGCATGATTGGTTATTATTGCCGATTATTAGCTGTTTTTGAATAAATTGGAGAGCATTTTTTTTCATTTACTTAAGGACAAGGTCATATTTGACTGGTATCAGGCCTGTCAAGAGACATTCAATCAGCTCTGATTGGCCTTAATAACAGCCCCAGTCCTTTGATACCCAGACTTTGAGTGTGATTTTATTGTTCAAACTTATACCTTGCTTATGGCAGTTGGAGCCATGTTGTCTCAGATAGGGGAAGATGGCGAGGAACATCCAATCGCCTTTGCTAGTTGGACCTTAAAAGTCCACAAGTGGAAAAACACAGTGATAGAACGGAAATTTTTGGTGGTTATATATGCTTACAAGCAATTTTGGGTTTATCTGCACAGCTCACTTTACAATTGTAACAGATCATTCATCCCCTAAGATGGCAGAATAACTTGAAGGAACCAGAGGGCCAATTAGCAAAGTGGGCATTAAAGCTTCAAGCCTTCAATTACACAATTAAACATCATGCAGGAGTGAAGCACCAAGTCGCTGACTGCTTATCTCATTCTCCTACAATCGCCACTGTCAGCTTGGCCGCAGATGAGCTGTTCCAAAAAATGGTCAGTGGAGAATTCCGAAATGAGCCTGAATATGTCCAAAAATTGCTCACAGATCTACAAAAAGACAATTTGGTCAAAAATGGAACAACGCACAAAATGATCGAAGGAAAAAAGGTCATTCAATAAGACCACAGCACGAATGGATCTAATAATCGTGGCGCATAAAGCTATAGGACATGGTGGATTAAGAAAACAAAGGAGAATCTTAAAAGATATTGCTACTGGGAGTCAATGTACTTTATTATCCAAGAGACACTGGAGTGTTGCGCTGAATGCCAAGGCAAAAACTGTTCTGAAAGAGCACAACTTACCATCTCATTTGGCCCAAATTTGCTTGGCATACCATACCCATAGATGTTGTTGGACCACTTCCCACTAGCAACTCCAAGGCCAAGTACATCATCGTGGCTATTGCCCACTTGACTAAGTAGGTTGAATCCAAGACTATTTGGGAAGTAGGTGAAGTGATGACGGTCAAGTTTATTCTTGACAATATTATCCACAAACAGGTTTGTCCACAGGCTATCCTGACCAATAATGGAATTAATTTTACTGCCAAAGTTATCACAAAGCTTAAGCAATTGTTGGGAGTGAGAGGTGTGCTCTCTGCTCCCTATCATCCAGAGACAAATGGAATGGTTGAGCATGTAAATGGGACGCTTGTGAACATTTATAAAAAGCTAACCTCAGGTAAACCATCTGAATGGAGCACATTTCTAAGCTTGGCTGTGCTTGCCTATGACATATTGTATCACTCTGCCACTAAGATGTCACCTTTCCAGGTTTTATATAGAGGACATCCGGCCCTACCATTGCTGCTATATCTGGTCCTAAAAGATCCTGGTAAGAGCAGTTATCCTCAATACGTCAAGAAGCTTGCAGATACCCTAATTAAACTACAAGCTCAAGCCTTTGACAACAGTTTTTCTGTTAAAAAGGCCCACATGAAAAGGATTTTAAAAATTGATATGATTTAGCCATATTGAAGTTGGTGATGAGGTACTATTCTGCAATATGCACGGATTAGGCCAATTAAAGAAGTTTAATTACATTTGGGTTGGCACATTTGTGATTTGCTGAGAAGACATCAATTTTAGTTTACACCATCAAAAAGGTTAAAACAGGCCATATTTATAATCAAATCCATGAAAAATTCCCAAGAATATTTAGAAAGAGAATAAATAGAAGTAAAGAAAATAAAAAATGCACGATTATATGAATACAAAATATAATTAAAAAGAAAAAAGAGAGATAAATAATAAACAAAATATATAAACGTATAAATATATATATAATAGTAAAAGAGAAAATATACTTAGTTAATAAAAAATAAATTTAATATTACAAAAGTAAATGGATTGGTAAAAATAATAGATAATAAAGGTTTTTGTTCATCTGCTTCGAGGAGGGAGGTGACTCTGGGCCTGATTCTTCCTCTTTGTGCACCAATTTTGCCCAATCTAGCTGCTGAGTGACAAAAAAAGGGCCATAGCGTCATAGAGCCAGATGCATCATGTGCTAGTTGTAGCTGGTTCCCAGTGAACGATTGGGAGGAGAGGCACAAAACTACTAACCATGATTTGATTGAGCCCACAATTTGGTGGAAAACAAATGCCCAGGAGAAGACAGTTGACCAAAAAATCAGTCTGGCACTGAAACATTTCTGGGGTCGCCAGTCAGACACAATAAACTTGGGTCTTCTACCAAACAATAAGGGGGCACATGCAACAACTGGCCTGAAGGCATCCGATTGGGAACAATATGAATAATTTGGCTGATTAAGGCCATTTTGGGAGATATTCATTTGCGCTATCTTAATGTAAAGCCTCAAAACTGCCCAAACAGCCAAGTGGAAATGAAAATCCTGAATATCATGGGTATTTAGACCTAAGAATGAAGCGAAATTAGGCCTACTCTTAAGAAGTGCAGACCAGGAACTGAGAACCTCCTCCACAAAGCTGTCAACTTGGACAATAATATGAGGTCGCACAGTTGTATCCTCAGCAAGAAAAAGATGAATGGGGTTATAAAACCACACATATTCAGCCCTCAATTGGTCAAGAAGTTGAACACAACTCAAATAAATTGGATGAGCCCAGTACTGCATTATATGCTCAAGTCATCATAAAATAGCTGAGGATGAAGATAAACTCCGCCAGAAGATCACCATCCCAATATATAGATTGCAGGGAAAAATTTGTCTCTTGAGTAAATTCTATGGCCAAAAGTGTCCACTGGAAAAATTGTTGAAGAATGCGACCAAAATTCAAAACCCACCAATCTGCAAGTATGCTCAATGGTAGGGTTAGTCTCCTCTTCAACAATAGTTTTGGGCTGAGTAGACATCATTAATGTTGGGATAGGAACAAGTTGACCCAACTGTGATGCCTGGAGGAGCCTACAAACATATGCATCTGCATAGTCCTGTCTAATTGATTGAACTACAACATTGTTTGGGATTGAGAGAAGTGACGAAATTGCAGTAGGCAGAAGAGGTACTGTTTACAGACATTGAAGATAAAATTGGGAAAACTCAGGGCTTAGGTTCCAGTCAAGTGGGAAAGTGTTAGATTTTGATGGTTGCCTTTAAAATAAACCCTTTGAGAAAACCATAAATGCTGATAGAGTAATTCCATTAATGGATCCTTTGATCCACCCCAATTTACCTGCATAATCTGATAAATCAGCTTTACCTCAAAACTGCCTTTATTGCATCTATGCCACCTGATTATCATAGCTAATAATAGCTATGATATAATATTATTATGGCCAGTTATGGGATCCACTTGGGTGAACCAAGTGAATTTATGGCACAAACCTAAATGCATTTCAAATCTAATGCATTTAAGATTAATGAATACTAAGTTTTATGTATGTTGATCATTGTAATTGGCATGATAGCACTTGCACATGGACAGCCCAAATAGGGAGTACCTAGTACTATTGAGAGGCCTACTGACGTCCTAATTAGGGGTGCATCATCATTTGAATTTAATATATTCTTTTCCCCCATTTTATTGTATTTCGTTAGCTGTATGACAAAACGTAATAAGGCTGGTTGAAAGGCAGGTATAAACCGCTGAGGTGCTATTATTAAGCCTAAAAATCTTCCCATTTAAGAGAGTAGTAGGGCCTTCAATTGGGATGAAATGATTGTAATTAAGTTAACTCAAGGGCCAAATTAACTTGTATATTTTTTAATAACCACTGCCATAATCCATAGCAGATTGGCATGGCTTTAATGAACTCATTTAATATATGAGTTTGGCCAGGTGATTCCCTAGAAGTATGAATTACCAGCGCCTAGCCCTAAAATAAAATCACCATCTTACCATATAATCATATTTTCATCTTATATTATCTTACATTAATTTGAGCTTCATATTAGGAAGTTTAGACAAGCGTTCAGGGGAGCTTATCATTATTACCTGAGTCTAAGAGTTCCCGATTAGAGTGGTAAAAAACACACAGAAGAGACCAAAAGAGTTAAGTATTATTGTTTAGCTTTGTGAGCTTCCATACGGTTAGGAAATAATGTAAGACACATAGCATAATTGAGGATATTTAGCTGAACCTCTTACTGATTAAAAAACAAATTTTATTTAATAAGCAAGTAGATACTCAAAAAATCACTTTGTACTTACAAGTTTTCTTTTTCTTAAATAACCAATTGGTGTAAGTGGCCAGCGCAGAGACAATGGGTAGCCATGAAAACCTGATAGCATTTTGGTAAGATATGCCGGTCAGTGTGACCTCATGTTCATAGGCCTATAGTTGCAACACCTACCTTGCTAGCTGACCATCAGTTTCTTTAAGGTTATATAATATCTGCAAAGAAGCGTGATCAGTAACCATTTGGAACTTAGTTCTGTGAATAAAAAATGGAATTGTTTAAAGGAAAAATAGTAGCTAAACATTATTGTTTTGTTACCATGTAATTTTTCCTGCTTGGTAAAGATGCAACTGAATAATGCTACTGGGTGCTCCTCTCAATTTTCATCCTGATGAGAGAGCACAGGCCCAATGGCTGTCTATTATGCATTAAATGGATAATAAAGGGCCAGTCAAAATTAGGAATAACTAGTACTGGCGCTTAATTTAGAATTATTTTCAATCTGTTAAAAGCAATCTCACATTCTGGGGACCAGAGAAAAGCCATTTAATTTAAAGTAGGTGAAACAAAGGCTAAGCCAGCTGTTAAAATCCTTGTATGAACCAGTGGTATTATCCTACCATACCTAAAAACATATGCACATCTAGCTTGTTCTTTGGAACTCTCATTCTATTAACAGTCGTAAGCTTCTGAGCTTAGGGCATATCCGTTGAGTATCAACAATGTGACTCAGGTACTCCATCTGGGTCAATAAAACTGACATTTACTAGATTAATTTTGATTCAGGCATTGGCTATTTGCTTAGACTTCCATTAGATGGGACTGGTGTTGCGTGAAGGTGCGTAAAAAGACATTAACTTTTCAAGTTATAATAGGAAACAAATCAGATATAAATCCCCAGATTGGAGTCCATGGCTCTTTAAAAGGTGGCTGGCGTGGTGAATAGCCCTTGAGACAAGCGTGTAGGTTTATACATCCCTTGAAAATTGATGACTACGCACTTCTGCTGATCATTCTTAGGTAGGTCAATCTGCCAATAGAAGCTGAAGAGATTCATGCAGTAAAGTACTTGACTCCTCTTAGTCAATCAAGAGCGCCATTTAAATGTTGTGAAGGCTAAAAGTCTTTTTCAATACTTTATATAGGCGGCAATAATAAACCAATACTCAGTTGGGGCCATCCTTCTTTTTAACAGTAAATATTGGACTAACCCAGTGACTACAAGAGTGAAGGATCATTACATGTCATAATTATTGATTGAGCTCTTTCTGAATGACTCCTTTTCTAACTCAACTATGTTGTATGTGTCAAGAGCATATAGGACAGGCATTCCCGTTGTCAATGTGATGATTTATACCCTTGGCACACCCTAGGTCATAATCTCCAGTAGCAAATATGTGCATGTATTGCAGTAAGGATAAAGCTTGATCCTATTGTTCTTCCAACAGGCCCCTCAACTTATCCCTCAACAGTATTGCATATGTGTAGGAGTGGAATTGGGTAGGCCAAACTATTTCAGGTCTATAATGCTCTCAATGGTTATTTTCTCACCTCAGGGCATTATTTAAATATAATTGTTTTTCTGCCCCTCGGCTACAGTGATCTTCTGAAAATTATATTTAGCGAGGAAAACATAGATCTCCTGATGGCCAGGGATGGTTAGACCAGGCGCTACATGGGGTTTGAGTTGAGACTTTCCATTTGGAGTAAACTTCTCCTAATAAATGTCTAAGAGGTCCAGGGTCAGTCCCTTTCTTACAACTCGCTGTTAACCTGGGAGTAGCTCACATTTGGAAGAAGCGCATAAAAATGCACTGAATGTTGGATATGATTGGAGGTGGATGTAAGTCCTGGTGAACATCCTCTGGGTGTCAATTGGGCCATCTTTCTGTTCCTGAGCAAGAAGGTACCAAAGAGGATGGCCATACCCCTCATTACTCAGGGCGAATCTCACTCACATGGTAGACAAGCGCTGGATAATAGCCCTTCCACTTCATATCCTGCTTCTGGTACCCACACTCTCCTCAGAAGAATTGTTATGAGGAATCAGTAAAATCTGCGCTGAGATCACCAAAATGGAATTGATTGCAACTAATTTGAGTGGCAATCAGCCCAATACTCAGATTTCAAATAGTCAAAAAGGTATGAAGACTGAGCTATTGGATGGAATGCCTGACAGTTGCAATTTGGTTTATGCGATGATTGAAAAATCCCCCTCCCAAATCCATCAAGCATCACCCCCAATGGGCAGGTATTAACATCAGACACCATCGATGAGGTTTCAAAGCTTCCTGCTGGAAAATTGGGCATTGCACATGATGAAATGCCACTGACTGCAACTCAGCCCACCACCAAATTTTGTAATGTCAGTTCCCAGGGAACTAACCCACCCATTTCTCAAATAATTCTCCACTTAGGTCAAACTTGTGGAACCTGATCCCAGCTTGTTTCCCTCCAAATTGACGACTATATAATCAGTCGCATCACACTGAGAAAATTGTTGGTCGATTCTCCTTACCTAAATTTTCCTGTAAAAACAACTTCCCCCAAATTCCCATTTTTATCTGTTGAAAATCAAGCTCCCAACCAGTTCCATATTCGTCATACCAGCAGCAGTGCCTCTGGCATTCTGGTTTGCCATTTGGATGCTCTGGCATCTGGGCTGGCAGGCCAGTCTAATTCTTACTTGCTGTTCACCTGACATAATTGACCAACCATCAATCCCTACCATTTCCGCCTTTTTCGAAGATATTGGCGCAGCAATGGTCTCTTCTTTCCAACTATTTCAGGTTGTGAAGAAGGTTATCACTGTCCACATTAGTCCCATCCCACTCAAAACTCCAAACCCATACCCCATAGTTGCCACAGCTATCTTACTCATGTCAGTAGGGTCTGACATCTCAGCTTGCAATGAGTTTGTTCCTCAAATCCCAGTAGTTTCCAAGCCTTTGCCCTTTAAAGGTGCAATTTCCATGGAACTGGAACCGATCATCATCAAAAATGGGGAAGAAGCTGAGGAAGAGGCTATCCTGGCATCCCAGAAATTGCGACGTTCTGTCCAATATCTCTTGGCCTGGAAAGGATATCTGGCCTATGAGAACAGTTGGGGCAAGGCGCGCGATTGCATGAATTGCATGAACCTGGTCAAAAGTTCCACATATCCCACCCCAAGATTCTCCGTTTTCCTCAAAGCCCAGTAGTTTCCCAGCTGCCGCTCTTCAAAGGTGCAATTCCCATGGAACTGGAACCGATCATTGTCAAAAATGAGGAAGAGGCCAAGGAAGAGGCTATCCTGGCATCCCAGAAATTGCGACGTTCTGTCCAATATCTCGTGGCCTGGAAAAGGGTATCCAGCCTATGAGAACAGTTGGGGCAAGGCATGTGATTGCATGAATTGTATGAACCTGTTCAAAGCATTCCACATATCCCACCCTGAGATTCTCCGTTTCCCTCAAAAACCTGCGTCAGTAATGGCAATCAAGTTACCTAAGGCGCACAAGAATGTGGCTCTCATACAGTTTCCAAGTGATGAGGCTCTTCTCTTGGAAAAAGGAAAGGGTAATGTGAGTCCCAGTGAACGTCCTCTGGGTGTTGATCAGGCCATCTTTCCATTTACCAAGAAAGAAGGTACCAAAGAGGATGGCCATACCCCTCGTTACTCAGGGCAATCCTGTTCACATGGTAAATGAGCGCTGAGTAATAGCCCTTCCACTTCGGATCCTATTTTGGTACCCACTTCCAGTACCTGCACTCTCCTTGGCAGAACTGTTATGAGGAATCAGTGAAATCTGTGCTGAGATCGCTGAAATAAAATTGATTGCAACTAATTCAAGTGGCAATCAGCCTGATACTTGGATTTCAAATGGTTGAAAAGGTATGAAGACTGAGTTATCAGCTGGAAAGCCTGATGGTTGCAATTTGGTTTACACGATGATTGAAAAATCCCCCCCTCCCAAATCCATCAGGCATCACCCCCGATGGGCAGGTAATAGCATCAGACACCATTGACAAGGTTTTGAAGCTTCCTGCCAGCAAATCAGGCATTGCGCCTGACACAATGCCACCAACTGCAACTTGGCCCACCGCCAAAATTTGTGATGTTGGTCCCCAGGGAACTAACTCGCCCATTCCTGAATAGTTTACCACTTAGGTTAAACTGACCACAACTTGGCCCGCTGCCAAATTTTGTGATGTCAGTTCCCAGGGAACTAACCCGCCCATTTCTCAAATAATTCGCCACTTAGGTCAAACTTTCGGAGCCTGATCCCAGCTTGTTTTCCCTCAAAATTGACGACTATTTAATCAGGCACATCACACTGAGAAAATTGTTGGTCAATTCTCCTTCCTTAGATTTTCCAATAAAAACAACTTCCCCCAAAATCCCATTTTATCTGTTGAAAATCAAGCTCCCTTCCAGTTCCATATTCGTTGTACCAGCAGCAGTGCCTCTAGCATTCTGGTTTGCCATTTGGATGCTCTGGCATCTGGGCTGGCAGGCCAGTCTAATTCTTACTTGCTGTTCGCCTGACAGTGGAGCCCTACTACAACAACTATACTGCTGATATTATATAGGGAATATCCTATTAATATGTCACATTGATATTGTTTCAACTAGAAAGAGTTGCCTGCTTATCCCAAGAGTAATGAAGGGGTAAAGTCTGATTAAGAATATTCGAGGCATATACATCATAATTGGAAAATGTTTTATAAAATATAGAAGACTTGTACCAAGAAAGAATTGATGGTTCTGGTTGGGCAATAATATGGCAGGGGAGCTGACTTTGATAGATAAAAATCTTATGGGTAGGGCACTGTAGGCTCCTTTGTCTATGGAAATTCTCAGTCCTGCAGCCCCATATTGTTGACAATGGGCAACGTCAAGAG
Organism: Massospora cicadina; assembly: GCA_022478985.1. Lineage (NCBI taxonomy): Eukaryota > Fungi > Entomophthoromycota > Entomophthoromycetes > Entomophthorales > Entomophthoraceae > Massospora > Massospora cicadina. Next base: position 38,347 of record JAKSZP010002766.1, read on the forward strand.
TGAAAATTTTACTTCTTTGCAAAGTGGCTCAAAATTTTATTAATTGGCACTCCACTGTCAACTATTTCATGAACCCAGACTTATTCATATGTATGTCAGCATGAGTAAAATCATAAAAGTACTTGTAACTAGTGTTTAATGTGAGGCCATCAGGATAGTACATTTTCTTGGTCATGGTCTTGATCCTCTCACTGACATCTGGAAAATGAGTATTCAGAGCTTTAAGAGGTAAGGTTATTTTGACTCCTTTCAAGAAAGTAACTGACTCAACTCTTCTGACTTTCTAAACTGGGTCTGTTCATAAATCTGGGTTGTTTTACAAGTGGTGATTTCTTACTGTCCTTCCTTTTCAAATTTGTCTTGCTGACTTTTGGTTGCTACAAGCATTGTGCGGAAATTTCATTTTGTTTTTGAAGTGAGATAAATGAGTGATTGACAATAGAATATCCCATCTCTATTGTCAACTGTCTTTTCCCTGATCATCATTGTCTACATGTGAAGCGATATAGTTTACTTTGTAATGTCTCATGGGACAACTGGCAGAATAATGCCACTTGTACTTGTAGATTCATAAAGTACCTTCAGAGAGGGTTCTATAAGGACCTGTATTTCCATATCAACTATAGCTAGTTCTAATTAGATTCTTAACATTCCTTTATAAAGGATTAGTGAGACATCCTTGCATATTAATATTAAGGGGCCTAAAGTTAACCTCACTCCCCTTAAGCTATTCAATCATTGCAGAAGTATTTGAACCTTATCTAATGCAAGTAGCAGTGAAGGTTGAAGCTCAGGATAGTCCTTAATTTATTTTTTGCAAAGCAATTTTCACATCAAATTCAGTTATATCCTTGGCCTTAGACAATACATTTTGCTTCGTGGCAAAAGCAGTTATTGAACTCAGTAATGGCCTTTTTTGTGTGTTTGAATTGTCATATCATTGCCCTTGAACGTAGCCATTTTTGGGAGGCTACCAAAATTACAAAGTGCAGCGTTCTCAACGTCAGTTTAGCTCCAATTGTTTTCATGTAGATAAGGCATTATCAAGTCTTGACTTTGATCATTCAGGCAATTAATCATCGTTGTAGCCTTTAACATATTGTTATAATTTTGGATGGTATCATTCGGATCTGTCAATTTATTTTCACAGGTCAAACCCACTGGGCAACAGACAGACAATGTGGGGACTGTCAGTCCTTCAGACACACTTGAAATTATACTTAAAACAGGAGCAATTGCCCCAACTGATTTTTTATTTATTTTTTATAAATACAGCTACTTTTCACTGTCCCATCTCTTCTACACTAGAAACAACTTACTTCTCTCAATCTCTATATCACTTATATACAATGACTTCAGGCGATACTGCTTCTCACGGCTTGGGCTATTCTATTCTGCCAATTCTCCTTGAATTCAGCTTGTTATTCTCTAATCCTCTGTTGCCCTAATTGTAGGCGATTTACTTCATATTTGTCAAATGTTGACATCACCTTATCGCCTTATTGCCTTATATAGAGGCGATCCAAAAAAACCCATTATATCCAATAAAAACCCGGTATCCAAATATTGACCCATCTCAAGGCACTCAAATAATTGTAACTGATACTATGTTTGGCGGATTCCGCCCTGCTGTCCCACGATTATTGTCCAGTCATATCAGAATTGTGACAATACCACCTCCTTGACTGGATGATAAGATCCTATTGTTTGTAAGGTCAGAGGAACTTTGCGCGTACTTGGTTAATGATCCAGCCACTTTCAGGATCCTTGATGATATATGTATTAACTCCAGTTTTCTCTATAACTTTGAATGGACCAATCCAAATACTGCCAGCTTGTGTTTCCTCCTGAATCCATGTTGGTCGTGAAAGAGAACTATATCACCTTCCTTGAACGGCGCCAGCCCACTACAATGTTCCTGATCAGTGGCCTGATTCCTGATCTTCTTGGCTAAGCTGAATTAATATGCTTCAGTTTAAAGTTTGATCAGATTGTTCGCGAGGTTAGTCAAATAGTGGTGGGGTTCCAGTCTGCTAGTGTCTTCTACACATGAATAAAGCAACGCTGGAAGAGCTGGGTGTCAGCTGTATAGTAGTTGGAAGGGACTCTTCCCCGTGGTGGAATGGTAACTAATGTTATAGACAAACATGGCAGTGGAAAGAAGAGAACTCCAATCAGAATATCGACCCATTACTAATTTTTGTATTATGTTCACCAGAATTTCATTCACCTGTTCAACCATTCCATTGGACTTGGGGTGGTATGGGGTCATCAGAACCCCATGGATTCCCATAGTCTCGTTAAGTTTGGTGAGGATGTGCGAGGTGAAGTTGGTTCCATTATCAGTGAGAATAAATGAGGGCAGCTGTGTCACTGAATAATGCATTCAATCACAAAATCTGGCCACAGTAACTGCCCCCAAGTCTCATATCGCCCTCGCTTCACCCACTGGGTCAAGTGGTCGATAGCCACAATAATGTACTTACAACAGTTGGCTCTGGTTGGCAAGGTCCCAATGACATTGAGGGAAACCGTGTGCCACGCGAAATGTGGTTTTACTAACCAATATGACATAATATGGCGAAATGGCTTCTCCACTTGGCACTGATGGTAACAGGAGATAATTTCAAGCACATCAAAGTTCATACTTTCCTAATAGTACCAAGGACATAGCAACTCCATAGTCTTACACACTCCACCATGCCCAACTGCCTTGTGTGCACTCATAATGATTCCTGAATGAGCTGAGGGGCGCAAAAAATTCACCATAGAATTGCTTATCCGCTTGTACAGTTCCCTATTCCATTGGAAGGTATTTGTTCACATCACATTTAACACTTTGATCACCTGGGGCGGTTTGTCATCATATTTTCCGCTGAGCATCTTATCATACATCAAATCGCTGAGGTCCACTGTCACCGCAATAGTTGGTAATTAAGACAAACAGTCAGCGTTCTGATGCTTCGCTCCTGGCCAATGGAGAATCTCAAAATCATAAGCCTGTAACTTGAGAGCCCATCAAGACAAACATCCTTCAGGTTCTTTGAGGTTCTGCAACCAGCGTAATGATGCGTGATCTGTCATGACTTTAAATTTAACCCCATGCAGATAGACTCTGAATTGATTATATGTGTAGATCACTGCTAAGCACTCCTGCTCAGTCACAGTATAATTACGCTCGTGACATTTCAGACTTTGACTACAGTACACTACAGGATGTTCCTCTCCTTCATCATCATTCTGAGAAAGTACTGTCCCAACAGCGGAGAGGGATGCATCCATCTGAACAATAAACTCCTGATTGAAGTTAGGATATCATAACACCAGTGCGCTGATCAACGCCATACGGAGTGTATTGAAAGTGTATTGGTGACATTCCATCCATTCAAACACAGCATCCTTTTTTAACAACTCGAATAGTGGCCCCCCAATATAGCTAAAATTAGGGATAAAGCGCCATTAGTAACTGACCAATCTCAAAAATACCTGTATGTCGCGCTTACTATTGGGAGTAGTCATTTTGCTGATGGCCTCCACCTTAGCTGGCTGTGGTCTCAGCCCTTTTGAGTCTACCACAAACCTCAGGTATTCCAGCTGATCATTGAAGAAGTTACATTTTTGAGGTTTAATTTTAATGTTTGCCTCAGCCAGCTGGTAGAATACTGCTTTGAGGTGGTCGAGATGCTCTGAAAAGGTTCAAGAGAAAATGTTAATATCGTTGAGGTATACTAGGATGCATGACAGTTTCAGGTCACCAAGAATAGTGTCCATGGCTCGCTGAAACGTAGCTGGGGCGTTGCACAGCCCTTGAGGCATCCGCGTCAGTTGGAAAAGGCTTTTAGAGGTGATTACAGTGCATTTTTACTGTTCTGCTGGGGGTAACTTGATTTTTCAGTAACCTGATATCAAGTTCATTGCAGAAAAATAATGGGCTCCCCTAATCGATCCAGAGCATCATCAATCCTTGACAAGGAATATGAATCCTTTTTTATAATACTGTTGAGCTTCCAGTAGTCTATTACTATGCAGTTGGTGCCATCCTTCTTTTTTACAATTAGAACAGGCGAAGCCCACGGGCTTTTGGATGGTTCAAGCATCCCTTGCTCTAGCAACTTGTCAATTTCATCAGTAATCACATCTTCCACTGCCTGCGATCAGCAGATCAGCCAAGATCTTATAGGAGGATGATCTCCTGTATCTACTGATGGACCACCCCCTGAGAAAATCATAAATCATGATTATCAACAGCAAAAATCCCTTTATACTTCTGAAATAAAGCTATTGCTTGGTCTTTTTGTTCTTCAAATAGTCCAGTTAAATTACTCCGCAGTACTACCATTAGTATGTCAGCAGGTGTCTCAGCTGGTAAACCAAATTCATCCAATAGCTGAAATCATGAGCCTGACAGATCTCATCTATTATAATCAGATGTGAATATGCTACAATTTGGTGTCAGCGAATTTGCATTGAATTGTTCTGGAGGGTTGCTAACAAAACCTTAATCTCCCCATGTCCCAGAAGTATAATTTCCTGGAGCCACATGTGGCTCAAACCGTGTTTGATGATAGATCCCAATGACTTCCCCATATAACCCACTCGGCACTTCCACTTATAGCTCAGTGTTCATTAAGGCTTGATGTCCAGAAGGGATAGATATGGGCCCTGCTACTCGAAGAGGTATCCCTTGATATTCATATATCTGCTGGGGAAGGGCCAGAGTCTTGCGCTTTAGTTGATGATAGCAAACTGGCATCACCCCATAACTATAGCTAAGGTTGATATGGCTCAAATGCACTGGATCCTTTAATACTCCACTAGTGGTAAAGTAAATTGGGATCCGCTGACCCAGAATGGCAAGGGTCTCCTCAGTCATATTAACAACAGCCCCAAAATGGCACAGGAAAGCGGTCCCAATTAAAAGATTATAGTTTCCATTTGGCAGCACAATTGCCAGGGCTACAATGACAATGGACCCAAAGCGCAGAGGTAGCGCACTATAAGCCCCCTCAGAGACAATGCTTACTGCTCCAGCAGTTCTGTAAACCATTCGATGATCCACATCTGGTTTCAACGTCAACTTTGCCATCAATTTAGTAGAAACTATGTTGACTGGAACATCAATATCTATTATAGCGCGAATTCTATTTTTCGCTACAAAAATATCACAGTATGTACATTCAGAATAAGAATAATATTGACTGTTTAATATGTGAACATTTACGGGCTCTCTTTTCCAAGAAAACTCATTATCCCTCACCGACTTGGGAGTATTCTTTGACATTGGTATCTACCAGAAGGGTGACATTTACTCCTTTCAGAGTTGGTGCATCCGCGGCAGAATCAATTTGGTTTGAGGAATCTTGATCAAGCATTTGACATGCATACGGCTTTGGTTGTTCAGGGGACAATTCATCCACCGTCGCCTTGGCTTGAGCTCAGGTTACTACATTTACTCCTCCAACTGTCTGCTGATATAAAAGTCCATCATCATACTGAGGGACTTTCGCAGGGTATACTACTACTGATTTGGGGATGTTTTGAGTGGGTATCGCGGAGGTAGAGGGTCCCATCTCTACTCCGCTCCATCTTTTCCCTGATAGTATTGATCTTGATGTACATAGTTCACATGGCGGTTATGGCAGAATTTTGCCAAATGACCAGGGCGACCACATTCATAGCAATTAACCCCATATGAGCCACGTCCTTGATTATCATAAGAGAGACCAGACCAGAAAGTTTGGGGTCACTCAGCGTAACTAGCCCCAGGTTGGTAAGCTGATTGTTGGCAGTTGGCATAAATAGGTCCTGGTCAATAACTGGGTTGCTGACGGTTATCAGCCCATTGTTGCTGATCAAACTGTTGAGTAAAATTCAACCGGGAATGAGGCGCAGAGTTATAGTAAGGCTGAGGATTACTAACTGGAGCTGAAGCTGGATGAGAGTATTCTCCTGAATAAGAGGGTGTGGTAGCAGCGGTAGTCTTATGTTCCATATTTGGCAGCGGAAAGTTAGGGATATGTGATGCAAAAACTGTACAATATTAAGCAGAGGTATGACATCCAGAAGTGGCGTAATAAAACATTATAAAGTTTGTGATATGGCTTCACTGTGGAGGACATGGCAATGCACACATCGGCTTCTGCTAAGTATTCAGCTCCAATCAGCACATGGGCTTCTGTTGTGAATCAATCAGCGAACTCTAGGAGAGTCTCATTTTGATGGAACCCAATCGTTATGAATTCTGCTTTTTGCTATGATATCTTTGAGGTACCCCCAAACAGGCGGAGTATGGTATCCTTCACATACATATAGGTGACAGAGCTACTTGGAAGGTAACAGGTGACCTGATTGTCGCTTCTGACATCCAAGGCAGAAATTAACATTTTAGCTTTTTGTCTATCAGAGGCACCTTCTGCTGCAAACTCAAACCATTTGAAGAACCCATGGATGTTCCCATTGCAGTCAAATGGAGGTGATTTTTTTATATCAACCTCCTCATTCCATTCATGGGGTTTTGGGCCATACTGAGGAATGGATCAAAACCCAAAAGCAGATTCTCAATGAGGAGCTGGATTGGCGGAAGTTGGGATGCCTGCCAATTCAGGGGTAGCATGACCTTCTGCCCTGGGTTGTACCACCATTACTTGAGGGAAGTGTCATTCTGACTCATATGCATATCCAGTACTACCATCTTGGGTGTAGTAGCTCCGACCAGCATCATATTCTTCCACATATGATACCCCTCTTAATAGCCATCATTGTCCCATCAAGAAGACTGAGAAGTATTGGTCAATCTTCATTCTGCTCACTGCAGCCACTCAGTGGTATCATTCAATTGTTTGGCGAGTTCTTTGTTTTGTAGTCCCAAGATTTGCATTTGGCTAAATGTACTATCAAGTTGGTGCATGACAGCATCTCATTTTTGAAGAAGTTCATCTTGGTTTTTGAGCACCGCGTCTAAGGTAACTTTAAGTTCCTCGTATCCAGCTGATGTGGTGTTCCATGAAGACTCTCCAACAACAAATCTTGGGTAAGGCATAGCTGGCAACTGGAGTTCTGGAGTGTTAGGTGGTTGATCAATGGGCCCCCTGCAGTGAGCACCACTGTTATAATTTCGGATGGCATCATTAGGATCTATTGGGTTATTTGCACAGGTTGAGCCCACTGGGCAACAGACAGATGATGTGGTGATTGTCAGTCCTTCGGACACACTTGAAAATATACTTTAAATAGGAGCAATTGCCCCAACCAATTCTTTATTTATTTTTATAAATACAGCTACTTTACGCTGTACCATCTCTTCTACACTAAAAACAACCTACTTCTCTCAATTGCCCATCGCGCTTATATACAGCGGCTTCAGGCAATACTGCTTCTCACGGCTTGGGATATTCTATTCCGCTGATTCTCCTCAAATTCAGCTTGTTATTCTCTAATTCTTTGTCACCCTAATTGTAGGCGATTTACTTTGTATTCATCGAATGTTGACATCGCCTTATCACCTTATCACCTTATATAGAGGTGGTCCAATAAAACCCATTATATCTAATAAAAACCCGTTATCCCAATATCACCTCATCTCGAGGCACTTAAATAATTGTAACTGATACTATGTTTGGCAGATTCCTCACTGCTGTCCCACAATTATTGTCCAGTCATATCAGAATTGCGACACATATCACTGGCCCATGCATTGTCATTCTATACATAATTATAAAGACTACACATTTACGTGTCATTCAAACTTGGATAGATTAACAGGGTTGAATCGTTGATAGGACTGGAATAGTACATTGGGAGTGGAAGTTCTTAATGCAGCTTAGGAAGAACCCACGTAAGGTCCTGGGTTACTGGGTTCACCAGAATGGCTTAGTGGCTTATTATAGGGATTGGACAAAGGGGCGATTCTAATAAGGCAGCTGGCATGGAGCGTTGAGGATAAAAAATTTCATCCTGAGCAGATTCCACTTCAGAATATGGGGCTTCCTCAACTGTTTTAATTCTCTTTTTAAGGTTGTACTCATAGTTTACATCAGTACTTTCCATTGTTAAGGTCAGCCTTTATGAGTTTCTCAAACTGATTATCCTTCCTAATCCTGTTCCATAAATTCTTTAGATTTCTTCGAAGTGGTAATTCCGCTCCATAGCTTTCAAATCAAGGGCTGGAGCTTGATAAACTCAGTATTTTGATCTTTTTTAGCATCCTATAGTCTCAAGTAATATGGTAATTAACATAGTTGTACCTAAAACGTGCTTAATTCTTTAGTCAATTAGACACATGCACTCTTACAATCGTCAATGTAATGACACATGGCCGCCTGCTGACTTTGAAGGTGTTGTAGCTCCTCCTGAAGTGTAGTGGTCGCCTCAGCCATACTACTAGTGTGCTTTTTGGAGACTTTCATCTCCCGTTGAGTATAATGACTAATCTCTTTCACCAATCGTGCATGGTAAACTTCCATTATTTTGCGATTATTGCTGCCTAGAATTTTTGGTAATAATTTAATTTATGTACCCAGGCGGTATTAAGACTATTTCATCCATAGTATAATTACTAATCTCAATCTCATTTTAGTTTAATTGAGTGATAAGTTTATCCAGACGTTAAAAGAAATGATAGCTAAGCTTGTAATTTGAATTGATAACCTGTCATACTCCTCAGAAATTCTTCTCCAGATAATTGTTTATGGAGAGCAATGTATCCACATTTTGTTGGTTCTGCTGTAAACTCTAGGATGAAAGCATGATGATGGACTATTGTCTTCTGAGAGTTTCGCATGTTGGGCTGCAGATATCCATGATATATAGTCCTAGATGCTTGATGCTGCTAATAAAAGATAACACGTGACTAAAATTTATGGTGCAGAATTGTTCATATCTCTTACCATAGTTGATTCTGGTTGTGTTGCCAATAAAATATGAAGCAATTTGATCAATTTAATTATGACTAAGCACCTGAAACCCTCATATCAACATTTGATTAGTTTGCTGTATTTGTTTCAAAGTAAAAGTGTAGGAGTCCAAATCCTTTATAATGGGGAGATTAGCTACATCCTACTTTGGTGCAAGTCAGTTGATAAGGGCAAAGTGAATTGATATAAAATATGTGAGCTTGTTTATTCCTGTTATTCTCTTCTCCAGTAAGATGCTCCATTTTGTTTGTAAAAAATAATTAAATGGGGGCCTGTAGTGAACAACAAAGTGTAGTGTGTGAGACAAGCACACTAATTTCACAGGTGTAGTTCCTTCCTGGAACTCCTTCAAACCTACTATCATAAAACCTATGTCCCATGATGAGACAAATCCTGGTATATATCATACAGAGAACTGTACTATACTCAATATTCCTTCAATTTTTAAAATAGTAAATCTCTACTCCAAGAAAGGCTATCAATAAAATATAAATTTAGACAAATGACAATACTTTTCTAATATAAGAATGAAGATTAATAAGGGATTTTCCAGACATGAAACATCATTGTTGTCTAATAAATGATTGACTTAAAATCAAACTTTCAACTTGTGAACATACCTCAATACCAATTCTATTATAAGAACTTTTTTAAATGGATTGAAAAGACGTCAATCCCATGACATCCATTTGAACCCTTTCCTAACATAATAATCCATTTACATGGTCACATTATACAATAGTTGAAGATCATCATCACAAGAGCACTACTGCTTCTTGAATGAAATGATTTGTCTACAAATATTATTCGCCCTTCTAAGTATAGGATCGCCTCGTTTATTGAATCTTATAATCTATTCATGTAGTTCTTTAGCATAGTCTATCTATACTAAATAATTGAGACCTTCCTCATATATCATCTTATATAGTAGAAGATATAGAGGGACTGTCCAGCTTAAACCTGTGCACTAGTGAAAAAAGGGACCTCTCACTACACTTGTGGTGCACATTACAGGGGTACTGTAGTAGAAAAGAAGAATCAATTTTTACCCTTACATTGGATTCAAGCCAATAAGGAGAAAACGGCGTGGAACGCCAATTTGTCACCTTTTATGTTACTTCCCCACTTTTGATTGATAGTCATTAGTTGAAGTCAGCTTAAAATACTCTCCTCAATTTTAGCTCTTTGAGACTTAGACCTTCAAGGTGGAGCAGCTGAGAGAGATATGGGACATGTTACTTCAGGGATTCTGGCTTTTTGACCACAAAAAATTTATCTAGTGCCTGCTTTATTCTACCATCATCAAAATCAAGGCCAGTTGATTCAACAATATGAAATTTTATAGGCTTTAAGTCATAGTAAAGTATTATGACAGGCTAGTAGCCTATCTCAGATGGGCATTACATGAAAATATTTTCAACCCACTGTGCAATATTCACAACTGACTATTTTATGTCACTACTCCCTATCTGCAGAAGTGTATAACAGAAACCAACAAAATGTGAAAGCTCTACAAGACCTGAATAGGCAGCTTTGGGGACAGCTTCCAATGAGTGTGTCAGGCTGTTAACAACAAACATAACCTTAGTGCCCAAATCTCACAGTGTTTGGATGAACTAATTTACCAATTAAATTGGAACTGGTTGGCCATCAAATATCAAGCCATGGACAACCAAAGAGCTATCAATGAATGTATTCAAGGGATGACTCACCTCCAGGAAGAGGTCAGATATAGCCGCATTGCTCTGGGAGACATAACTCATAGGATGAGGCAGTCAAAGCCATTGACCAATATACCCAATAAAAAATGAGGGATGGCTACACACCACTTAAAAAGTAACATTGATACCACCAACCACCTCCTGTCTAAGTGCAAAAAATAAAAAAGCAGCCATATAATAGGTATTGAAAGATTGATAGGCTTTGTATGGATGCTACAACAATACATTATAGACCTTTTCAGTAAAACAGTGACTTATGGCTTTACATCCGCGAGCTTTTTACCACAGAAACTACTCATAATAGTAAATTAAAGGAACTGCACAATAGTGTGCGTGACATGCAATGGCATCTTATGGACTTTCATTAGTTCAAGCTGCAATGTTTCAAGGACAGAGGAATTGTACCATTTGGTAATAACAAATTGAAGGTGAAGTACAGGATGGCAGATGTTGATGCACTCCTACAACTCCGGCCCATGCTCATTCTGAGCTATAAGGGGAGAAACCTCAGATTAAGAGGTTACCTAAGAACCATGCTTAACCAATTGCGCTGTAACACCCTTATTGTTCACTTTGTCTCCTTTTGTGGAGATCCCCACACCAGGACTAAGTCAACCTTTCTCCAGTAACCCAGGGCCTTGGGTCAGTGCTTCACCAATAGGGTCTGGATCTGGAAGTTTTTATACGGAATTCCAGAAGTTTAATCCATATAACATCCTAAATTTAATAAGCATGTTATTGTGAAGTCATTTTTGAAAATGTTAAAGACGACCATGCATGGATAAAATAATCTTTTTAAAGCTACTAATATAATAACTGTTTAGATGATCAGAATCAAAATCTGATTATGCCATAATTACCTATGGAATGTTGGATCTTTGCTGATGTGAAAAGTGCGGTTTTATGAGAGTTTGGAAGCCCTAAATGCATGGCTATCTGGAAGGCTGAATTTATGAATATATAGTTCAAAAAAGTGAAGCATTAATAATATCCTGACCAAAATTTATCATGTAGCTCTGGTGTTGTATGGCGCCAAGGCCATAGTGGAGTTTGACGCTAAAATTGTGCTTTAAAATGCCACCAAGAAGTACCCAAAATTACACCATTATCTGATTATGGCATTCGTGAAAGAATTGGGTATGGCTTTATGTTAAGATTTTGAAGAGATACAAAGTTACATTTGGACCACTCAATGTTAAAGCATAATTTAGTCAACATCCTCACTTAAATGCTGGTAGAGGGACCTAAGAAATTTTCCCTCCTTTTTGAGGAAATTTTGGAAACTCCCACAATCTATATGAGATAACTTGTTGGACCTGCAAATTTTAAGGGGCACTACGCTGCTACATGTCCTAAATGTCGCCCTGGGGTGAACCTTGTAACATCTTAAGAGGATGATATCAAGGGAAAAGGCCTCAGCAGTAGAAGGGGGATTCTCTACTGCCGGTTATCATCTAGCTTTGTCCCAAAATCCATAAAATGTGAATTTTCTCAAGAACACAATCAGAGAATCCCTATGATGTTGGCTATTACCAGAAGTCAACTGGCATGAAATGAGAAGGACAGAAAAGTTTTCTATAAACTGCATACTATTCAAAGTGGTGAGCATGATTATTTGGAGATAATGAAGAGCCTCAATATTTACCTCAATTACAAGGAATTAAAGTTTCACTACTGATTGGGTCCCTGAACACTTACTTCCCTAATGTAGAACAAATCTGTACCATGATTAACCATATTGATACTCCTTCTATATCTTAAAGTAATAAAAAAACACAATACCTTACTGATTGTATTTATATCAATATTTATGTAAACCAAGTTCATGTACAATTCATTGTTATCAGTGGCGCTCCTGTGAATGTAATATCCAGTCAGGTTGCAAAAATGTTGAGATTAGCTCCTGAGTTTATATCACTATCTATTTTTATGGAACTGCTGGCCCTGATGGTACCAAAAGTTTAGGAGCATATAGTGCATTACCAATGAGGTTTGGCTCTCTTCATGTTAGTGCACCTTCTAGTGTGCTTCCCAATGATAACTACCAATTTCTTGTTGGTACTAGCTTCCTCAGATTTTATGGCGTTGATATAGGTTATGAGATTAATACCTTTACTATCCTAGGTCAAACACTACCTTTCCACTATTCAAGAAGTAATTGGATTCTTCAACCCATAAGTATAATTTAAATCAATGTGATCTTCAAAAATGGTGTAACCCCATCTGTTAGCAACAAGTAGGTCACTGAAGTCTTCCACCTCCTGCCGCTGTTTTCAAAAATAAAGACATTCCCCTCAGAGTCTCCATGGATTTTGTTATATACCTTGGGGAACAGCATGTAGTGTCTACTGGCATGAACTTAGAGATACCTGAAGGGCTGGTAGGAGGTATTATTTCCTTTGGTAACAGTTGAGGCCCCAAACCTTTTGTAACTCTTGGCATAATCTTGTCTGGTTATCAGAGATCTGTGTATTACTTGCCAATCTGCCTGCCTATAGAATAATTGTCAAGTGAGGACAGAAATATTAATTGTACATCTAACTCTATCATGGAAAATATTTGGGCAGTACATTAGATTGGAATCTTAACAGGGTTTGGCTTACCTGAGCCAGATCTACCTAATTGTGCAGTCACTAACTGTGAGTAACTTGATGGATTAGAAGAGGATAAGAAAGCCCAAGCGATGGCCCAAATGTAAAAATATGCTCAAGTATTTACAGTGTATGACTACAACCTCAGATGTGCGGTAGTGATCCAGAACCACGTTAACACTGAGGGTGTGAAGCTCATTCGTTAGAAACTAAAATGGAAAGTTAAGGCCGCTGATAAGGAGTTTTAAAGTAGAGAGAAGCTCCTGCATCAATGGATGTTTGAGCCCTCACACAGCCCATGAATCAGTCTGGTACTCATAGTGAAGAAAATAAGATTGCTCTAATAGAGTTGTCATCAATTACTATCATCTGAATAGCATGATTAATAAATTCCTTTTTGTTCTAATCAGAAAAGGCCGCACATTTCATAATTTTTCTAAAAGATTATTATATTGACATGGGAGATAAATATGTGCTACATTTTTAAAGCTTTAGCTAGCCTAGAATTAACTTGAAAATTTTGTATCAACCGAATTTAAAACTGCAAAGCTGTAATGATATACCAGATAACATGAAAATATACAGCATTTTTTTACATATAGAACTTTTTATTATAAAAAAAATCTGGCTTTAAGGTTCATATGGACCCCTTCTCATCCACTATATCCAAATTTTCAAGACTCTACTTGTTATAATTTTGGCTGGGCATTGCACATACATGCACACTTTCTTTTATTATTATAGATAAAAGTGCTTACACCAGAATTTGAACAACCGACTTTTTATAAAAATTTAAGTTTAGAGCCAAAAGCTGAGCCAATTATTCTAGATTTTTTAAAACTCCATACTTTGAGCCAATTATGCTAGAGGAAAAGTTTTAAAATCAATTAAACTTTTGATTCAAAGTTTTGATTTAGAATAAATTTGCTAATTACCCAAATGACCACTAACCACTTAACAAAATCATTTATATCAAATAAACTGAATTCTAACTGCTCAGCTGTAACTATATACTGACTACAATGAAAATATATAGTATTATCACTTGGTACATTTAAAACCTTTTATTTTGAATATAAAAATTAAATTTCTTTTATTTATTATTGTATTGCCTTCCAAGACCAACGTCTGCGCAAAGTTTTAGAATTTTTATTACCAATAAGTGTCTGAAATGAGCTTGTAAGATTTGATTACATACAGATAGACAGACAAACGTGACAGTGAGTAAAAAAAAGTGTATAATAAAGATTCTTCCCTTTACCTCAAAAAATAACATTATAGATCGGTTAGTGGAAGCTAAATGTTTATTACTTTAGATCTCATCAGCATATACTAGCAAATAAACTTGCCTTCTAAAAGGACAAGAAAAATATGCAATTAGTACCTCTGCTGGAATTTCAGTTGACCACATTGTCCAACCTATTGACAGATTAATAAATTTGAAAATTGGTTACAATCTTATATCTTGGCAATGGTTGCCAACTAGAGAGATTATTTGTCAGGAATCATCACTGATGATATTGAGCATGAATTTGATGAGGATACAACACACAATAAACAAATTAAAGGATTTGTTTAGAGCAAATGGATGGGGAGTCACTAGAAAATACCTAAGCATTCTAACGATTGTGGTAAATGGTAGGATTTTCATCAGACAACATGGTTGATTTTAAGTTCCTAAAACCAATAAATTGGTCATCAAACAGCCAAGGATTACGCTACCTATGAAAATCAAGTCAAAGATACTCAATGAGATTTGGTGCTTAACTTAAGGTTAATCCATTATAGGAGAGCAAATAATTCCCAGCAGATAGCTGAAAAGTTGTGTGTCAATTTTACTATAAACCCCCCCCAAATATTTCCTAATAAAATTAAATTCAAACTTGATAATATCTTAGTTATTTTACATTGGTTGTTTAACATTACAATTGGGATAAAAGTGCAAGTATCAGATATCCTTGATTTGTTGTTTTAAAGTCTCTGCTTGGCTCTGCAAGAAGAAAACAGGGAAAATGTTCCCTACCAGTACTAACATATCTTCAAAAAGAAGAAACACCTAGTAAGCATTGGACCCTTTATTAACGTGGCTTTTGAGGAATCAATCATAGTAATAGTCTTCATACTATTTCCCCAGTTTACATATTATCAAACAATCAACGCAAGTGTTCAAGAATCTGTGCAGTTGAAATCGGGGTACATAAGCGAGCTACTATCTTGCAGCCCATATTTTAACAATTGGTGCTCATTACAGGGGTAGTTGAGTCGTCAAAAGCCAATTTAAGCACTATGTCTTATAATAATGAGATTAAAAAGCTCCTTATGGAGTTACAGACTGTCAATCAGAATGTGCTTAGCTTGGCATCTCAAGCTGACGTTATATCCTGGAGGAGCATCTAATCAAGGCGGAGAAGATGCCCAAACAAGTTAGAACTGTGAATAACGACATGCGTGGAATAGTTGCCCCTTTGAAGCGGAAGGAGGATGAACTTATTAAGAAAGGTTTGTATCAAAATACTGAACGTAAATCAGACTTAAATTGCATCCAGCGTTTTCATGAGGAGATGGAGAAAATTATGAAAATATTGAGGAGTTAATAAATTAAAAAAGTGATTGTGTGCAATTTGAGGAAAATGATGTCACAGATTCAGCTAAAAGAACTAGATTGAGCTCACAGTCAGGTTGCGCGAGCACCTGGTGGAGGCCCCAGAATGCCAAAGGCATAGCAGTCCGGGTGACTAATAAAAGTGGGGTTCTATGGGAGATGTGAGGAAAGAAAAAGTTCAGTAACGTACTGAAGGCCCCCAAGGCAAACCAGATGGTTGTATTGGGGGCAACTGCGAGTCTTGTGGAGGCAACCCCCAAGGGCGGGAGAGGCAGGGAGGATGACAACTCCTCCAGGGTTTTCAGTTGCTGGCCTTTGGATTCAGATAAGGAGGCTTGCGCACCAGCGGGGGATGGAACAGAGGCCTCCACGTTTATGTAAATATGAGTGGAGGTATGGCAAACCCCATGAGAGGGGCTGGGACTGAGCTTCCCCTGGCGGTGGGCGCTCTAGGTCCTGCTGGTGGGCTGAGCCGGCAGCAGCTGAGGTGACTATGAAAGGCAAGTCCACGAGCGGTGGGGCAGGGGCGCCCAGGTGCTGCTCAAGCCGGGGAGCAGTTTTGGGGGACTTGGTGACTGAATGGACAGAAGGGTCTCCATTAAATGGATGCGCAAAAATGAATGAAGCAGCGAGTTCATCATTGGGGGCAAGGAAGATTATTGCATTTACAATCTGCTGCTATGTGGCAAGATTGAGTGACTTTATAATCCAGTTGGCAAACATCAGCAAGAGGATTTGGGCAATGGCGCACTTCATTGGATCAATAGTCAGAATTTTTAGAAATTTTTAAAAGGTAGATGGAGGCCGTGGCAAACTAGATGGGGTATTTGATTGTTTAAAAAATGGAAGGTAAGAGAATGAACTGACAACTACCCTCAGTCAGGGAAGTTGCCTTATAAACTGGCTATATGCATAGGGAGGTACTGAGGGATTGGTCATTTGGGGGTTGGGGAAGGGATTTGGTTGGCTGGCTTGGAGGGGGTAGAATGCTTCTCCCAATTCTGGCAAAAGCCTAGAAATTTATGCAAACTTTCCCAAATTCTTGGGGCCAAACAAATTTGAAACTACCATCTGGGTCCTGGTGACTCGAGACAGCCTGTTAGCATGGCTTGGGTGGACTGGATTTGTCCCAGGAGGCAGGGGTCCTTGGATTGGATTATTTTTGATTCAAGAAATTTCCTCAATTGGGCTACTCGTAAGATCTGAACTCCCTGGATTTATTTCAGAGCATTGAGGCAGATGATCTGAGTTGTTTGGGACCGGGTTTGCAATTGGAGCTGTATTCCAATCTGGTTTATAAGAAGGGCATTCCAGACTAGCTCCCCCAGTCCAAAATTACTGGCCAGGCTCCGATGTTAGGAATTGCCATTTTCCCAAATTCAGACATGGTTTGCCTGGGGAGTGGGTGATCTCAGGGGCCTCTCCATGCCCCATGATGTGTGTCATCTCCCTGCAGACCCCTTCTATCAAACTTACCAGGATTGAAGAGGGGGAAGAGGTGGTAGTGGGATATCTTTGAATGGGAAAGCCGTCACCCAGCGCTCATCTATCACATGGGCTAGGTCGCCCAGATGTGACAGATGGCCCACTGAGCCTTAGTGCCCCTTTTCATCTGGAAGGTGTGCTGATCTCTATCCAGTTGAAAGGGCTGGTCCCCAGGACTTACAAATGAGGCCAATGAAAATGCATACAAAACTCTAATCAGGAAGACCTATCTGCTCTGAAATATGCCTAAATCATTTACTGGTGTATAGAAATAACTCCTGAAGCCACTCCTATGTCTACTCAAGTTGTTGGGCAAGAATTTCGTATGATTGGAGCGACCAAGGAATTTTATAATATGCTGAAGTTGCCCACTTTTCACTGGGATAATGCTTTGGCATTTTTCCATCTCTTTGAGATGACCACGTTTGGATATGTGGACAGTCTGAAAGCAGTGACCGTAATGAACTGTCTTAGCACTGATTGCCAGAATCTGGTGCTACCCCACCTCGATGGGGACAACTGGGCATATGCTGAAGCAAAAGCAGCAATCATGTTGGTGTTTGGAAGTCCTACGTGGATGGAAAATCACAAACAGGAATTCATGGGTATACAATTCTGCAAGGACGAGATCCTGGCTAGTTTCGCCAACTAGTTTTATCAAGGATCCTAGATCTTGGCAGGGGCAAATGTGCTGATTGACTTTGATGCGCACATAGTCATGCAGACGTCACTTCAACCATACAAAGAACTGCATTGGATTATGGTGGCAGAACTAGTGACTCAAAAAATGACCTCACAGATGATGGACCATCTGAAGATTCTAGGAGCAACATTTGATGCTCCCAAACGCACTTTTAAAGTAATCCAAATGAAGGCTCAAAATATTGTCAAATTCTCAAAACCATCTAAAGCTCTTAGAGTCAAATTGTGACAGGAAGTAAATCCAAAGCTCAAAGATGAGTAAACATATTGTCAATCCGCTGTCCTAATGCAGGAAGCCTGGACATGTAATTGCCCAGTGTTGGGACAAAAGCTGAAAGATCATATCAATCTTGTTCAGACCAAAGAAACTGGGTCAGATTCTGGAAAAGGAACAGCAGTCTAGACCATGGAAGTTCTAGTACCGCTGATAAACCTGTCCCAATTGATATTATGAATGATTAAATTGATACCTCTGACATCTTTGTGGATGATGACGCGCCTGATCCGCTCCATCAGGCGGTCAACATGTATGTTAACATGATAACTCAAGCCAAAGCGAAGAAGATTGACCCCAAAATCATTAATGAGGTTACTTGACCCTATGCATGACAGTTAGCGGAGAAAATCAGATCTACCAATAGCTCTGAAGACTTAGTCAAAATGAAGTTAAATGAGGCGAACGTTCCTTTACCTATCAGTACATTTAAGTAGTCAAACCCTGATTTATCCGCTCATATAATTCACACACTTGATTCTTCAAAAAAGGCTGCTATCCATCCAGTAAACACTTTATTACAGTACTCAGAGTGAAATTAAGTTGATATTCTAGTCATCAAGATAAGAGTATGAGCAATAATTTATTATGAAGCGCCAATCAACATTGTTTCCACCAAATGTAGTAATATGAGTGAAGATCTCGCCAGATTTGGAGCATTGAAAAAGAGTATGGAATGGCTGGACCATACATTACCATCTCATGTGGAACCTATAGTGTGCTACCACTTTGGTTTGGATTGTTGATGGTGTCAGCTCCCATCATAGTGCTGGCTAATCCAAATTATGATATACTTATTAGGACGGAGTTCCTGAGAAAGTATGGGGTGAAATGCAATTTTGAAGAGAACACTCTGACAATATTAGGGCAGACGTTGCCTTTGGTGTACCAGCGGAAGGGAGAGATTCCACTGACAAAGAGGAATATTTGTCAACTTGATTTATAATGATGGTATTACACCCATTTATTATAAATTAGTTGGGCAAAAATGGAAAGTAATACCAATGGGAATTATGGAGAATCAAGGAATACCTTTAATGACAAATTCAATGGACACTATTCCACTAGGAGCCCAAATTATAGTTAACACTAGTTTAATAATGGAACTCCCAGAACAGCTATATGGTTAAATTGTCTCCATGGGAAAAATTGAGGATTGAACTGTGAGTGGCGCCAGGGATCTTAATGCCAGATCACGGAGAAATATGAGTACTCTTAGCCAATCTGGTAGAGAAACTGATGTAAATTAAAAAGAATCATATTATTGAGTTTTTACACTTGCTCCTGACGGCAGAACTTAGTGTCTTTCATGAATTTAGATAATTTTCTGAAATGGTATTGCCAGCAGAAATTGCCAAAGTGTCAACATATTAGTGAATCATGAGGATCTTTCTTACGCTTCAATAACTAAATTAAAGCCTAATTCAGACTTTTTTAAATATACAAAAAACAACCTCTCAATTGAGCTAAAAATTACTGATTCAATGCAATTGATGCCTGCTGCCCCAGCTTGGGGTGGTGGTGTGCCACTATCTGGAATCTTTTGGCCACCACCGAAGTGCACCAGGGCTGGTTCTGCTAGCCCTCCCAATGCTACTTGGCGTTATGTCCCCCATTGGGACTTGGCCCACCACCTTGCAAGCTCCCAGGTGGTTCTCTGGAGCCCTTTGGTGCTCCCAAAAAGCAATTTACATTTTGGCCTCTGGGTTAAATATGGGAATCTCTTCCCATACATAAGTGCGGCCATCATTGAGATGGACACAGTGGTTTGAAACCTACTGGCTATATTGACTTCCGCCCCTTTAAGGGTACTTTGATCTCAGCTTGTTCAGAAGCTGATGCAGAAGAAGCAACTAAGCTGCAATTGATTTTTAAAAAAATTATTATCCCCACTGTTTGAACCCAACTCCCAGAAGGCCACTTTGATGGTCCAGTTTGCTGGTTTGCCCTCCCATCTCTCCCCCAAACGCCTCTGCCATGAGCTCATGAAGGGGTTGGCCATTTACAGCGCAGACCCCACGTTGCAGTTTGTGGTTCCCAACAGGGTGAATTTGTTTGTGGGGCCTCGCGCCTTTGCAACAATCTGCCCATTTTATTACAATTACCACCTCATGATTCCCCTGTCAGGCGGACAGCAAGTAAGAATTAGACTGTCCTGCCACCCGGATGCCAGAGCATCCAAATGTCAAACCAGAATGCCAGAGGCACTGCTGCTGGTATGACGAATATGGAACTGGAATGGAGCTTTATTATCAACAGATAAAAATGGGATTTTGGGGAAAATAGTTTTTATTGAAAAATTTAAGGAAGGAGAATCAACTAACAATTTTCTCAGTGTAATATGACTGATTAAATAGTCGTTGATTTGGAGGGAAACAATCTGGGATCAGGTTCCGCAAGTTTGACCTAAGCGGCGACTTATTTGGGAATGGGCGGGTTAGTTCCCTGGGAACCAACATTGCAAAATTTGGCAGCAGGTCAAGTTGCAGTCAGTTTGACCTAAGCGGTGAATTATCTGGGAATGGGTGGGTTAGTTCCCTGGGGACTGACATCGCAAAATTTGGTGGCGGACTGAGTTGTGATCAGGTCAACCTCAAACATCTGAACCAACGCCCGGCTACATTTCTGAAAGTTGACGTGATGCGCTTGGCCCAGTGAGCGGCAGGAATCCTCCAAGACCACCCCACATATGGATGGACCCATTTGGTTGGGAACAGGTTTGGGACGCTTAACCCACCCATGCTCAGTCACTGGGCCGTTCATTTGGTCAGTGGCATTACATCAACTTGTTCCCCAAAGCCCAGTAGTTTCCCAGCTGTCACCCTTCAAAGGTGCAATTCCCATGGAACCAGAACCAATCATCATCGAAAATGAGGGAGAGGCTGAGGAATAGGCTAACCTGGAATCCCAGAAATCGCGACATTCCGTCCAATATCTCATGCCTGGAAAGGGTATCCGGCCTACAAGAACAGTTGGGGCAAGGCGCGCGATTGCATGAATTGTATGAACCTAGACAAAGTGTTCCACATACCCCACCCCTAAGATTCTCCATTTCCCCCAAAACCTGCATCAGTAATGACGATCAAGTTACCCAAGGCGCACAAGAATGTGGCTCTCGTACAGTTTCCTAATGGTGAGGCTTTTCATTGTAAAAGAAAAGGGTAATGTAAGTCCCGGTGAACGTCCTCTGGGCATCAATTGGGCCATCTTTCTGTACCTGAGCAAGAAGGTACCAAAGAGGATGGTCATACCCCTCATTACTCAGGGTATTTTCGCTCACATGGTAGACAAGTGCTGGGTAACAGCCCTTCCACTTTGGATCCCACTTCCAGTACCCACACTCTCCTAAGCAGAACTGTTATGTGGAGTCAGTGAAATCTGTGCTGAGATTGCAAAAATGGAATCAATTGCAAGTAATTTGAGCAGCAATTAGCCTGATGCTCAGATTTCAAATGGTCAAAAATATATGAAGACCGATCTATCAGCTGGAATGCCCAATAGTTGCAATTTGGTTAACACGATGATCAAAAAAATCCCCCTCCCAAATCCATCAGGCATCACCTCCAATGGGCAGGTATTAGCATCAGACACCATCGATGAGGCTTCAAAGCATCCTGATGGCAAATTGGGCATTACGCCTGATGCAAAGCAACTGACCAAACAAATGGCCCAGCGACCAAGCATGGGTGGGTTGGGCGTCTAAACCTGTTCCCAACCAAATGGATCCATCCATATATGGGGTGGTCTTGGAGGATTCCCGCCACTCTTTGGGCTAAACGCCGTTGCATCAATCATCAGAAATGTAGCTGAGTGTTGGTTTGAACGTTTGAGGTTATACTAACCACAACTCAGTCCACCGCCAAATTTTGCGACTTTGGTCCCCAAAGAACTAACCCACCCATTCCCAAATAATTCAACGCTTAGGTCAAACCAACTGCAACTCAGCCTGCCACCAAATTTTGCAATGTCAGTTCCCAGGGAACTAACCCACCCATTCCCAAATAATTCGCCGCTTAGGTCAAACTTGTGGAACCTGATCCCAGCTTGTTTCCCTCCAAATTGACGACTATATAATCAGTCGCATCACACTGAGAAAATTGTTGGTTGATTCTCCTTCCTTAAATTTTCCAATAAAAACTATTTTCCCCAAATTCCCATTTTTATCTGTTGAAAATCAAGCTCCCTATCAGTTCTATATTTGTCATACCAGCAGCAGTGCCTCTGGCATTCTGGTTTGCCATTTGGATGCTCTGGCATCCGGGTGGCAGGCCAGTCTAATTCTTACTTTCTGTCTGCCTGACATAATCAACCAACCGTCAATCTCTACCATTTCCGCCTTTCTCATAGATATTGGTGCAGCAATGGTACCTTCTTTCCAACTGAATCAGGTCTTGAAGAAGGTTATCCCTGCCCACATTAGTCCCATCCGACTCAAAACTCCAAACCCATGCCCCATAATTGCCGCGGCTATCTTGCCCATGTCAGTAGGGTCTGACATCTCAACTTGCAATGAGTTTGTTCCCCAAAGCCCAGTAGTTTCCCAGCTGTCACCCTTCAAAGGTGCAATTCCCATGGAGCTGAAACTAATCATCATCAAAAATGAGGGAGAGGCTGAGGAAAAGGCTAACATGGAATCCCAGAAATCGTGATGTTCTGTCCAATATCTCGTGGCCTGAAAAGAGTATCTGACCTATGAGAACAGTTAGGGCAAGGCGTGCAATTGCATGAATTGTATGAACCTGGTCAAAGCGTTACACATTTCCCACCCTAAGATTCTCCATTTCCCCCAAAACCTGCGTCAGTAATGACATTCAAGTTACCCAAGGCGCACAAGAATGTGGCTCTCGTACAGTTTCCCAATGGTGAGGCTTTTCATTGTAAAAGAAGAGGGTAATGTAAGTCCCGGTGAACGTCCTCTGGGCATCAATTGGGCCATCTTTCTGTTCCCTAAGCAAGAAGGTACTGAAGAGGATGGTCATACCCCTTGTTACTTAGGGCGATTTCGCTCACATGGTAGACAAGCGCTGGGTAACAGCCCTTCTGCTTTGGATCCCACTTCCAATGCCCACACTCTCCTCAGCAGAACTGTTATGAGGAATCGGTGAAATCTGCGCTGAGAATGCTGAAATGTAATCAATCACAACTGATTCGAGTGGCAATCAGCCTGATGCTCAGATTTCAAATGGTCAAAAAGGTATGATGACCAATCTATTGGCCAGAATGCCCGACAGTTGTGATTCAGTTAACACAATAATCAAAAAAATCCCCCTCCCAAATTCATCAGGCATCACCCCTGATGGGCAGGTATTAGCATCAGACACTATTGATGAGGTTTCAAAGCTTCCTGATGGCAAATCAGGTGTTGCTCCTTATTGCAAGTTGAGATGTCAGACCCTACTGACATGGGCAAGATAGCCGCGGCAACTATGGGGCATGGGTTTGGAGTTTTGAGTCGGATGGGACTAATGTGGGCAGGGATAACCTTCTTCATGACCTGATTCAGTTGGAAAGAAGGTACCATTGCTGCACCAATATCTATGAGAAAGGCGAAAATGGTAGAGATTGACGGTTGGTTGATTATGTCAGGCAGACAGAAAGTAAGAATTAGACTGGCCTGCCACCCGGATGCCAGAGCATCCAAATGGCAAACCAGAATGCCAGAGGCACTGCTGCTGGTATGACAAATATAGAACTGATAGGGAGCTTGATTTTCAACAGATAAAAATGGGAATTTGGGGAAAATAGTTTTTATTGGAAAAATTTAAGGAAGGAGAATCAACCAACAATTTTCTCAGTGTGATGCGACTGATTATATAGTCGTCAATTTGGAGGGAAACAAGCTGGGATCAGGTTCCACAAGTTTGACCTAAGCGGCGAATTATTTGGGAATGGGTGGGTTAGTTCCCTGGGGACTGACAATACAAAATTTGGTGGTGGACTGAGTTGTGGTTGGTTCAACCTAAAACGTCCAAACCAACACTCAGCTACATTTCCGATAGTTGATGCGACATCGTTTAGTCTGACTAGTTGCGGGAATCCTCCAAGACCACCCCACATATGGATGGACCCATTTGGTTGGGAACAGGTTTGGGACGCCCAACCCACCCATGCTTGGTTGTTGGGCATTTGTTAAGTCAGTGGCATTGCATCAGCGCAATGCCCAATTTGCCATCAGGAAGCTTTGAAACCTCATCAATGGTGTTTGATGCTATTACCTGCCCATTGGAGGTGATGCCTGATGGATTTGGGAGGGGAATTTTTTTGATCATCATGTTAACCAAATTGCAACTATTGGGCATTCCAGCTGATAGATCGGTCTTCATACATTTTTGACCATTTTGAAATCTGAGCATCAGGCTAATTGCTGCTCAAATTAGTTGCAATTGATTCCATTTCAGCGAACTCGCCACAGATTCTACTGATTCCTCATAACAGTTCTGCTGAGGAGAGTGTGGGTACCGGAAGTGGGATCCAAAGCGGAAGGGCTGTTACCCAGTGCTTGTCTACCATGTGAGCGAGATCGCCCTGAGTAATGAGGGGTATGACCATCCTCTTTGGTACCTTCTTGCTAGGGAAAGAAAGATGGCCCAATCGATACCCAGAGGACGTTCACTGGGACTTACATCCCCCCACACTGTGATCAGATTTTTCCCTGATCACCTATTCTGGGCACACATCAAAAACAGCTGCGCCATTTGCCCCATGTGCTTTGAGCTTGACCACTTGAAGTAAAAGTGCCCCACAGTTTCCATTACTGCCACTTCCACTGCTTATCCCTCAGGCGTTGAACCCACAGTCATTTCACCTCAATTTTTTTGAATAATTCTTGATCCTCCTGCCCCCAACCTTAGGGGTAATCTAATGCTGCTCCAAAAGTGGCAGCCAATCAAAAACAAAATTTTAAATTTTTAAAATTTTTTACAACAATCCAACTGGATTACAGAATCCTGAGTCAATGGCTGAACCAGTTTCAGCTGAGCTGCCCTGGTCAACAGCATGTGGCCAATCAGCTTCTGACACTGCCCCAATTCTGGTGGCTGGCCCAGTGCTGGCTGAATCCAATCCATTTGAGGCTCTCAAATGGATTGATGAGAATGAACGGCTGTTATGTAAACCCAAATTTTGCTTTAGAGGAATCCATTGTTGAACCTCCTAATTTGCGTCTTCACCGTTTTCACCCTCAAAACAGTTTTCCAATTTTATAAAAATATTAATAAAATGGCAGTTGAGGCTGCAGCTGCCCCTGCCAACATCCTACTTCAACAGCAACTCATGGGGTTATGGAACCCCTTGTTGAGGGTTTTCCTATCCCCAATTTCCCCACAAATTTGAGGAAGATGCAAAGTATGAAATTGAGAAGCTTGCTTTTGGTGTGAGCCACGCTTGCATTGATGCAGAAAAACTTCTCTTTTTGACCTCAATTATCCTAAAACCTGCCAGCGCATCAAGTCATTCGCTTGTGTGCCTGCTCTTATCACTTTTTCTGAGCGTCAACTTGCTCAATACGTTGAGGAAATGGACACTGTCAGCCTCATCAACGAAGAAAACCCACAATTATACCTCCTTATTCCCCATGTCACTGATGCTCCCACCCCAATGCTGTCTGTCATGGTCTGCCAGCTAAAGCGGGCACCAGATAAAAGCTTCCTCACCTTCTGATATGGCTTCCTAGGATGTTAGCTGAGGTGCCATATTAGGAATTTATTTAAATTCTAATAATCCTTTTGTTTGGCCCATTTGCAAATAGAAATGTTTGGGGGCTCCCCTTTTTGGGTTGGGCACCACTAATGCAAAAAAAATTAGTGGATCATGATCAGCTAGCTGATCTTACTGAAAATCAGCAAGAGGATGTTCTTTGATTATTTGAAAAAATATATGGAGATATTCACTCAGAATTATCATTACTTGTTATGTGCAAAAAACGTACTCCACAAAGTTGATACTGGGGAATATCCACCAATAAGGATGAGGCCTGTTCAAAGGTCAAGGGTAGCAGAAGCAGAGGTCAGCGATGAAATCAGCAAGTTAGTGGTACATGGGCTACTTGTTCCATCATCAAGCCCATGGGTGAGTCTAATCCTTTTGGTAAAAAAGGAAAGATCAAATTGAGTAGTGATTGACTATTGCCAACTAAACAAGATCACTAAGAAAGACTCCTATCTGTTGCCTTGAATTGACAATGCGCTTGATCGCCTGGGGGAAGCAAAATACTTTTTGGCTATGGATCTGATTTTGGGCTATTGGAAAATCAATTTGCCACAAGAAGATCAGGAAAAATGTGCAATAATTAACACACAAGGAATACATCAGCTGACCAGAATGTCCCAAGGTCTATGTAACGCACTGGCAACTTTTTAGCGTGCTATGGATTCTATACTCAGCAACTTGAAGCTTGTTGAGATTCTTTCAATATTGGGGAAAGCCCTTACTAGGGGTCATGATCCACCTATGGGTGGATGCTTTTGGGCTTCCCATTAACTTGTGTTGAGCCTGATCTGAAGTATCAGGGATCATCCTTGATAAATCTTTATTTAAATATAAAATTTTGACACCGGTGATTAATGCTGAGGATTTCGAAATTTAATTTGGGTGCGGCAAAATCCCTTTCAGCGCTTGCACCCCAATCAAGTTACTCTTTTGGGTGCACTGGCAAATTATGCTGAGGATGCTCCCACTCCCCTTGTAATATTTTTTTATATATATCTTGGTCAGCAATTGAGCCTGAGGTTTTGCTATTCTGAATCCCACCTTCCTGATCTGATTCTAGCCTTGAGGTCCTATAAATACCTTGAGGCTTATCTAAATAAATAACCTTTCTCGCCTATCTCCTTTCCGTTTTTAGCTTAACTTAAGGCCTTAATGGCATATTAACTCACTGGGGGATTTGAGGCTTGATTAATAGGGTCCAGTTTGGAGTTGCTCCCCCAAAGTTCTGACAAAGCTATCCTGCATGCTAGTATACTTAAACAATATCAACGTCTTCAGAAGGACCTTCACAGATCACTTGAAGCATCTGGAGGAAGTTTTTAAGCGGTTGGCAATGGTGAATCTAAAAATTAAGCTGAGAAAATGCCATTTTTCTCAAAAAAAGAGCCGGAACACATAGGGTTTGTCATAAACTCTGATGTATTACAACCATAGCCCATGAAAATAGAAGCTATCAAACGGATGTTGATCCCAAAAAGTGTTTGGGACATATAAGTCTTTTGGGGATGGTAAGATAATATCGCTGATTCATCAATGGCTTTTCTGGAATTGCCAAGCTAAATTCCGCCTACTCAAGGATCCAAAAAAGGTACTGATGTGGAACAATGAGGCACAGAAGTCATTCAATAAGCTCCAAAAATATCTCATGAGCATCCCAGTGTTAAAATATCTGAATTTTAATATGGAATTTATAATCCAAGCAGATGCTTCGTTAATGGCAGTTGGAGCTATCCTAAGTCAATTGGATGACAACGGGGATGAACATCCAGTAGCCTGCATGAGCAGAACCCTGTCGCCAGCTGAAAGAAATTATACCATAACACAGAGAGAGTGCTTAGTATAATCCATGCCTGTAAACAATTTCGAGTCTACATAAATGGGATGCACTTTAAAGTCATAATTGACCACTTGTCCATATGCTGGCTTCATAATTTGAAGGAGCCAGAGGGCTGACTGACACGCTGGGCTTTAAAGCTGCAAGCATACAATTTCAAAATTATTCACAGGGCTGTAGTAGTACATCAGAATGCTGACAGATTGTCTCAATTGCTGGTTGTTCATGTAATCTATCATCAAGCTGATGCGCTATTTCAGTGGATGATCATAGAGATATTGTGTATGAACCCCCAGAAATTTGGAACACACTATGAAAGGCAATGGAAATTACCAAATTTAAGGACAATCACTTATACAATATGATTGAAGGAAAACGAGTTTTATTTCCTAAACCATCAGAACAAGTGGAAATCATTTGAGCTGCTCATAAGGTCATTGGCCATGGTGGCCTAAAGAAGAAAGTGGATCATATTCACCAGTATATTACTGAAAATTGATCAACTATGATGTCGCAGATTACCTAGCCTGTTGTGTGGAGTTCCAACTTTACAAGCTGCAAAAGAAAGTTATGGGGTAATGGCTATTACGCCCTGATTTTGCGTGGCACACGGTGTCCATAGATGTTATGGAACCATTGAGTGTCAGCAATGGAAGCGTGAAGTATATAATTGTCACAATAGACCATCTAACCTGATGAGTCAAAACAAAAGCCCTCAGTAGAGTGGATGCGATGAGTACAGCGAAGCTTATACTTGACTAAGTGATCTATTGGCATGGATGCCCCCAAGTTGCCCTAGTGACAATGGGAAAAATTTTACTTCATATGTGATTCCTAGGCTAAATGAATTAATGTATAATATGGTTTTTTATCTGTCCCTTATCATCCATAAATCAATGGAATGGCGGAAAGAGTGAACGCAACTCTAGCCTCAACATTACAAAAGTGGTCACTGGGAAAACTTCTGCTTAGGGAGCATATCTGAGTTTATTCACATTTGCTTATGATACCTGTTACCACTCAGTGACAGAGAAAATTCCATTTGAACTATTATATGGGCGAAAAGACACATTTCCGCCAACATTATATTCTGCAGTGGAGCTATCTTTGGGGATGAGTGCCAAACAATATCTATCCTGAATGGTCAACCTCCTAATTTAATTACAATCTCGGGCTTTTGAAATGAAAATGAAAATAAAAGTAAGAATCAACGCAAAGAAAGTGGACAAAGTTAATTGGCCTAAGTTGAAAGAATACCATGTGGGCAATAGGGTATCCTATTGCAATCTCCATGTTTTCAGGAGAAAAAATAAGCTGGACGCCCTATGGATGGGACCGTTCAAAATTACTACCAAGTCAGCAAATGATGCTTATACAATCAATAATATTGAAGATGGTCACAAAGTCAATAAAGTTCATGAAAAATACTTAAAGTATTGGACTTAAGGGGAAAAAATAATAAGGATAGATATGGAAAAAAAGATGAAGATAAAAAATAAAAAAAAGATGCATAAAAAGTATAAAAACTAACAAGTATATTTAAAAATTGATTTTTGTTTTTCAAGTGGTGATGCATCTAGCAATATTCCCGCCTATTGGGCATGGAGGAACTGAAAGACAATGATGGGCATGAGTCCCGAGTATTGAAAGATCAGAATGGGCTGAAACTAGATCTGCCAGAATAGTCCCTATTAATAAGATGTTGAAACCCGTCCTGGGGTTGGTACAGGTAGATGGTAAGATGTCATTGAGAACCCATCCTGAGGTTAGTACAGGTGGACCAGTTCATATTTTGGCAATAATGCAGAAATGGGACTGGCGCAGCATGATGTTGTGGTAACTTCGCTCAAGAAAAAGCAGCTGCAGGTAGAAACTAAGGACAAGAAGTCATCAAGCTGAGCAGAGCATAAGGCATTGAGTTCAGACAGAGCCAAACTCCGCTGTGGTCATAGAGATATGCTATCCAAATTGAGCAAAAACTGAGGTGGCTTCCATCCCCAAGGGTTATTTCTTCTGCTAAATAATCTGGTCAAGAGGGGTATATGTTGGAATTTCAGTTGACCACATTATTCAACCTGTTGACTAATTAATTAATTTGATGAATGTTTATAGATGTATATCTCAGCAACGGTCACCAACTAGAAAGATTATTGTTAGGAATCATTCCTGATGATATTGAGCATGAATTCAATAAGGGAATAACACAATAGTCAAATTATTGGAAATTATTTAGAGCAAATAGTGGAGGAATCGCTGGAAACTACCTAAGCATTCTAACGCTTGTGGTAACTGGTAGGATGGCCATTGGCCATTACAATTGGTTTCAAGTTCCTAAAACCAATAAATTGGTCACCAAAAAGCTAGGATTAAGCTACCTATGAAAATCAAGTCAAAGATACCCAACAAAATTTGGTCCCTAAAACTTAAGGTTAACCCATTATAGGAGATCAAATAATTCCCAGCAGACAGCTGAAAAGTGTGTGCCAATTTTACTATAAACCCCCCCTCATTATTCCCTAATACAATTAGATTAAAAACTTTATAATTATTGAGTTGTTTTACATTGGTTGTATAACATTACGCTTGGGATAAGAGTGCAAGGATCAGATATCCTTAGGTTGTTGTTTCCAAGTCTCCACTTGGCTCTGCGAGAAGAAAATATGTAAAGTGTTCCCTGCCAGTACCAACATATCTTTAAGAAGAAGCACCTGGTTAGCGTTGGACCCTTTATTAACATGGCTTTTGGGCAAACATAATAATATTCTTCATCCTATTATTGCCCCAGTTTACATATTATCAAACAATAAACGCAAGTGGTCAAGGATCTGTGCAGTTGTAATCAGGGCGCAGAAGTGAGCTACCATTTAGCTTCCCAGATTTTAACAACCTCTCTAGGGTTGTCCTAACCAACTCAAATGCCCCAAGTATTGTGCAATTCACCAAGCGCTTTCCAGAAGGCGATGGACACTATCATAGGAGTATTTAAGATGAGTTGCGTTTTGGTCTACCTTATCAAAATATAAATTTGTTCTCAAAGTTGCCAAACATTTAGCGCACTTGGAATAAGTTTTTTGAAGGTTGGCCTGAGCTCAGTTAAAGAGAAATCCTAGTAAGTACCAGTTTATTAAGTCCTAGATGTTTTACTTGATACACTTTGTTAAATCTTAAAGAGAAAGCAACAACCTCAGAAGCTTGAGGCCATCAATTGCATGAGAGAGCCTGAAAGTATCCAAGGTATCCAAGTACAACCCAAAAATTGTCAAATATTATCATTGATTCATATTAAGATTCACACAAATCACCAAGCCTTTGACCCATCTACTTAAAAAGAGGAATTACATTCCAATGTCACAAGAATGCAAAGACTCTTTCAACTGTCTACAAAAAGCTTTGGCTGAAGCCCCTACTCTGAGATACCCTAACTTTAAATAGCCTTATAGTGCAGTCAGATATGTCTCTCACAGTTATATAAGTGATACTTTCCCAAGTATGGGATGATGGGAAGGAGCAAATAATAGCTTTTTGCAGCCATACCCTGGACAATAATGAACATAATTACATGGTAACCGTTCAAGAATGCATATCTGTCATATATGCTTGTAAGCAGTTCTGAGTCCACATACATGAAAAATCGTTCAAAATTGTCACTGGACATGCTTCCTTGCAATAGTCATGTAATATCAAAGAATCTGGGGTCAACTAGCATGATGGGCCTAGAACTTCTAGGCCCTTAACTACAAAATAGTTCATTACTCAGGAGATACCCATCAAAATGCCGATGGACTTTTGCACTGCCTATTACCACCATTCTCACAACATTTGTGGAACAACTATTTGAAAAGCTTAAAGAAAAAATTATGCTGATGGAAACTTGAGATTTGCTGCACCCTGGACCAGCTCATGAGGACACCAATATTTAGTATGGAAAACTATACAAAATTGTGGGGAGTAAACAGAAGCTCTACCATCTACCTTCATCCTGCCTAGAGATAATAATGCAAGCTCAAGCGCCATAAGACCTGGAGGCTTGGTAAAGAATGCAAAACTAATTCAACATGAATATTGGGAATCTTTACAATTCAAAGTTCAAGATGTTTTAATGAAATGTCATGAATGTCAAGCTCAAAAGTCCTATAATCCCATGACTACCCATTGGCTATCCAATCCCAATTGGGCCTTGCACACAGTGTCTATTGATGTAATAGGACCTTTCTCAACTAGTGTCCTTAACTTAAATGCATCATAGCAACCATCGTTATCTCATTGAGTGGTTCAAGGCGCTGCCCTTCAGGTATCTTGGATTTTTCTCCACTGTAAAGTTTATAATAATGCAAATAATACACTATCATGGTGTCCTCAAGTTATCCTCACAACCAATGTAAACTTATCTCATAAGTTGTTCCAAAGTTAAATGAGCTAATGAGAATTCTGGGAGTTTTTACTATTCCCTATCATCATGACCAACATAATGGTGAAACATGCTAATTGTACATTAGTACAAACCTCTTTGAAAGTTTTCCAACTATATTTCTTTTCAATGGGCCATCTATATGGATTCAACCATTTTCACATATAATAGCTACCACAGCAATACAGGGTACTCCCCCTTTCAACTCTTATAAGGTTGACAGCCTGAATTACCACCCTTAATACATTCCATTGTTACTTATGAGAATTAAATCTGTTTATCCAAATATTTTGATTGACTAGTAGAAGCCCTCATAAAGATTCAGACTGATGCCTATGGGGCAGCCCTAACCAATAAAAGCAATAATAATTAGATGGATGCTTAAAATATTTTAATATGGTAATTTTTGCAATCAGAGAATGAGTCACTTACTGTGATATTTATTAGCAGGATGCATAAGTTGGCTATTCTATGGGAAGGGCCATATGTTGTACTTGACTAAGGCTTTGCCAAAGCATACACCATTTGGAGCCTAATTTATGGAAATATAGTAAAACGTGTTAATTCCAAGTTTCTCTGACTTTATTATGAATCTGAAAACCCTCCCATCAAAGATTGAGTGGTAAATCAAGTCAAGGGAAAGAAGTGTTGAATAATCAATTAAAATATTTTATAGTATTTGACTTGGTAATGTAACTCAATCCTAACTCCATCATTAGAACTTTCCTAAAACAGATTCTATTGACATCAACCCATGACACCCAATAAAACTTTTCCTGACCTATAGATATATTTTTTTAGTACTAGATAGTCCCAACCCGACCTATAAATAACTTTATACAAATTGCATTATATGTTAGTCAATGATTCTCATCATGTGAGCACTACTGCTTCTTTAATGAAGTGATTTTACTATAATCACTATTTGGCCATTTTAAATTAAGGAACACCTCACTTATTATTATGTCATTTATTTGTAAAGATCTTTAGTAAAGTCTATCTATACTAAATAATTGTTAACTTCCCTATTTAGTACTTCTATATGGAAGAAGATATATCTGGACTAGCGAACTTGAACCTGTGCAGTAGTGAAAAAACGGACCTCTCACTACAGATGTCTCTGGGCTAGAATCACAAATATCTGGGAGTACACTGGGCATATTGTGTATAATGAGTACAATAGGCATGACCATACTCATTTATGGAGAAAGGTTGCTTTTGGAGAGTAGGAATTGCCACATGACCATTCTGTAATAATTAGGAGGACAAAAAATTTAGGGTATTCATTAGGGCATTTTAGTTGAAAGTTCAATTGCATTCATTTTCATCTCAATCATTAACATTTAGTAGGTAATACTCAAAGTCAAGTCAACACCTTTAATAACACCAGCTATAACAAATATTTCAACGCTCACAAATATCCTCTCACTAAAAGTCATTTATTCCAACTGATATGACAATGTTTTGTAGCTTTTGGCTGCTATTATGAGCGCTAAAGCATCCAGGCTTAAAGTCCAGTATTTTCTAATCATGTTGCTATCCTAATTATATCATACAAAACTTTACAAGCTATAACAAAATGATTCATTCTTACAATGATGCAGTTGTCATGAAGCACATGGGCGTTAGATGGCACCCAGTACTAGAAAATATTATTTTTACACACCTAGAAATATGGAGGTCCTTTTAAAATAAAGATATTTACATCATCTCTAATATATTTTAAAAAGGACTAGTCTCACTCACCTTTCAATTGAAGGTTGTTAGAATTTTAATCAGATGGGTTCCTCCAATGATCAATATTTAATTGGGTTGAAATGGCCAATTCTGGCGGAATGATTCATTGACTAAATTTTGTGGTGTTTCAATAATTGTGTAGTAAGTTGCTCCCCAAATTAGGTTGAGCCAAATCCGTATTATGCCAAGTTTGGATATTAGGATTGAGTAAAGCCAATTAATTTCCCCAAATTGAATTTGGATCACCTGTGACTAATAATCAAGGATGAAACATTTATATTATTTAAGTAATGTCATCAGAATTCAACAATTTTAAGTTTGAAGCGGCTGAGGTTGTTTCTGGCACCTATGTAATAATTGACTGTTGCCAAAAGGTGATACCCCAAAATCAACTAACAAAGAGTTGAAACATACTGTCAGTGAGAAGCCAAGATTACTCAAGTTTATAAAGTGACCAAAGTGGTTTTAGTGCATAATAATCAGCTCAAAGGACAAACACAAATTTGATGTTTATTCATATTAAACATCTATACAGCTTATCCGTGAATCAAGGCTGAGGATGAACTGAAACTAATTTAGACATCAAGAAGGATGGGGTGAGAGGGTTGACGCCGGGGAATAGAGAAGCACAGCGAGAGAGAGTGGTTGGCTGAAAGAACCAGTGATGAGCTGATAGGTTGGCAATAAGCGCAGTAGTCCTTTTGTAAATATAAATAGCTGGCGCTTCCCTTTTAATAAATATCTCCTTTTTCCTAATCTTCTTTTTAATATAAGTTTATGTTATTTTTATTGGTTTGGGTTTAGGCAAAGGGGACCCCAAATGGCGTGGGTGACACGCCAAAGGGTCATCTGGCGTTGCTAGCCCCAACACCTAAGGCAAAATGGCAAGGGTCAGACAGTCTTCATACTGGTTGGTCTGCCAACCAGCAGAGCCCACTGTCACTGGAAAAGCAATTTTCTGACAAGGGTCAAGTTTACTTAGCTCTTAAAACTATTGCAACCTTGTATGGTTCAATATGAAAATCTAAAGGCAACATCCTCCTAGCACTGCAGTCTGGCATACCCAAAGCAGCAGCATGTTTGACGCAGAGTGACACTGGACTTCTTATGACTGATTAAAAAAAGCTAACATATTTTTGGGACATGTTGTGGGATCCGCCAATGGATGCCACAAATAATATATTAAAGTGAGATATTTACTTTTTGGTAAAAGTATAAAACAACACTTATTAAATTTTTTTATGTTTTTTATTATTTTAAGCGGGAAAAACCAGAAAAGGTCCCCTTCTCAATACTAGTTTTTCCTATTTAAACTAGTTTGGATTTTGAGACCATCGATATTTGAGGCAAAAGAATGTAAAGCTCAGTTATCTAAATTAGGTAATATAGGCTTTCAGCCTATCAGATCAAAAATAAAATTTTTGAGGCAGAACTGACCCATGCAGTAACAATTTGATGAATTGTATCCAATCATCAGCGATTAAAATCTTTTCACCCCAGTGGTGGTCAGACTCAGATGGTAATGATTGGGTATTTTGGCGGTGGTTGGACCCAGATGGTAATGATTGGCTAATTCTTACCCTATCATTATTGAGTAAAATTTTTGCACCTTGGCAGTGATTAGACTTGGATGGTAATGATTGGTTAACTTACACCCAATCATTGATGGGTAAAATCTTCTCGCCTCATGGAGGTTCAGATCCATGCAATATTGAACTCCTCAAATTCAGCTGAGATTTCAGAGTAATCCTATTGTTAGTATTTATTTTTTAAGCCAATTTTTGTGATAAATCGTATTTTTCCATTGGCTAGGATTCCACCGAGAATCCGCCAAGGTCTTTTCACTGTTGGTGCTTATATCATTATTAACCACAATCTTATTTGTTGATCAGGCAGGAGAGAGGCCAATCATAATAGCAGATTTGGGAGCACTAATACTTCCAACATTCTTTTCCTTAAGTCAAAAAGGTGAATGTCTGACATTGCCCCCTCAAGAATGTTGGAAGGGGTGTAGGGTCGAAGGAAGTGGCCATGTACTCAGATTATGATAATTCTTGTAGCCAAATACTTTATAGAATAGTCATCTCCTCTCTTATGTATGATGATATATGGCCCCTCCCAATTTGATCCAAGTTTGCCACTTTGGGGAGTTGTGCAATTGTGGTAATATAAAACCCTATCCAACACTTGGTGAGAGGGTAGAGAAGCTCAGAGCTCATTGGCAGCTTGACCTTTGTTAATCATTGTTTTTGCTTGGCTAGACTTTCCAGCATTTTATTTTCATCCTCTTTTTTCTTTGCAAGAACAGTTCCCTCGTTTGCCTTATGCAACTGCTTTTGTCATCAGAAAGTAGCATATGGGACATTGATGAATCCCCCCTCGGGTTGAAACCATCTAGTACTAAAAAAAAGTAGCATATGGGCTTTCTTTTCTTTGTCAGAATGACTATGGGGGCCACACATAAGTTCAGAATCTACATCCTTAGTGCGTGAAGGTTTAGACCAAGGTCTGCGAGGGGTAGCATCCTTGGAAGAGCGATTCTCTTGAACCTTGGAACGAGAAACGGCTGCCTCCATGGGCTTATAGGTAGACTTCTCTTTTTCAAACTGTGCTTTGGGAGCTTGAACTTCTCCTTTGAAGTCAGCCTCACTTAAGAGATCGAGGGGGTTTTGGGATGAGACTTTCATGTCAACCACTCGTTGTTCACCATCACTAGCCTTCACTGAATCGTGCAATTTCTTAGTGTTGCACCTGGAGGTGACATAAGGCAAAGTGGAAGAAGGGTATTCTTCGTTGGATAAGACTAATGGAACTTCGTAGTTCATTAAGGATAGGGACCCTTGCCTCATGTTGATGATGCCTTCATACTCGATCATAAACTGAGTTCCTATGAGCAAATCATAATTGCTATTATCCAAAGCCACTGCGGGGGCTGATAGAATAAGCTTCCCAATATGAATGGGAAGGGACGAGTAAGCACCTAGTGCATGGGTGTTATTAGGACCAGCGGTTCCAAAGTCTTGGTTGTCTTTAAGTCAGGTGCAAGATGGATCTTTTTCATCAACTTGGAGGAGATGATGTTCACTGGGGAGCTGGTATCTAAAATAGCCATCACCCAAACTTTTTGGATGACCACCTTGACCTTTATGACTATACCCCAGAAGTGGGCGATAGCACTAAGACCTCCTTAAGATGGGGGTTGGAGGCTAATTTGCACGCGGTCTTGGGGTAATTTTTCTGGATGGATTGCATGGTATGGCCATGCTGGATAGGGCGAATAATGTGATACAACACCTCATTGGCATCACTGGCAGTATTGATATCGATGGGCTCTCCTAGAACTTGATGGAGGTTAGTATCCTAAGGTTTGGTGGCTTCATCTACTCCTCCAGCGTTTAGGTGATCAGGGACCTCCACTTCTGAAGGAGCTCCCAACAATTAATACCCAATGTTTTTGTAACCCCCCTCAGAGTCGGCCTCAGGGGTATTTTCCACCATGGGCAAGGTTACAATTGAAGTGGGGGAGACAGTCACGAGAGGCAGGGTATTCAGCTTTTCTTTAACCGGCATTATTTCAACTCCAGTAGTCCTGGAGGACATACTATTAAAGCGCGCACCTATGGACCGAGATGAAGGGGAAACCACAGTGGGGATCTCCATTTTGCATGACCAAGGAATGTCCAGTTTAAGTCACACCAAATAAGCAGGTTTTGGGGGAGAATAGGCACAGGTGGTTTCACCTCCAACGGTTCAGCAGGCTCCAACTCCTTTAAAGGAATATGGGCGACGTCTAGCAAAGCCTCTTTTATATCTCAGAAGGTTGTAAGGTGGCGTTTCACCAATATGATTTGCCTGGCGAGAGAGGGTTGTGAAGCTAACCCTGTTAAGATGGCAGCAATAGCGTCATCCAGGGTAAGCAGGTTAGACGTAGCCAACTTTTGAGCAGTGAGGTAGAACCGCTCAGCAAAACTAAAGAAGGGTTTCACCCTCATACATGGTAAGGCGCAAGAAAGCCTGTTTTTCCCTGTGTAAGCTCTGCTCAGATCTGAATTCAGCTAAGAGGGCCTTCTTAACATCTGTCCAGATGTGCTGAGGATTTAGGTGAAAAACGATCAGCTCTTGAGCTTTGTGGCTTAAACAGGGAAGGATGTACTATACTTTTTGTTTGTCAGTGGCGCCATCCATCGCAGCTTCATAAACATACAGAAAGGAAGCAATTCTCCCTTCACCCAGGATGTATCTATCCTTTATGGGTAGTTTGAACAGCCGTTGCTCTAGCTCTTTGAGACGGGAGAAAGAGCTGGCTAGTTGCTTCTTAAGAGCAACTAATAGCAAGTCAGGAGAGCTGCTCACGTTGACAGTCTCCATTTTGTTAATACTTAATGAAGTATTTAGGAGGCTCAACCCCTGTAGCGAGCACCAATTTGTGGGATCCGCCAATGGATGCCACAAATAATATATCAAAGTGAGATATTTACTTTTTGGTAAAGTATAAAATAACACTTATCAAAGTTTTTTATGTTTTTCAACATTTTAAGTGGGCAAAACCAGAAAAGGTCCCCTTCTCAATACTAGTTTTTCCTATTTAAACTAGTTTGGATTTTGAGACCATCGATATTTGAGGCAAAAGAATGTAAAGCTCAGTTATCTAAATTAGGTAATACAGGCTTTCAGCCTATCAGATCAAAAATAAAATTTTTGAGGCAGAACTGACCCATGCAGTAACAATTTGATGAATTTTATCCAATCATCAGCGATTAAAATCTTTTCACCCCAGTGGTGGTCAGACTCAGATGGTAATGATTGGGTATTTTGGCGGTGGTTGGACCCAGATGGTAATGATTGGCTAATTCTTACCCTATCATTATTGAGTAAAATCTTTGCACCTTGGCAGTGATTAGACTCAGATGGTAATGATTGGTTAACTTACACCCAATCATTGATGGGTAAAATTCTCTCGCCTTGCAGAGGTTCAGATTCATGTGATATTGAACTCTCAAATTCAGCTGAGAGGTCGGAGTAATCCTATTGTTAGTATTTATTTTTTAAGCCAATTTTTGTGATAAATTATATTTTTCTGTTGGCTAGGATTCCACCGATAATCCACCAAGGTCTTTTCGCTGTTGGTGCTTATATCATTATTAACCATAATCTTATTTGTTGATTGGGCAGGAGAGGGGCCAATCATAATAGCAGATTGGGAGCACTAATACTTCCAACATTTCTTTCCTTAAGTCAAAAAGGTGAATGTCTGAAACATGTAAAGTATACAGAGGATCCATTAGGTTCTTTTTTTGTACTGATTATGCCTTTCAAAAAATTCTGATCCAAAGTACTTTTGTGTTTTGGCTGGATATATGACCATGAAAATCAACAATCAGCTCTCTATAAAAATTGGATTTGGATAACAGATCTAACTGTTTTAAAATATGAATTGCTCAAAAATTCATAGTGTTGCTAGTCTACTTCTTCACCTTAAAATGGCATTAGTTGACAAAACCAATATTTTATTCATCACTTCCCCCGCTGCATTTTATAATAAATACAGTCACATTAAAATTGTTGGGTTATCCTTCTAGTCCCTTTATAATAGACAACTACTTAACACTAATGATAAAATCAACACATTTCAATAATTTTGTTATTATTGAGCCTTCAGAGATCATAATTGCAAAGGAATATTTATCCAGATATATCAAATTATTGGTTGAAGCTTAGTTTATAGAATAAATACGCTTAATAAAATTAACTCAGATCCTATAAAGATAAGTACATCTCTGTAGTCAGCACTGGAGGTAGTAATAAAAAATTACAGTTTGAACCACATATATTAAGACTATATTCCACCTCATCTATGCAGGATACTTTTGCTTATTTTATATAGTTGGGGCAAATTAGAATTAAAAATGATTACTTTTTTTATTTCATTTCATATTTGTGTTAATAAGAAGAGTTCTCAGATTCTTTTATTTTAATATATAAGAAGTTTTATAATACAAACAACAAAGTTAGAAATGCTTTAAAACTGGTAAACTCATGCAAAGCTTTTGCACATTGTTCTACCCACTGATACCTTATTCATCACTGTAGCCTTTGTGTTAGTTATGCAAAAGAAAAGTTGACACAAGAAGTAATATATACCATCAACTAATTACCAAAAACCATTGAGACTATCATACAACCAGTATAAATCAAGTCTCACTTTATGGTAAAAGGCTTAAGTGCATATATATGTCTTAGAGCTGGACATTGTTTGATATTGTCTTTAACATTTCATTTATTATCGTGCTGTGATGTCATCATTGCATTTTATCATTTAGCTTATAGAAGAAAAATGACTGTGATAGTTATATTACTTAAGCGAGTGGTTTATTGTACTAATTAAAACTGTGAGCAACAGCATGCAGGATAACTTACAACAGAGATGGATATAATTTAAATGTGCTTTTTTATTGGGCAGCTTTAATTTATGATGGTTTAAGAAATCATCTTATAAGTAAAATCATTGAATATGCATATAAGCATGTTTGTTCAACCTCTCCTTCTAAACTACTTTTTAATTTCAATTGGACTTGTTACAAATTTTTATGAAAAAAGGAAACTAATGAGGTAGGTTTAGTTTAAAAGCATAATAAATCAATCAAAAGTCATTTAAAAGAGATGATTATTAATAAAAATTAATGAGAATTAATTATCATTTTAGCTGAGAGGTTTAACATTTTTTCCTAATTTGATCTGACCAATGGTTTTGGCTAAGCAGTTTTGTATAAATTGGTTGATTTAATTAGTTTAATGGTTTTATTTTTTTAATTTGGTTTGTGCCCATGAGCTTTGATTTTCAGTTATGTAATTTGTTAAACTTGGCATTAGGGCTATTAGCAGGAGCAAAAGTATCCAGTTATTCTATGGCTTTTTGATTAGTTAGGTGGTGAAATGTGTTGATTTCTTATTGATGTCATATTGACAGATGCTAAGTTTTACCACAATTCTGTGCTCTGAATGGCTGAACTATAAATTGACGGTATATTTTTAAAATATATGTTGGGATTTAAGATCTAATTAAGTCATGTAATTAGGACTACATTAGCCATATTATTGGATATAATCCAAATTTTAGTATTTAATTTGCCCATACCCTTGAAAAATCAGTGGCAAAATTAAGTAAATCACCTTTAAATAAATTCATCACTTTCTGATTTGCTCTGTTTGATGACTCATGTCTCCATGTTCAATCATAAAGGGTAGAACATCAATTTTCTCTATTTAGTACATTCTTTGTAGTCTGATTGCTCCACCAATATCAAGGTTATAAGAGTCAAATGACAAAATCC
The DNA here is from genome assembly GCA_022478985.1 of Massospora cicadina. Classification (NCBI taxonomy): domain Eukaryota; kingdom Fungi; phylum Entomophthoromycota; class Entomophthoromycetes; order Entomophthorales; family Entomophthoraceae; genus Massospora; species Massospora cicadina. The sequence continues at coordinate 79,651 of JAKSZP010002766.1, forward strand.
AATGATGACATCTGTAAGTCTGGGGGAGCATCCCCTCTGCTTAAACCAGGTGGTGTTCCCATCCCCTACAAAGAAGGTTTTAAGAGGGGCAGCTGTCCCTCTCATCTCACAGGAGATCTTGCCCATGTAGTAGATGAGCAATCGGTGATAGATCTCACTTTGAAGATTTCACCACCTGCCCCTGAAATTGCCTCCACCAAATTAGTATGGCAGATTGAGGTAATTTGTGCTGAAATTCTTGAAAGTTACCACCCCATGGGCTTAAAGGTTCTCATTAAGCTGATAGCAACAAGCCTCAGAATCAATGTCTGGAAGCTCAAAATCCTCAGTAATGAAGCCTGATGGGCTTGCACATTCAATAAAATGGAAAATTATGTATTGAATTCCTGGCAAAACTCACCAATAGCATTGGTCCATTGGGAAACATTATCTTCAGTTCAAAACCTGCCTCTAAAACATTATGGACAAAGTTCGCCAGGCATGTACCTTCCAGAAGCTGTGTCCAGTGTCAAATCCTCAGTTAAACCCACCAATGACATCGAGCCATTGAAAAAGGTTGTTGCCAATTCAAAACTTACCTCAATAGAATATTGTGGACAAAGCCTGACGTGCATGTGCCTTCTATGTCAAATGTCCTTAATGTCAAGTTATTGGCAAAAGTTGCCGTTAGCCCTTACCCTCCCTCAAAAATTGAAATCATTGTTGCACCTTGCTTGGCTGAAAAGATGCCAAAGTGACCAGGTGCGGATGGGTTGGGTATCCCAAACCCAATACTGACCTCTTAGGACTTCCCTATGTGTGGTGGCCTTGGGAGGTTCCCATCACTCGTCAGGCAAGATGCCTTCTTGCTAACCACCAGAAATGTGATAAAACTGCAACTTGGGAATCTGAGGTCAAACTAACAACAACTCAGCCTGCCAACAATTTCAAAGTCAGTTCAAAGTAAATGTAAACTTTTGGGTAAGTTTACTGCGCAGGTTGGTTGTTGAATATTAATAATAATAATAATAGCACTAGTTGTATGATGACAACTAGTAGGTTGAGTCTTCACGAAGTGGTAACTAATCCACTATGGAAACTGTATTTGGGAAAACAAAAAGGGACCTTTTGTAAGTCTCAGGGAGCGCCCTTTAGCTCTCGATTGAGCTATCTTTCCATTCCCAAATAAGAAAACACCAAAGAGGATGCCAGTACCCCTCATCATCCAGGGTGATCTCGCTCACATAGTTGACGAGCGATAGGTGATGGCCTGTCCACTTCAGATCCCACCCCCAATTCCCTCCCTCACCTCAGCAGAACTGTTGTGGGGAATCAGTGAAATCTGTGCCAAGATTATCAAACTGAAATTGGTCAGATCTAATTCGGGCAACAATTGGGCTGAAGGCCAAAATTTAAATGGTTGTAAAAGCATGAAGAATGAAATATCAGCTGGATCGCCCAATGGTTCCGATTTGACCTCAAAATCAGTAGAACAAATATTGGGCGCCATTGGCAAGAGTTCAAAACCCTCCAATAGTAATTTGGGCGTTGCGCCCAATGGGTTTCTATTGACTGAACAAATGGTTAATTGACTGAGTGTGGGCAGGTTGGCCATCCCAAACCTGTTCCCAACCAAATGGCCCCATCCCTATATTGAATGGCCTTGGGGGATTCCTGTCACTCTTCAGGCCAAATGCCATCATGCTAACTATCAGAAACATAATTGACCCCTGTTCCAGACGTTTTGAGGTCAAACCAACAGAGACTCGGCCCACCACCAAATTTTGCAATGTTGGTTACCAAAGAATAAGCCCCCATTACCATCCGATTCGCCAGTTAGGATGAATTTGTGGAACCTTGTCATGTCATTGTCACTACCCAATTGATCACTATTTAATCAGTTGCATGGCACTGAGAAAATTGTTGGTCAATTTTCCTACTTTATTTCCCAAATTAAAATTTTCAAAAAAAAAAAAAAAAAAGAAAACCCAAATTTTTATCTCAGTTTTTCTAAAGAAAAATCACATCCCAGATGGCATATCCCTGGTGGTCCGCTGCTCTGCACTCTGGGTGGACCTTACCATTTCTCTTGGTGACCATGGCTCCTTCCTTCACCAGTTGGGCCCAACAAATTGGAAATTTTTGGCTCTACAATCCAGTTCTCTCAACCTTCCGGCAACAATGTGTAAAAACTTTGGGGTCTTATGTCCGCCAACTGCAAGAGAAAATCCGCCTCCCCACCACCCCTGATGAAATGATCTTGACAAGCGCGAAGCTCACAGAAACTATTGCAGTAGTTTCCCCCTTTGTTACTAGAACCCCCGGATTAGAAGTCTATTCAGTATGGTTTGCCATCAGGCCAATCCTAACCCTGATATTCCACCACCATTTCGTAGTATCCTATTTCCCAGCTCCATATCAAGTCATACAGTTGGCAATGCCTATGGCATTCTGGCTTGCTTTCTGGATGCTCACACATCCCGACTGGCAGGCTGGTCTAAACTTCTTCTGCCGTTTCCATGACACCTTTGTTCCCTTCAATCTTCAATTTAGAAGTAAATATAAATTATATTTCAGTTGAATTCTGGTTTTCATTAGAAAATGTTAGAGTTTTTTATAAGAAAAAGGCGGACAACTTTTCAGATAATTCTCTAAATCAACTGATTAGTCCCCTGAAACTTCTAATGCTTAGGATTAACTTCTGATGGTAATGAATGTCTTCATCTTAATTACTCCCAGCAGTGTAACCTTTTACAGATCAGCAACCATCCCCATGTGTTAGGAACCATACATGTAAGGAGAGTGTCTATAACTCTCCCATTCCCAGCGTGGCAGTGTGCGGTGCATGAGGCCAACTCCAGGGAACTATCCATTAGGGCCAACATGATTAGAGCCCAGAAGAGGGTGATGGAGCAATAACCACTTAGGCATATCATGGTGAATTTTATAATAAAAACTCATATAAGGGAAACGCGGTGCACATATCAGATAGGGCTAAGAGACCCATATTGGAGGGATCCTGGGCAGACAAACGGTGCACTAGGGGAGAGCTGAATGGTACTTGCAATAGCAAGTGTAATGGAGCACAAGACCTCCTCAAAGAGGTTTGCGCACAGGAGTGTTTGGAATATCATAAAATTAAAATAACTTAAAGTGGGGTATAGGTTTATTCAGGAAGTCGACCAACAAGGAATGTTGGTTGGGGAAAATGAATTTAAGCTTGAGCGGGGGAATTTGGGGTATGCCGCAGTGGACCCAAGCACTGACTCACCAATAAGGTGACACTGCAATCTGAGTTGGTTAAATAGGCTGAAATCAATTTCACTCAAGTGATTGCTTGAAGTTGAATCTGATATGAGCGCGTTATTTTAAAAATGGAATGGGTTTCAAAACCCCACTCCTCAATAAACCAAATTAAACCATCTGCGTTCATTTGGTAAATCATCTGTTTTAATGCCTGGCTCGTTGTCAGGGGCTTGGCGTTTGGCGCACCACTGGTCCCAACCTGGGCATATTTTTCCCAGACCCAGCGTTGGTCCAGGGTTTTCTTCAGGTCAGGAAAGGCATGCAACTTCACCCTCTTGGCCTCCAGGCGCCCAGCCGTGTCTTTGGGGTTGATCCCCACAATTATGTCATGTTCACATGACATTACCCTCTCCTCCAGAGGGGCTCAACCCCCCCTCCAGGGGCTTGTGCCAGGGAAAAGTTCTTATGGGCGGGGGCCAACTTCATGGCAGCGATGGACGGTTTAGATGGGGATCCAGCAGCCTGGGGAAATGCTCGTGGAAGGCATCAATCAGATCTTGGGCATGCACACAGTCGCGCGCTGGAACCCAGCTGTTCTCTGCAGCGTCAAAGCCTTTCCATGATACCAGGTACTCCAGTCTTCTTTTAACGCGGCGGGAGGCAACTATCTCTTCCACCTCCCACTCAGGCGCCCCATCTACAAGATAGGCCTCGGGATTCTCTGGTGGGGGGCCCTCAAACAACGTGAGTTTGCTCTAGTGAAACACCAAAAGGATCCAAAATGAAGAAAGATCCAGCTGGTATGAGGCATGTCCCACCTTTCTAACAACGCGGTAAGGTTCAATCTTCTTAGGGCCCAGATTCTTGCAAGGCTGCTTTATAAGGATGTTATGAGCATCAAGCATTACTAGATCCCCTTCCTTGTATGCAGGACCTACTTGGCGATTTCCATCCGCGTTCTCATTATACACCTACATTGCCGCCTCCAAGCTTGTGGAAACCCCCTGGTGGACCTTCTTGATTGTCTTGACAAAGTCCACCACTGCTTCAACCTTCGACCCACAGCTGGGCTCCATGTTAAAGGCGGGGTTGAAGTTATGGCTGGCTAAAAATGGGGAACAACCAATTGAGGAGTGCAAGGAATTATTGTAGCAAAATTGGGCCATTGGTAGGTGAGAAGCCCAATCAGAATGGTCTGCGACAGTGTAACACCGCAGGAACTGCTCCAAGCACTGGTTTACTCGCTCAGTCTGCCCATCTGATTGGGGGGATAAGCAGTTGAACGGCAAGGGTGAATCTGGAGAGTCTTACACAACTTTTCCCAAAAGACAGAGGTAAACTGAGGTCCCCGGTCACTGATAATCTCTTGGGGTAACTCCATGGAGCGCAAACACATTCATGACAAAAAGCCTGGCCATCTCAGCCGCGGTTATTGTAGTTCTGCACGGAATGAAGTGGGCGAACTTTGTAAACTGGTCCACCACCACCATGATGGCATCGTAACCATCTGAGAAAAGTAGTTCTACAATAAAGTCCACCAATAGGGAAGTCCAGGGTCCTTCAGCTTTCTGGACTGGTACCAACAACCCCGCTAAAGTTGACGATTTGGCTTCATTTGGTTGCAGACTAAACATTCCCTACAGTACCTCCCCACCTGAGCGGGCAAGCCCTTCCAATTTTATGTGCGCCAGATTAACTCTAATGTCTTCGCTTTCCCAGGATCACCAATGGTAAGTCCATCATGATGGTCCTAGATGATTTCCAGGCGAAGTGGTCCAGCATGAACCCATAGGCGCCCCTGTAACCACACAATTTCATCCTTCATGTGATAGCCCCTGGAGAGATCCTCTGGATTCAACTCGCACTTTGCAAGTAATGTAGTATATTCCACTGCCAGCGGCTGAGAAAGGACTACCTTCCTGAATATACTATACTCCTCCGCGTTTTCCAGAGGTACAAGTGCGGGCCCGTTGGCCAGAGGAGAGGGTCGTGGAGGTAGAAGTTTACTTGGAGGAATCATCACCTGGGCGTTGTGAACTTCCGCCTCCTTGGGATTGGGTGCTAAAGCAGGGTTGCGGCTCAAAGCATCCGCCAGACCATATCCTTGCCCTTTGTGAACTCATAAGCGAATGCGAATTGGGCAAGGGTCTCATGCCAATGAGTCTACCGTGGGGTTAAGACATGAGGAGCGCGGTAGTACAGCAAGGCATGGTGGTCTGTACATACTAGGAAAGGTTGGGATGAGCCATGCAAGTGATGATGCCAATAAGTTAGCGCCTCCACCACTTCCAATAACTCCTTATCATAGTTAGCGTAATTCAACTCTGGTAAAGACATTTTCCTAGAAAAATATCCCACCGATTGCTCTATCCCATCTTTGCCTACTTGTAACAAGGTGGCCGCTATGGCAAAGTTGGAGGCATCAGTCGACACAATGAACTCCTTGGAAGGATCAACATGGCAAAGAACAGTCGTGGACAACAGGTTGCACTTCACTGCTTGAAAAGCATCCTCCAAATTGAGGGACCAATGAAGCACCTTGGCACCGCTAGCTTTGTATAGGGGAGCTGCCACCTCAGACAAATTGGGAGTGAACTTCTTGAGGAACGTGCACGTCCTCAAAAAGCTACTTAATTTCATAACTGAGGTGGGGGTAGGCCACTCACAGATCGCCTTCTCCTTGTCTGGAGTTATCATGTGTCCTTGGTCAAACACGACGTTGCCCAGAAATGTGACCTGAGACTTAAAGAACTCGCACTTTGAAATTTTCAACGTAAGGCTGGCTGCATTTAACCGCTCCACCACTTGCTGAAGGTGGACTGCATGGGACTCCTGATCCTGGGAAACACCAGTATATCATCCATGTAGGCAACCGCGCATACCCCTAACATGTCCCCTAATGCTGCATCAATGCGGCGCTGAAGGATAGCAGGGGCATTCTTAAGCACAAAGGGCATGACCCAATACTGGAAGATCCCTTTTCTGGTATGGAATGCGGTCAACCACTCTTGTCCCTTTTTAATCCAGATCTTATTGAACGCGTTTAGGCAAACCAACTTGGAGAAGACCTTCGCCTTCTCTACATAGCGTGCAATCTGCGAATCCAAAGGGATGGGATGGAGGTCTGGTACAGTAACGTTGTTAAGCTTACCATAGTCTACGCAAGGGTGTAAAGTACCATCAGACTTCTCCACAAAGAGTAAGGAGGAGCATACAGGGGAGGTACGCTGAAAAATTGCACCCTTGGATAACTATTCTTTTACCCACACATCCAACGCCTCTTCCTCCCAGACAGTTAAAGGGTAAATAGAAGAAGAGATATGCACCAGATCCACCATGAGCTTGAAGTCACAATCAAACTCAGAGTGCTCAGGGAGTGCGCTGGCAGATGCTGCATCAAAAGAGGATTCCAAACCCTCCAAGCAAGAAGGTATAGGAATTTCCTCTGAGGGCTTCTGCATTGAGGCAAGGTGACAAGGGATAAGGTGGGGCCAATGGGGCAATTTGCCTGGGGCGTTATTTTCCGACAAAGGCACAACAAATGTGCGACCATTCTTCATGGTGAGGGACAAGGTATTCTCCTTCAGGTTAGTTCTCATGTCAAACTTCCGCCACCACTCCACACCCAAAATGATAAGGAACAGGAGGTTTTTGATCGCACTGAAGTGAACAGACAAGTGGTACCTGCCAACCTGATAGTCTACTGTCCCAATGATCTTAAGCGTGGAAATACCTTGGGATGCCCCTCCTCTAACTACATCACCTGTCAAGTAACTCAGTCCAAGGTAATCAGCTAGGTACTGGTCCATATAGTTTCCAGAGGCTCCAGTATCCACCAAAATAGTAGCGGTGAGCTTCCCTTAAGGAGAGGAGAGGGTGGCAGTCAGTAGAAAATACCCAGAATGGTCTTTATTTATGGAAGACAAGGATAACACTTCACTAAACATTTCATAATATGGCTCAAGCCTGTGAACTGAATTGGTGTTGGAATCAAAAAGGGGTGGGATATTTGGCCACTCTTTATACTGAGGCCACATACCCCACTATGCCTTCTGCAGGTGCATATACTTGATCATATTTAAAACGAAGTTCCTTCTCCACCTCCTGAGTGCACTAGATCATGGTAGAGGTCAACCGTGGGTTCATAAGGGTAAATTGATACACCGGAATAGGGTCCTCATCCAGGCCATATGAACAAATAAACGGTTCAGAGATAGAGTCCAGAGTTTTGTTATAAAACGCATTTTTATATGCAAATGACCCTATCCCTGGAGCCACGACAGAATGCCCAATGTTATCCAAGGCCAACACCCCCAGGCCCATCTGCGCCAATACTGCTGGCATCATCTGAATGCGCTGGTGATGGAAAATTCGTTTATCAAGATGAAATTTAATAAATTTGGTGGAAGGTCAGGGAATCATGACTTTTGGACATCAAAACGTCTGAATCCACCGGGTATGAACATGAAGGGTGGATACTCTCCAGTTTGAGGCAACCAAGATAATGCCAAGTTTCTCCATTCTTCGGGAAAAAGAGGAAACAGCGGTGCAGCTAATGACAGCCAGGGTCCACAGCTGACAGCCACTGTTTCCGCTTTGGAAAAGTTCCACATGGAAAAAATTCGTGCACATAAGAGAAATAGATTGGTCAACTAATGTAAGGAGAGTGTCTATAACTCTCTGTTCCCAGCGTGGCAGTGCGCGGTGCACCAGGACAACGCCAGGGAAAAAGCCATTAGGGCCAACATGATTAGAGCCCAGTAGAGGGTGCTGGAGCAATAACCACTTAGGCATATCATGGTGAATTTTATAATAAAAACCCATATAAGGGCAACGCGGTGCACATATCAGATGGGGCTAAGAGACCCAGGTTGGAGGAATCCTGGGCGGACAAACGGTGCACTAGGGGAGAGCTGAATGGTACTTGCAATAGCAAGTGTAATGGAGCGCGAGACCTCCTTGAAGAGGTTTGCGCACAGGAGCATATGGAATATCATAAAATTAAAATAACTTATAATGGGGTATAGGTTTATTTGGGAAGTTGACCAACAAGGAATGTTGGTTGGGGAAAATGAATTTAAGCTTGAGCGGGGGAATTTGGGGTATGCCACAGTGGACCCAAGCACAGACTCACCAATAGGGTGACACTGCCATCTGAGTTGGTTAAATAGGCTGAAATCAATTTCACTCAAGTGATCGCTTGAAGTTGAATCTGACCTGAGCGCATTATTTTGAAAATTGAATGGGTTTTGAAACCCTGCTCCTCAATAAACCAAATTGAACCATCTGCATTCATTTGGTAGATCATCCGTTTTAGTGCCTGGCTCATCATCAGGGGCTGGGCATTTGGTGCACCACTGGTCCCAACCTGGGCATATTTTTCCCAGACCCAGCGTTGGTCCAGGGTGCTCTTCAGGTCAGGAAGGGCCTGCAACTTCACCCTCTTGGCCTCCAGGCGCCCAGCCTTGTCTTTGGGGTTGATCCCCACTATTATGTCATGTTCACATACAATAAACAGATGGTCTGGGGGCATGTTACCTGATTAATAATACTAGATACCGCCAAAACAAGCTTTAAAACGTTTCTGTAGCTTTGTTAAAACGACCCTAATCATCCAGCGCCTCTGCTGTAATGATTCATTATAGCAATCCAACTATTGGCAATCAGGCCCTCATTAAATTGCTTATTTAATATTGTCAGTAATGATTCCCAACAAAACATCAATAAAAACAATTGTTGGATTATGTCCTTTGATGAATTTTGAAAACTAATTTAGTCAGGGATGATCCCTGATGAAATAGTAATCATATCTCATCATCGGATTAGGTCTTTTGGTTAATTATGACTAATAATTTAGTTGGGGATGATCCCTGAAAGAATATTAATCAGAACCAACTGTTGGAATATATCCTTTGATATTTAGGACTAACAATTTAGTCAGAAACCATTGCTGAACAATCAGTTGCTTTAACAACCATCAATTCTATAATTGGCAAGTGAGATGGATAATGTGGTCAACCAAATTTCCAACACATCCCCCCACTTGACCAGATTACATAGTGAGACAGTTTTTCAGAAGCTCTTGATTCTTTTCAAGACTTGATTGACAAGCCTAGTTCAGAGGTCCATCTACCAGACTTAACCATCTCATTAGCTAAGAGGTCCCCTTCTCTCTGCTGCCTCTGTTGAGCGCGGTCATATGGCCTTATGCCATACCAGGACTATTTGACCTCAACACCGGCCATAGCCTGGAAAACCTATACTCCCCCAGGTTGGGCTCTCCATTTATGATCAGAGCGGATCTTCTTCACTTCTAGGGACTACTCATGATGGATTTATTTTCAGCCCATCCTGATCCTACCAACATACTTAAGCGCTTCAGGACTAATTCCGTCGGACCCAGTTGCAACCCAAGCTGGCCCTGCCATTGATAGTAGGGAACAATGTCTGATGGTTTTAAGTAAGAGTATTTTAAAATTTGATTTTTTTATATTTTCATTATTATTGAATTATTTTCTTTTTTATGTTTTTTATACTGATGTTTAAGTTTTTTTCTTTTTATTTTTTGTATATATTCTTTTTAGTGCTGTTTTTTTAAATACTTGCTATGAACTCAGTTAAAAATACAACCATCAAGGATATTTTTGATTGTATAGGCATCCATTGCCAATTTGGAAATTACTTTTAAGGGACCTATCCATAAGGCATCCAGCTTATTTCATCAGCTGAATCCATGCATATCACAATAGGATACTTTATCCCCAATTTTGAATCTTTTTATGGGTGGTCGTTTTTTATCATCATATATTTTAGCCTGGATCCTTTTCCAAATGGTTTGGCGAATGCTTGGGATTGTAAATCAATCATAATGTTGGCTAATCGATTTAAATATTGGTCTGGACTCATCCCTAAAGTTAATTACAATGCCAAATATAGAATTGGTGATAAGGCGGCTTTTCTTCCATAGAGCAATTTGAAGGGTGTGTTCCCCATTAAGGAGTGATAAATGACATTATAGGCAAATGTCACCAAAATTAAGTATGAAGCCCAAGTAGACATTTTCCTGCAATCAACTTTTGTAATGTGGTGGCTAAGGTAGCATTCACTCTCTCAACTAGTCCATTATTTCTGGCCAATATGGGACCAAAATGACCCCCTTGATTCCCATCAGTTCATTCAATTGGGGTATGACAAAGGAGGTAATTTGTTCCATTATTATTCAGGATCACTTGAGGACATCCATGCTGATATATCACTTGATCCAGAATAAATCTAACAGCATTCATCAAATCAACCCGTACCATAGCCTTGGTTTCAATCCATTGGGTCAAGTGATTAATTGCAACTATGATATATTGCATTTCTCCAGTGCTTGTACTTATAGGTCCCATGACATCGATTGATAATGTATGCCAGGAAAATCCTGGTCGCACTAACCGATATCCAGCCACATATTTGTGTGGCTTGTGGAGCTGACACTCCACACAACAGGAAAGGATATCCGCCGTATCATAGTTTAATGATTCCTAATAGTAATATTGACAAATGTGCTCTAGCATTTTCTTGAGGCCACCATGACTGACAACTTTGTGAGCAATGTAAATTATTTCCATTCGTTCATATGGTTTCAGGAACAGAAGCCTTTTATCATTCACTATTTTTGAATAACTGTCCGTTCTTTTGTTCTGTTCCCTCCATATCTTTTCATACCACCGTTTGAACTTCTGGTGGCTCATCCTCCAACTCTCCTTTCACCATTTGTTTGAATAGATCATCATCACAATCCTGTACTGCAAGAATTGCTGGTAGTCTGAATAATCCATCAGCATTTTGGTTTTATCCCTGGCGTGATGTTCGATTTTATAGTCATATGCCTGCAATTTCAAAGCCCATTGTGTTAATCTCCCCTCAGGTTCTTTTAATTTATGCAACCAACGGAGAGATGCATGATTGGTTACAACCTTGAAATGTGTCCCATGAATACAAACATAAAATTTCTTGCAAGTGTAGATAACTGCAAGACATTCATGCTCATGACTGTATAATCTCTTTCAGCATTGGTTAAGGTACATCTGACATATGCCACTGGGTGTTCTTTGCCTTGTTCATTCACTTGACTAAGTATGGCACCTATCGCTGTGAGTGATGCATCTGATTGTATAATAAACGGTTGGTCAAAATTTGGATATTTGAGTACTAAGCTGGTCATCAATTATCGCCATAATTCGTCAAATACTCCTTGGGCCATTTCATTCCATTTGAACCCTTTTTATAAGATCCTTAAGCAGATGGAATAATGGATCCGCTATTTTTGCAAAGTCCTTAATAAAATGTCAATAATAACTGACCATTCCTAGAAAGACTTGTATATCATAAACACTTTTAGCAATGACATCCACTCAATAGCATCAATTCTTTGTTTTTAGGTTGTAATCCATCCGCATTTATAATGAAGCCCAAATATTCTAGCTGTTCCTTAAAGAAGTGACACTTTCAGGACTTTATTTTTAAGATTGGTGACAGCTAATTTCTTGAATACTTCCTCTAAGTGTTGTAAGTGCTCAGTAAATTTTTGACTAAATACATTGATTTCATCTAGATAGACTAGAACACAGGACAATTTGAGGTCACATAAGATGGTTCCATAGCCTGTTGAAAAGTTGCAGGGGCATTACATAAGCCTTGGGGCATCCACGTAAGTTGGTAAAGCCCTTGGCCATTATTATGGCACACTTCTCCTGGTCCTCAGGTGACATATCAATCTGCCAATACCCCAAGATGAGGTCCATCACCAAAAAGAATTTAGCCCTGACTAACTGATACAATGTGTCATCAATTTGCGGCAAGGGGTAAGAGTCTTTTTTTGTGTTTTTATTAAGATGGTGATAGTTGATTACAACCTGATTTGATCCATCCTTTTTTTAAAAATTAATATCAGACTAGCCCATGGGCTGGATGAAGGCACAAGCAATCCATTCTCCAAAAAGTATTCTATTTTTTCAGCAACTACTGACTCAGCTGCTTGGGACCTTTGAATAGGTCTTATTCTAATTGGGCAGCTTCCCCAGTGTCAATTTGATGGAGTAAATTTTTTGCGCACCCAAGATCATGGTCATTTTATGCAAAAATAGTTTGATATCATTTGAATAAAGCCAATACTTCATTTTGCTGATCTCTGGTTAATCCTGATAATTGTTCCCAAGTGATTAATGTATGAATGCATCCAGCCAAATCCAGTAATCCCATTTCATTTAAATCCCCAAATTTGTGGAAGTAATAGAGCTCTGTTATAGGGATTAACTGGGAGAATGCAACTACTTGATTTCTCTTGATTATTATTGGCGTTTTTCCAAGATTAGCTAATAGAATATGAATTTCCCCATGGCCAGGAATTAGGATCCCTGGAGCTACCCAATGTTTAATTCTTGATCTTCACCAGGGAGCCTCGATTTCTATATATAATTACTCAGGAATTTTCAGAGTCAGTCCAGTATTGACCACTGTCTGCATCCCAGGCAGAAGGATTAATTCCTTTTTTACTCAGATTGGGATCCCTCGGTTTTCATTCACACGTTTTGTTAAAAGGGTGGATCTTTTTCCCAACTAGTTTATAAATAATGGTAAGAATGCCATCCTTATATATCACGCTTATAAAGTTATTTCTCCAAGTGAGGGGGCATCCCCCTTCTGATGATAAATCAATGGTAGCGTCTGGTCCAAGATTGGCATAGTATTTGCCTCAAAGTCACACTTTACTCCATACTTCCACATGAAGTCAGTGCCAATGGGTGTATCATAATTTTGCTTAGGTAGAACATTTGCTGGCTCAGACACAACTAGAGATCCAAAATGAAGAGTTAAGGCACTATAAGCCCCACAGGAGGTAGTAAGGTTGGGCCCAGCGGTACCATACTGCTTTCAATGTGCTATATCCAGCGAAATCTTTAGACATTTTACCAATTTAGTAGACATGATATTGAATGGTACACCGATTTCAATAATAGCCCTTACTTCTACTCATTTAACCAAAATTGTTAGCATAAGTACACTCAGAATAGAGGGAAATGTTCTTTACTGAATGTAGAGCATCATTAGTTGCTGAATAAGAGTGTGAATAATTTGAGCTGAAATATTAAGAAATAAAATCTTGATGGTAATGATAGGATTTGAAACGTTAACGTCTTCCAACTTTACCTCTAGCGATTTGTCTTGGTCATCAGCATTTTGGGCCTTTTCCAACAGTTGACGAGCGTAGGGTCAGGCAACTTCTGATATAATTTCAGGATTAATTGCGTTTTTTTGATTAAGTTATAGCATGGATATTTGGACCTGTGCTCCGCTGGGGAGAATTGTGAACAGGTTCATCTGCAAACAGGTCTGAGGATATCAATTTTGTCAAACTTGTATGGGGGAACTGGGCATTGGCAGATCTAGATCGTTCCTCATATAGACCGCAGAGCCTTTTTCTGACTCCTCATGGGTATTGTCTTACTGAACAAAGTTCACCTGACTTTTGGTTTCTTAGTCCAGCACTAGGCAGCATAGTGTCCAGTATCCTTGCATCTGTTACACTTAATGTGCGGGGCATTACTATGCCATTTCAGACCGTTGGGTTTTTTCCACATTTGATTGGGAACTACTTTTTGGAATCAGGATTTTTTCCAAATTTGAATTAAAAGGCTGTTGTTGTATTACACTTTGATTTGGTGCATCAAAAGTGGAAGCCAATTCTTTCAGGTGCTCCACCATTTGAGAAGTAGTATTACTACTGGTGAAGGTTGATGCCATGGATTGGTGTAAATCCCAATAGGGTCAGAGTGCTGCCTTCATGGCAATGTGAGCATCAAAATTGCTCAGGTTATTAGCTCCCATCAGGATTTGCACTTTTTCATAAAAACAGTTGGCAAATTCTCCTAAGGTTTCATCTTTTCAGAATTGTATTCCCATGAGCTCCTGCTTTTGGTTAGCCATTTGTTCAGGGCTTCCAAATTCCTTCATAATTGCATTTTTTGCCTCATTATAAGACCAATTTTTCCCTCAAAAATGGGGCAATACCAAGTTTAGACAAGTGGTGTCTAAACAATTAATAACAGTAACGGCTTTTTGGATTCACTGCAACCAAACATTGTCATTTCAAACAATCTGAAGAAAGCTGGGGCATTATCCTGATGAAAGGGTGGCAATTTGGGGTGGGCCAAAATTCCTTTTTTCAAATGCTCAGTGTAGGACGAGTAATGCAGCTAGCCATTCTAACGCCAGTTGGTGTGTTGTCGGGGGTCATCACCAAGATGATGGCATAGGCACTTCACATATTTTGAGTAGGCTGAATGCTCTCTATATTGCTTTCATCTTCATATAGGTCCTGATTCCAAATCTCCATTTCCACATGAATACAAGTACACTGATGTTTTCCCATTCTTATACTTGTTTCTGGAGCAGACTATGTTTTTCCAGTAATATCCATTTTCCCCAGCCTCAGCTTGAATTGCTACTTTGAACAGGAGTAGATCCTTCTCCACTTTTAATATTTATGTTCTAGATCATAAATTTTCCTGAATAACTCAATATTAACCTCAGTGACAAGGTTAACGTCTTCTTCCACCTTAGTAATGTAATTCTCCATTTGGGATAAATCAGCCTATGCCGCTGACATTAGAGTGGTCTTATTCACACTCTCCAGCTCACTCCATAACCGCTGAATCTCTCCCTACACAGATGACATAGTGGTACTTCTTGAAAAGACTCAACTACACCCCCTGTAGTGAGCACCAAGTGTAAACTTTTTGGTAAGTTTAATGCACAGGTTGGTTGTTGAGTAATAATAATAATAATTTTATTCAAGGTGAGCTGTCCTTATGACAAAAATGTTTGCCAGATTGGGGTCAGCCTGATCCACACTTCAACCTCATAAAATTGAATCAAATTTGCATATGAATTTGGAGGTCAAATTTGGGAAATTGGACCAATTAGAAAAATCTTTAGATAAGGCGATGGTAGGTAAGGGTTTGAGGACCCACAAACAAGGAATGATCTGGCATATCCAACAACCAGCGTCCTGAATCCTCCAAATGGTCAATATGTGGGATATGAGACTTTCCCAAACCACAATTTGGATGTTTCTTAAGAGCCAAAATTAGGTTTTATTGCAATACTTTAAACTATCAGAAATGCCTTAAAATGAGGAAACGGCAACTGGAAATACAGTTTTGTTTTCTCAGACACAATTTATCAAAATAAAAATCATATTGCTTGCTTAAAATTTATTTAAAAAGTTTATTTCAATTGTAAGCCAGAATAATGAGCTCAGTAAGTGAGCTAGGCCAGGCATTGGCCTCATTTGCATCCTCAACGTGGGGTCAGGCTATGCTGCTTGCTTGCAGCATCACCAGAACCTTAGTTCACGAATACATTGCGAATTCAAGAAATGGCGCATGGGTGAGAGGATGATTTTCAGCGGGATTATCAGTCATGTGGTCAGTGACATGGCTGGTGCTGCCCAACTTGTTTTTCTCATATTGGCAAGAGCCTGTTCATTACATAAAACGAAACTCTAATACATTCTTCTCTATTTTGTGGGGCCCCAGGAAGAAGCGGTGGTTGCCAATGGAGAATAATGGAACCAACATGTCTTTACCATGGTTATGGTAGGATTTTCGTTGGCATTTTTGCTGCGCAAAATAGGACGATTGTGGGGGGCGTCCACTCAGCAAACTATAATGATCCAAGCAAAACCTAAATCTACCATCAGCCAGGTGCGTTATCCATGGAGGCGCTGGATAAACTTCACCAGGTAATAGTGCGGGTCCGCTTCCAGGCGCAGTTAGCTCAAGCAACGGGGGATCCCCTCTTGCACTCCAAATCGCCCAGGTGGTAGACGCAATACCTCCAGAACTGGCAGTATGGTTTCAAGAACTCATTGAGGAAAATGAAAGCTTGCTCAGTTTGATGAAGGAGTGTGTAGAGTTGGTTGACCAGGCGGCATGCCCAGATGAAGCTAAAGATGAGGCCTAGTCAGCGTTATTAATGGTCAGCCAGTGCCGTAGTTTAGAATAGGAGTATTCACGGGTCTTCCAGCCACTGGCAAAAGCAGCTCAGGTTACAGATTCCCAAACCTCACGAATTTTCCGCCAGTGGTTGCAACCAGATTTTCTGGCAGCCTTGGCAGCAGTGAAGGTCCAAGCCACGCTGGGGGAAGAAGTAGCTTTAGCAATTTAAGTCAAGAAACAGTTAACACTGGCAAAGGACCAGCGGGAGGAGTCAATGTCACCAGGGAAGGGACAGTCTCCAGTAAGCAACCATTCCAGTCAAGGGGGTGGCACCCAGCCCCAAGAAACTTGCGAAATGTTCAAGGGGAGGACGCCCAGGCTATATGCCGAGACCTCCATCCTCCAATTCACAAATGAAAGACTCATCTAAAAATAAATTGCCTACTTTACTTTATTCTCATCTGTTTATCCTCATAGAGATTCACGCAGATGGGGGAATGGAGAGGGCCATGGCCCTAATTGATACCAAGGTGGAAGAAAATTATATTGAACTGGCACTAGTGGAGCGTTTGAAGTTGCAGGTGCATGAAGGACCAGTGGTAGTTTATGCTGATGCCACACAAAGGGCGCCTTCATGGCGCGTAAGCCCTTCATTGAGTATACAGCAGGCCCCATTTGGGTTTTGGACGCAGTTTTGCGCAATTGAGAACCTGACCCACCTTGTAGTGTTTGGGATGCGGTGGTGGCATCAGTTCTGACCACAGATCGACATTCCTTCCAGTACCATAACCTTGTACCCAAGAAGTGGTCCACCAATGAGGTGGAGGTTGCTGGTTGGTGACCAGAAGGTAGTAGGACCTCAAACTCTGGGGGCTATGCAGGAGGAGGGCTTACCTGAAAAATACTAAGACTTTGTGGGGGTCTTTAGTCCCAAAAGGGATTCGCTATTTTCCTCTACTGGGCCATTCACATTTTCTTTTTGTTTCAAAGAAGGGTCAGAGCTTCCCCGCAGATGCCCAGTGTACCCGCTGAACGAATGAGCCAAAACCGCGTTAGAGGATCACATACAATTCATGTTGAGCAAAGGCTTGATTGAGCTGTCAAAATCTGCCATGGTATCTCCAGTGCTACTGGTGCCCAAGGCAAGCGGCGAGTTACGGCCATGCGTGGATTACTGGAGATTAAATGAAGTTACTGAACTGGATCCTTACCCAATGCCACCTATGGAAGCTATCTCACCAATGATCACAGGATGCAACATCTTTTCCAAGCTTGATTTGGCCGATGCGTTCAACCAGGTGCCTGTGAGGCTGGAGCATCGAAGGTACATGGCATTCAAATGCCACCTGGGGATGTTCCAATACCAAGTAATGCCCTTTGGGCTGCGCAATGCCCCGCCAGTCTTCCAACGAATGATTGACCAGGTACTCAGTCTAGTTGGCTGGTGATGTATCGCATATATGGATTACATCCTGGTGTTCTCACATTCCAAGGAGTCTCATGTACGGAATGTGCGAGAAGACCTAAAGGCACTAGCTTGGGCAGGGTTGTGACTGAAACCATCAAAATGTAAGTTTAATCAAGCGTCAGTCAAGTTCCTGGGGAATGTGATGTTTGGAGAAGGCCTAGGGATATGCCCAGATAAAATTCAGGTGGTACGCGCCTGGAAGGCGTCAACAGATCATATGGGTGTTCAAAGTTTTTTGGGGACCATAGATTTTCTCCAACTGTTCATCAAAGACCTATTGAAGATGACCTTGCCTCTTATGCGATTAACGCGGAATGTACCATTCATATGGGGGGAGGAAGAGGAGCGGGCGTTCAATTTATTAAAAGAAAAGCTCATCTCGGCGCCAGTCCTTGCCCACCTCAATCTGGGGAAACTTTATGTGGTTGAAATGGACGCATCGAATTTCACTATAGGAGTGGTACTCCTACAGAAGGGGGAAGACGGATTAGAACACCCAGTGTGTTATTTCAGCTGGAAAATGATTCTGGCGGAAACAAATTACCCAATCTATGACAAGGAGCTTCTGGCAGTGGTCACAGTGCTGCAGGAGTGGCCGCTCCACTTGTTGTACACTTGTCACCCTTTTGTAGTCCATACTGATCATCGTGCACTGGAATACTATCAGGAACCAAGGAGAATGAGTCAGCACCAAGCCTGTTGGCACGTGGAGCTGGCCCAGTATGACTTCCGTTTAGAATATCATCCAGGAGTGAGTAACATCATAGTGGATTGGTTGAGTTGGGATGGGGGCTGGCAGATGAGAAGTCTGAGTTAGAAAAATACAACATGGTGACCATGTTCTGGGAAGACCAATTTGCAATTATGGTAAGTGAGGAGGATGAATAGGAAAGGGAGATCCATAGTAAGCAGAGGAGGACGCTATTCAGAAGGCGAGTATGGAGGAAATGGCTGAAGGTCAGCAGCATAGCCATCATCGGACATATGGAAAGAAAAATGGGGTTCTATGCCACAACTCGCGAATATGGGTACCAAACCCATCACTGCAGCGGGAAGTGCTGTGGGCGTCACATGACCATCTGTTGGCAGGTCATCCAGGGGTGGCGAAGATGATTGACCTGGTGCAGCGGAAATACTTGTGGGCCAGCTTGCAAAAGGATATAAAGAATTATGTAGCAGAATGCTTGGTTTGTGCACGTTCAAAGCCTTCACAAAAGCAGCCAGCAGGTAAGTTAGTTCTGCTCCAAATTCTGAGTTGGCCGTGGGGCTCAGTTAGCATGGATTTTATCATAGGATTACCTAAGAGCCAGGGGAAGGATGCAATAATGGTTGTGGTCAACCAGTTAACGAAATACACTGAATTTTTCCTGTGTACTTCAAAATTCTCAAAAAACAACACCGTGAGGATTTTCATTGACAAGATCTTTGCCATCATGGCTTACCAGCAGAAATCATCTCGGACCATGGTCTACAATTCACATCGAAATTCTGGTCAAGTTTTCTCAGTAATTTGAAGATCTGGCCATGTAGGGCTTTGGCTTACCACCCTTAATCTGATGGCCAAACAAAAAGAGTAAACCACTTATTGGAGCAATACCTCCAATGTTACATTTCAGATGGACAGAATGATTGGGTCTCTTGGATCAGACTCACTCAGTTCACTTGTAATAACCACCAACAATCGTTGATAGGGATGTCTCCATTTATTGCTAATCATGGATCAAATCCAACGCTGGGTGGAGGATCAAACAGTGGAGTATGTCAGGGGGCGGATGAATTATTAAAAAAATGATGGAAAATTGGTAAAAAGTTGCAGAACAACCTGGAGCATGCCACAGCATAACAAAAATGATATGCGGATTGGTGGAGAGCACCAGACCTATTGTTTGCTCCAGGGGAGTGGGTATTAGTGGCGGCAATAAATTATGCAGTATGGGTGATGAGCCGGAAACTTGGACCAAAGTTCTTAGGCCCTTATAAGGTGATCCAGGTCATCAACAAGGTGGCGTTTGAACTGAACCTCTTGGAAGGGTTGAAGGCCCATCCAGTGATTCATGGGTCTCAACTCCGAGGATTTTGAGTGTGGGGACTAGAATGACATGGGCCACTGAATCCACAGGAGGAGTATAACCAAGAGTACAAGGTCAAGAAAATTTTGGGGGAGCGTTGGGTCAGGGGTCACCAGCAGTTCCTGGTGAAATGGAAGGGATACCCAGTAGAGAAAGCGACCTGAAAACTCCAGTGGAGTGTGAGCGATGCCCTGAGAAGATCTGAGAGTTCCTGGATTTGCAAGGAGGTGATGTGATGGATCAGGGTCAGCCTGATCTGCACATTGACCTCGTGAAAATTGAATCAAATTCATATATGAATTTGGAGGTCAAATTTGGGAAATTGGACCAATTAGAAAAATTGTTAGATAAGGCGATGGTAGGCAAGAGTTTGAGGACCCACAAATGAGGACTGATCCAGTGTATTGAATGACCAGCATCCTGAATTCTCCAAATGGTCAACGTGTGGGATACAGTACTTTCCTGAACCAAAATTTGGATGTTTCTCAAGAGCCAAAATTAGGGTTTTATTGCAATACTTTAAACTATCAGAAATGCCTTAAAATACCCCTACCCCTCGCCATTTTGCTCCTCTACCCGATACAGCTCCCTTCCAAAGTGACCACCAGCTCGCCTTAGCTGCAGTGGCCTCTCCTCATTGCCCAAAACTACGCACCGCGGTGGCCCAGTCAGTGGCTCAGCTCCAGCATGGCCTGCCCACCATCTTCTTCCCCCCGAATTCCCTGAATCTCCCTGCAGTGACATCTCAAAACTATTTGATGATGCTGAAATCGCTGTTATGAATGTCGCAACGCTTGCTTCATTCAACCCCTCAGCCAAAATCACCCGCCACAGTATCTCCCTTTTCACCCAACTTCCTGAAGCCCGCAAATAAGCTGAAGTTCTCCTCGCAGCTTTTGTTGAAACACTTTCCCATCATTATCTTGATGCAGAAGTGGAAAACTCCTACTACACTAACCTCAGCCCCCACTATGCAGATGCCCCAACGCCCTGGCTCTCTGCTCTGATCTGGTACTGTAATCAACACCCCTTGATTGAGGTGGGTCTTTCTGAAAACCAACCCCCCAACCCCTCCTCACCCTCTGCCATGGTGGGTTAAGCAGTTTCTGCTTCCCACCTGGTTAGTAGTTTGTTTTGCCGTTTTGAGTGTTGTGATCAGTACTATCCATCCCCTGGTTAGTGTACCTCAAATAAATCGAAGAAATGCCTTAAAATGAGGAAATGGCAACTGGAAATACAATTTCGTTTTCTCAAACACAATTTATTAAAATAAAAATAATATTGCTTGCTTAAACTTTAATTAAAAAGTTTACTTCAATTGTAAGCCAAAATAATGAGCTCAGCAAGTGAGCTAGGCCAGGCATTGGCCTCATTCGCGGCCTTAACATGGGGTCAGGCTATGCTGCTTGCTTGCAGCATCACCAGAACCTTGGTCTGCAAGTACTTCGCAAATTCAAGAAATGGTGCATGGGTGGGAGGGTTATTTTCAGCGGTACTATCAGTCATATAGTCAGTGACATGGCTGGTGCTGCCCAACTCGTTTGTCTCATATTGGCAAGAGCCCATGCATTACAAAATGCCACACCAAAAGAGAGAGAGGGGAGAAAGTGAAATAAAGGGGCCACAACCTAAACCCAAGTACCAGGGGAGAACATCGTGGCTAGTGTTCCATGGGACCTGGCGGTGTTGGAGGAAGTTTGCTTGAGCTGCTTGGTAAATTTATGCTGTTGAGGCAGGTTTGCATTTCCATATCAATGGTTAGGAAGGGGAGTGAAAGCCAGCTCTGCACCATCCTCTGAAGTTGACATGGAGTCGCTTCACCAAACAGCCAAATATTGAACAATTTAATGATGTTTTTGTTAAATCAATTGCAAATATCAACATGGTTTGGGACAAAATTTTTAATTGCCTCAAGATAAATCGTGTGAATTGTCCATAGGGAAAGTGCAAAAATAACTGCTTGGAGCAATTCTGGGATTGGTGAGTCAATATTAAGTGCCATAATATTTGAAATTGGACAGAGTTTGGTGGGTACGCGGTTGGGTGCCATCAGTGGCCACGCTAGTTTCCATACAAGCCAGGCCGTTGGGCAATCTTTCAACCTATTCAGCAGGGTGTCTTTTGCGCTGCATACTCTACAGTGCTTTTGGGTTGAATTGGACCACTCGACTGTTCAGTAGGCCCTGTGCAGGCATTGCCAAACATGAGCCCTAATTTTTGGGTGAAGTAAATTGTGGGTCGCAAATTTCCAAATTTTTTTGAGTTTTTTCATCATATGGCTGATTATTGTGGTCCAGGAGGTTGATATGGGCTAGGGTTCAAGCTCTTGGTGGGGGTATTCCACCACTGAGACTTGTGCATCCCTGCATTCCTGAGCGTAGGTGTGGTTTGCAAATCCTCAGCTGTGTTGCCCCCTTGTGATGCTGAGAGGGAACAGCCATGCATCTTGATGGATGATCTTCAGTACTGCGCAGGAGAAGCTCAAGTCCTGGTGTGGCCATGGGCATTTGGATTGGCCACCAGGTAGGACAGGAGGGTGTTTCGCATTGTGGGATTGGCTAGTCTGAGGTCCCTGGCCAGGTTGATGTGTGCGGCATTTGACCAGTGTTTTGGTTTGGGGGTTGGGCTTGTCATATTAACTAACCACTTACTAAATATCTTATCCAATTGAGCGATGTGGTTGGTGAGGCCTAGGCCTCCTTCCATTTGTGGTCCGTGGATCAGGCCTATTCATATTGGGGCTCTTTTTGACTTCTTACAACCATGACTGCAGTAATGCCCTGATGCGGTCATGGACTCTGATGAAAAGAGGATGATTGTCGCTGGGAACCAGAGGATTGGAAGCAGGAGGGAATTTGTGATCATGACTCACCCTATGAGTCCCATTTGCCTTCCCCTGAGGGAGGCAATGCAGGATGCAAGCTTCCAGATGAGCCTGTCCTTGATCCCAGGTAGGTCCAGCCCGTTTGGGCTCAGGGTGATGCCCAGGTGTTGCACCGGGCCGCCCAAAGGCGCCACCCCAAATGGGACCTGGATTCTGCCCAGTTTTTTGTTTTTTGTGGATACTAGGGGGTGGTCATTGTATGCTGGTGAATTGTATGCATTTCGCAAAATAAATTTTAATTTTAATTTGATTTTGTTTTGATTTTTGAGTTTTTGCTTCAGTTCACTTAAATTGATTTTTGATTTTCGTGTTAGACAGTGCATACTATTTGGATTTGGCTGTGGAAACAATTTGCCACCGGTTACTTCATCCCTGGCGATGTGCAAAGGCTTGCAGTTAAGGTCTCAACCTTTGATTGGTTTAATTTATTTATTATTTTGATTGGGCTCTGAGGCTTTGTAATTTCATATAAAATAATGTGAATTGGTTTCAGCCGCTCATCCAATTGATTCATTGTGGCAATTAAATCATACTCAGCCATGGTCTGAGACCTGCAATTAAGGTCTTGACTGTTAATTGGTGGAATTAAATTGTTTAGATTATTTAAATTAGTGTTTAAGACATCATAATTGTGCGTAAAATTATCTAAATTAACTTTGTCAGAGCAGCTGATTAATTTGGCACCAATTATGTCATCTACATCGATGTGCTGTGACCTACAATTAAGGTCTCAGTCATTGATTGATGTAGTGAAATTATATAAATTGACTATATTGGATTTCAAGACATCAGAATTGTGTGTTAAATTATCTTAAATTAGCTTTGTCAGAGCAGCTGACTGATTTGGCACCAATTTTGTCATTCTCAGCAAATATCTGAAACCTGTACTTAAGGTCTCAATCATTGATTGGTGTAAATAAATGATTTAAATAGAATGTATTGAGTTCTGAGACTTCAGAATTGTGCGTTGAATTATTTAAGTTGGTTACATCGATTTGGGCCATTTAATTTGTTGCCAATTCCATCATTTCTGGGTGAAATCTAGCCTGCAATTAATTGCAGTACTTACCTGCTTATCAAAACTGATTTTTGCATTTAAATTCAAATCAGCTGATGCTTCAATGACATCATTGTCACTATCAGCAGCCAGCTCCTGATTCGTTGCTTTTGAGATTCATCTAACATCCAAATTTTCTGAATGTGTTTTTAGTTGCTTGTAATTGATTTTGTTATGTTTTTATATTGACCATGATGTCATTCTTCCTAGGATAACCACAGCGCTGGGTATATAAGGCCTAACTGTCACCCACCCCAGGTACCATTTCTGGCTGAGTGGGGGTGACAGGAGGCAGGGTGACACTAGCTGGGGCCAGTTGGTGAACCCTGGTTCAGATTTTGCCACCCTGGGTTGGTTAGGTGATTTTTGCACCACTGACAGGTAATATCTAAATTTTTGATTTGTTAATCCTTGCATTACTAGAAAATTCGTAATGGTTGATGATTGACTCAAGTTTCTCTGAGTCTTCCAAGCTTGCAATACCTATGACTGCATCATCAGCATAGGCCAGAGCTTTCAGCAGTGGCTGCCTGTGCATGCTGATGCCTTCCAGATCTGCCTCCACAGCCCACAACACTGGGTCAAAAGCCAGGTTGTACAGCAGGGGGCTCAATGAATCCCCTTGCCTCACCCCACATTGAGGTAAGATTTTGGCCAACTGGAATACGGAGCCTAGGAATGGCATTCTTATCATGGTCATATGCTTCATTACCCAATTAATGTATTTTGTGGCAGGTGTGCTCTCTCCATGAAATGGTGTAGATACGACCAGTCCACTCTGTCATAAGCTTTCTGTTGGTCTAGGAATATTATGCTCCACTAGAATTTGACTGGGTGACGTCGGTGACCATGTTGATGTTGTCCCAGATGCTCCTTCCAGGGACAAAGCCAAGTTGGTTTGTCAGGATCACGTTCTTCCTGATGGAACCCAGATGACATGCCAGAATTCTTGAAAGCAGTTTGGTGTCAGAATTAATCAGTGAGATTGGTCGCCAGTTATCAAGTGAATGTGTGTCACCCTTCTTGTGAAGGAGAACAAGCAGGGCTTTGTCCCCTCCAGGCATGAGCTTGGTCTCATCCAAGCATCTGTTGAGCGCAGCAAGGAGGATGTGGCTGAGGAGGTCTGTGAAAGTTAAAATCAGTTTGTACAGAATCCCATTGGGTCCTGGACTCTTCTGCTGGGGAAGGCTCTTGATTGCCAAATTGAGCTCCTCTTTCATTATTGGTGCTATAAGGGCTGATGTGTACAGGGTTGGGGGTGGCTCCACCCTCTCAAGGATGGACTCAATGTCCTGAGGTAAGGCGCCCTTGTTTGAGTATAACTTCATGTAGTATTCATGTACTATGTCCGCTAGCGCCTCTGGGGAGTGTGCTATGGTACCATCTTGCATGGCCAGAGCAACACATTGGGTTCAGGATTTCTGGGTGGAGAACTGATGCATGAAGAATCTAGATGATTTTTCACCCTTGGCCACAACTTTTTCTCCTGCCTGTAATGCGAGCCATTCCTGTGCTTGCTTGCTGAAACCTTGGATCTCAAGGGTTAGCTGAACCCATTCTTTTGTCCAATTGGTGCTGTGGCCCACTTGGGGGAATTCCTCTTGAGATGTGCACGTTAGTTGATCGCCCTTTGGAGCACCAATGACTCGGCCATGTGCCTCCTGGAGGATGTACGTTTTGCGGTTGCAATCATCTCAGCCTTCAGGCGTCCCCAGGTCTGGATTGGGGTCTTTGCTGAGGGGGTCCCTCACATCCCTAGCCAGGGTTTGTATGCTAACCATTGGGCAAAGTCAGCGTTAGTTACAGTTTGTGGGTGAATCTTCTCCCATTTTGGACATGGCTGAGCCTGAAGCTCTGACCTCAAGGTAATCCTTAACAGCTGTGGTCTGATTGGGTGCAATCAACTGTCTCAAAGTTTTCTACCATATGCATGAGGGTCACCAGGATGCATACTAGGTCAATACATGTCATTGAAAGAAGCTCTCCATCTCTGACGCGTGGCCTTGCCATGTGCTCAAGGGTTGGTGCATCCTTTGGGCATGCATCGATGACCCCTGTTGCAGCCATAAGCGGCGAGAGTTCCTGGTGTCCACGGAGATGATCAATGTCTGGGGACCATCTGTCTGTGGTTCTTGTAAGATAACAGTTCATGTCCCCTAGGAGGAAGCAGTTTTCCAAAAGTAAAAAATTGGCCACCTCTTTGAAGAAGTTGACGCAGTTGCTAGAGATGTTGGTGGCATAAGTATTGACTAGGGTGTAATGATTTTCCTGCCAGGTGATTGTAATGGCCAGGACTCTCCCCTAGGCGATCAGTCGAGGATGTGATATTGATGCCCCTGGCTGGTTTGATCATGAACCCGCAGAGGGTGGACCAAGTTGAAAAGTTTAGGAGGAGCATCTGGGTCCATTTGGGCTCCTCCCCCATCAGGCAGTGACTCTCAAGGATCACCAGGATGTCAGCTGGAGGGTTTTGCAGGTGCTGAGGTTTCTTGGCCCTGGATGTGGCAGCCATCAGCCCTGTAATATTGAACATCCCTATTATAATTGGATTGCCTGATCTGCCCAATCTGCCTTAAATGGATAATTCCAGGTTATTTGACCCAGTTCTATCATGATTCAAATGATTTGAGCTTTGAGTACCCATCTGGGAGCTCTGCGCCACTGAGCTGAGCTGAGCTGAGGCAGCGCTCGTTCTATCAGTAGCTGGGCCATCTTGAAAATTTTTATAACCCTTGTTCTGAGAGTTTTCGTTGAGACTACAGGTAGGTGACTGTAGTTGTGAACTCTGGCCTTTGCCAGCGCCAGTTCATTAACACTCCCATGGGCTGCATCTGTCCCTGTTTTGCCGCCTGCATCTGCTGGTTTACTGTCCCCTCCATCAGCTCCTTGGGGTCTCTCTCAGGCTCTCAAAACAGTTTGCAATTCTAACTTTATTGGTTTCTGGGATCTGATTCTCTTTTTTAGCTTCCTCATCCCTAGCTCTGGCCTCTGCTCATCACTTCACTTTCTCCTCTGCTTTGCATTGTTTGGTGGTGACTGGTTCGATGATCTGATACTCACCATGTTCCCCCAGTTGAATGGGGTTGTTGCCACTTGAAGTTTACCAAAATTTTCATCATTTTTATCCATTTCTCTGTGGTCCTCCTCCTCCTGCTTCTTACCTACATCAGGGCATGCATGGGCCCAATGCCCAAGTGCCTGGAAGTGCTGGCAGATGGGAGGAGCCTTCTCTGGGGTGACTTTAAAGGGGTCAGATGCTTGTCCCTCTGACAAGATGAACTGTGCGACATGTGGGATCAGGCTGAATCAGCTTCTACTTCCCGATTGGGGTCAATAACCACGATTGACTTTCCACTGCAGAGTTCTGGCATGAATAGGAAGCACTGCAGCTCAAACTGCTTCACTCCTCCATACTCCTCAAGGCCTTTGATTAGCTCTGCTTTGACAAATCGTGGGGGAGATCAGTTGAGAGATCTTCGAAAAAGATAAAAAGGACATTCTTCTTATTCCAGCGGGCCTGGTGTACCTTGATGTGGTGGGGCACACCTTTGATGGTTACCTCAAAGATGACCTTTGCTGCGACATCCACCTGCTCTGCTGTGGTGAAGCCAATATCTACAAATCCTTGACAGAATTTTTGCTTAATAAAAACAGCATTTTTGAAATAAATTTTTATTTTTTCTGTGATTGCCAACAAGATCTCCGGGTGCTCAACCTTGAAGTTCACTCTAATTCCATGCTTAAGAGGGGAGGAGGGGAGTGAATGGCGGATATTATTTTAAAGCATATGCTGGTGCAGCATTTTCAAGTACCCTTCAGTAGGGACTTGCATTTGTCATTTGGTCTGGTTTGCATGGCTAACCAGGAGCTCCTTGTGGAACATTTGATGCCCTTGAGGAATGACATGTTGGTGGAATTACCACCCTTTGCAATGTTCGCCTAGGACTTCTGATTGAAGTTTAACATATTTTCCTTCTTTACTGATTATTGAATGTTCATGTTCAACTTAAGTCTTCCTTTGCTCTATAAATGTGAGTTTTGGAGAAAGAAAAGCAATAATAATAATAATAATTTAATAGTATAAATCATAATAATTTTATTTTGAGGTGGGTAAACCTTGTTGAAAAATATGCCACACCGAAGAGAGATGGGGGGAGAAAGGAAATAAAGGGGCTGCGACCTAAACCTGAGTACTGGGGGAGAACGTGGTGGCCAGTGTTCCCATGGGACCTGGCAGTATTGGAGGGGGTTTGCTTGAGCTGCTTGGCAAATTTATGCTGTTGAGGCAGGTTTGCATTTCCATATCAATGGTTAGGAAGGGGAGTGAAAGCCAGCTCTGCACCATCCTCTGAAGTTGGCATGGAGTCACTTCACCAAACAGCCAAATATTGAACAATTTAATGATGTTTTTGTTAAATCAATTGCAAATATCAACATGGTTTGGGACAAAATTTTAATTGCCTCAAGATAAATCGTGTGAATTGTCCATAGGGAAAGTGCAAAAATAACTGCTTGGAGCAATTCTGGGATTGGTGAGTCAATATTAAGTGCCATAGAATTTGAAATTGGACAGAGTTTGGTGGGTACGCGGTTGGGTGCCATCAGTGGCCACGCTAGTTTCCATACAAGCCAGGCCGTTGGGCAATCTTTCAACCTATTCAGCAGGGTGTCTTTTGCGCTGCATACTCTACAGTGCTTTTGGGTTGAATTGGACCACTCGACTGTTCAGTAGGCCCTGTGCAGGCATTACCAAACATGAGCCCTAATTTTTGGGTGAAGTAAATTGTGGGTTGCAAATTTCCAAATTTTTTTGAGTTTTTTCATCATATGGCTGATTATTGTGGTCCAGGAGGTTGATATGGGCTAGGTTTCACGCTCTTGGCAGGGGGTATTCCACCACTGAGACTTGTGCATCCCTGCATTCCTGAGCGTAGGTGTGGTTTGCAAATCCTCAGCTGTGTTGCCCCCTTGTGATGCTGAGAGGGAACAGCCATGCATCTTGATGGATGATCTTCAGTACTGCGCAGGAGAAGCTCAAGTCCTGGTGTGGCCATGGGCATTTGGATTGGCCACCAGGTAGGACAGGAGGGTGTTTCGCATTGTGGGATTGGCTAGTCTGAGGTCCCTGGCCAGGTTGATGTGTGCGGCATTTGACCAGTGTTTTGGTTTTGGGGTTGGGCTTGTCATATTAACTAACCACTTACTAAATATCTTATCCAATTGAGCGATGCGGTTGGTGAGGCCTAGGCCTCCTTCCATTTGTGGTCCGTGGAGCAGGCCTATTCATATTGGGGCTCTTTCTGACTTCTTACAATCATGACTGCAGTAATGCCCTGATGTGGTCATGGAATTTTGATGAAAAGGGGACAATTGCTGCTGGGAACCAGAGGATTAGAAGCAGGAGGGAATTAGTGACTGTGACTCACCCTATGAGTCCCATTTGCCTTCCCCTGAGGAAGGCAATGCAGGATGAGAGCTTCTGGACAAGCCCATCCTTGATCCTGGGTAGGTCCAGACCGTTTGGGCTCAGGGTGATTCCCAGATGTTGCACTGGGCCACCCAAAGGCGCCACCCCAAATGGGACCTGGATTCTGCCCAGTTTTTTGTTTTTTGTGGATATTAGGGGGTGGTCATTGTATGCTGGTGAATTGTATGCATTTCGCAAAATAAATTTAATTTTAATTGTCTTTTTTTGATTTTTGAGTTTTTGCTTCAGTTCACTTAAATTAATTTTTGATTTCCACGTTGGACAGTGCAAATTATGCAGATTTGGCTGAGGAAACAATTTACCACCAGTTACTTCATCCCTGCAATGTGCAGAGGCCTGCAGTTAAGGTCTCAATATCTGATTAGTTTGATTGATTTTCTTTAATTTGTTTTGATTGGGCTCTGAGGCTTCGCAATTTTGTTTAAGATAATGTGAATTGGTTTTGCCAGCTCAGCCACTAGATTTTTTGACAATTACGACATACTCAGCCATGGTCTGAGACCTGCAACTAAGGTCTCGACTGTTGATTGGTGGAATTGAATTATTTAAATTGTTAAAATAGCATTTGAGACATCATAATTGAGCGTGAAATTATCTAAATTAACTTTTTCAAAGCCTGACTGATTTAACACCAATTACATTATCTACAGCAATGTGCTGAGAACTGTAATTAAGGTCTTGATCATTGATTGGTGTAGTGAAATTGTTTAATCCTATTTTTAGATTTTAAAACATAGGAATTGTGCATTAAATTATTTAAATTATCCTTGTCAGAGCAGCTGACTGATTTTGCGCCTTTTTTGTCATTCTTGGTAAAGATCTGAGACCTGTACTTAAGGTCTCAATCATTGATTGGTGTAGTAAAATGATTTAAATAGAATATTGAGTTCCAAGACTATGGAATTGTGCATTGAATTATTTTAATTGGTTACATCAGTTCAGCCCATTGATTCGTTGCCAATTCCATCATTTCTGGGTAAAATCAAAACTGCATTTAGTTGCATTACTTACTGCTTATCTAAGCTGATTTTTGCTTTTAGTTTGGATCAGCTGATGCTTCAACAACGTCATTACTACTATCAGTGGCTGGCTCCTGATTTGTTGCTTTTGAGATGCATCTGACTTCTGAATTTTCTGAATGCATTTTTAATGCTCATAATCTATTTATTATGCTTTTTCTTATTAACCATAACATCAGTCTTCCTTGGATGGCCACGGCGCCAGGTATGTAAGGCCCAGATGTCACCCACCCCAGGTACCATTTTTGGCTGAGTGGGGGTGACAGGAGGCAGGGTGGCACTAGCTGGGGCCAGTTGGCGAACCCTGGTTCAGGTTTTGCTGCCCCAGGTTGGTTGGGTAATTTTTGAACCACCGACAGGTAAAAACTCTATTTTTATTTTTTAACACTTGCATTACTAGCAAATTCATAGTGGTTGATGATTGACTCAAGTTTCTCTAAGTCTTCTGAGCTTGCAATTCCTATGACTACATCATTGGCATATGCCAGAGCTTTCAGCAGGGGCTTCCCGCGCATGCTGATGCCTTCCAGCTCTGCCTCTGCAGCCTGCAACATTGGGTCAAAAGCCAGGTTGTACAGCAGGGGGCTCAATGGGTCCCCTTGCCTCACCCCACATTGAGGTAAGATTTTGGCCAACTGGAACCCTGGGCCTAGAACTGACATGCTTGTCATTGTCTTTTGCTTCATTGCCCAGTCAATGAATTTTTGTGGCATGTATGCTCTCTCCATGCAACAGTGTAGGTACGACCAGTCCACTCTGTCATAAGCTTTCTGTTGGTCTAGGAATACTAATGCTCCACTATAATTTGACTGGGTGATGTTAGTGTTCGTGTGGATGTTGTCCCAGATGCTCCTTCCAGGGACAAAACCATGTTAGTTCATCGAGATCACGTTCTTCCTGATGGAACCCAGATGACATGCCAGAATTTTTGAAAGCAGTTTGGTGTCAGAATTAATCAGTGAGATTGGTTACCAGTTATTGAGTGAATGTGTGTCATCCTTCTTGTGAAGGAGGACAAGCAGGGCCTCATCCCCTCCAGGCATGAGCTTAGTCTCATCCAAGCATCTGTTGAGTGCAGCAAGGAGGATGTGGCTGAGGAGGTCTGGGAATTTCAAAATCAGTTTGTACAGAATCCCATTGGGTCCTGGACTCTTCCACCGGGGAAGGCTCTTGATTGCCACATTGAGCTCCTCCTTCATTATTGGTGCTGTGAGGGCTGATGTGTCCAGGGTTGGGGGTGGCTCCACCCTCGCAAGGAAGGACCTGATGTCCTGAGGTAAGGCGCCCTTGTTTGAGTATAACTTCATGTAAATTCATGGGCTATGTCCGCTAGCGCCTCTGGGGAGCATGCTATGGTACCATCTTGCATGGCCATAGCATCACATCGGGTTCAGGATTTCTGGGTGGAGAAATGACGCATGAATAATCTAGATAATTTTTCACCCTTGGCCACCACTTTCGCTCCTTCCTGTAATGCGAGCCATTTCTGTGCTTGCTAGCTGAAACCTTGGGTCTCAAGGGTTAGCTGAACCCATTCCCTCATCCAATTGGTGCTGTGGCCCACTTGGGGGCATTCCTCTTGAGATGTGCACATTGGTTGATCGCCCTTTGGAGCGCCAATGCCTCAACCATGTGCCTCCTGGAGGATGTACATTTTGCGGTGGCAACCATTTCAGCTTTCAGGCATCCCCAGGTCTGGATTGGGGTCTTTGCTGAGGGGTCCCTCACATCCCTAGCCAGGGTTCATACTGCTAACCAGTGGGTGAAGTCAGCATTAGTTACAGTTTGTGGGTAAATCTTCTCCCATTTTGGACATGGCTGAGCCTGCAGCTCTGACCTCAAGGTAATCCTTACCAACCGATGGTCTGAGTGGGTGCCACTAACTATCTCAAAGTTTTCTACCATATGCTTGAGAGTCACCAGGATGCAGACTAGGTCAATACATGTCATTGAAAGAAGCTCGCCCTCTCTGACGTGTGGCCTTACCATGTGCTCAAGGGTTGGCGCATCCTTTGGGCATGCATTGATGACCCCTAATGCAGTCATAAGTGATATGAGTTCCTGGTGTCCGCGAGGATGATCAATGTCCAGGGGCCATCTGTCTGTGGCTCTTGTAAGCCAACAGTTCATGTCCCCTAGGAGGAAGCTGTTTTCCAGTAGTGGTAAATTGGCCACCTCTTCAAAGAAGTTGGTGCTGTCGCTGGAGATGTTGGGCATAAGTATTGACTGGGGTGTACTGATTTCCCTGCCAGGTGATTGTAATGGCCAGGACTCTCCCCCTTAGGCGATCAGTCGAGGATGTGATGGTGATGCCCCTGCCTGGTTTGATCATGAACCCGCAGAGGGTGGACCAAATTGAGAAGTTTGGGAGGAGCATCTGGGTCCACTTGGGCCCCTCCCCCTCAGGCAGTGACTCTCCTGGATCGCCAGGATGTCAGCCAGAGGGTTTCGCAGGTGCTGATATTTCTTGGCCCTGAATGTGGCAGCCATCAGCCCTAAAATATTGAACATCCCTATTGTGATTGGATTGCCTGATCTGCCCAATCTGCCTTAATTGGATAGTTCCAGGTTATTTGACCCAGTTCTATCATGATTCAAATGATTTGAGCTTTAAATACCCATTTGGGAGCTCTGCGCCACTGAGCTGAGACTAGCTGAGGGATCGCTCGCTCTATCAGTAACTGGGCCATCTTGAAAATTTTTGTAACCCTTGTTCTGAGCGTTTTTCGTTGAGACTACAGGTAGGTGACTGGAGTTGTGAACTCTGTCCTGAACCAGCGCCAGTTCATTTCCTGCTCCTGTGGGCTGCATCTGTCCCTGTGTTGCTGCCTGCATCTGCTGGTTTGCTGTCCCCTCCATTGGCTCCTTGGGGGTCTCTCTCAGGATCTCAAAATGGTTTGCATTTCCAACATTATTAGTTTCTAGGATTTGATTCACTTTTTTGCTTCCTCAGTCCTCACTCTGGCCTCTGCTCATTGCTTCATTTTCTCCTCTGCTTTGCATTGTCTGGCGGTGATTATTTCAACGATCTGATACTCACCATGTTCCCCCCAGTTAGATGGGGTTGTTGCCACCTGAAGTTTACCAAAATTTTCATCATTTTCGTTCATTTATTCAGGGTCCTCCTCCTCCTGCTGCTTCCCTACAGCAGGGCATGCATAGGCCCAATGCCCAAGTGCCTGGCAGTGCTTGAAGATGGGAGGAGCCTTCTCTGGGGTGACTTTAAAGGGGTCAGATGCTTGTCTCTCCAGCAAGATGAACTATGTGACACGTGGGATCAGGTTGGGATCAGCTTCTACTTCTGGCTATGGGTCAATAACTGTTATTGACTTTTCACTGCAGAGTTCCAGCATGAGAGTGGAAGCGCTGCAGCTTGAACTGCTTCACTCTTCTGTACTCCTCAAGGCCTTTGATTAGCTCCACTTTGATGAAATCGTGGGGGAGATCAGTTGGGAGATCTTCGAAGGAGATGAAGAGGTCATTCTCCATGTTCCAGCAGGTGTGATGTACCTTTATGCAGTGGGTTACACCTTTAATGGGCACTTCAATGATGACCTTTGCCGCGGCGTCCACCTGCTCTGCTGTGGTGAAGCCAATATCTACTAATCCTCAACAAAATTCTTGTTTAATAAAAACAGCATTTCTGAAATATATTTTTCTTTTTTTCAGTTATAGCCAACAAGATCTCCGGGTGTTTGCCCCCAAAGTTCACTCTAACTCCGTGTTTAACAGGGGGAGGGGAGTGAGTGGCGGATATTGTTGTAAAGCATATGCTGGTATAGCATTCTCAAGTACCCTTTGGTAGGGACTTGCATTTGTCATTTGGTCTGGTTTGCGTGGCTAACCAGGAGCTTCTTGTGGGAGCATTTGATGCCCTTGGGAAATGACATGTTGGTGGATTTACCACCCTTTGCAATGTTCGCCTAGGACTTCTGATTGGAGTTTAACATAGTTTCCTTCTTTACTGATTATTGAATGTTCATGTTCAACTTAAGTCTTCCTTTGCTCTATAAAAGTGATGCTTAGGAGAAAGAAAAGCAATAATAATATTAATAATAATAATAATATAAAATAATAATATCAATAATAATGATGATAATAGGGGGTGGAAGGTGAGTCGGTAGGGCATATGGCTACCAACCTAAAGGCTGTGGGTTTGATTCCTGCCCTTCACACATCAACTGGGCGCCAGCCAAAGGAAGCTATTGGCGGTTAGTAGGTATAATATCACAAAAACCTTACCCATGACATAACCAGAAAAATTTGAGTTCCAATCTGGAGGTGAAAAAACTTTCTATGACAGAGTTGACCCTGCTCAGGTTTCCTGTCAATACTTTCTTTCTCTATTTTAGTAATGTCTGTCCCCTGGTCAGCTTGCCTCAAATAAAAAAATAATGATAATAATAATAATAATAACACTAGTTGTATGATGAAAACTAGTAGGTTGTGTCATGGTTGGATGACATAATAGTAGGCACTGATGCTAGGGATAAGGCTGGGTGACAGGAGGCCCAGAAGATGAAGCTTCAGGCTCTCCCTGACTTAAAGCACACCTTAGATCAACGCTGGGTGCAAGCCAAGCATGCCCAGGTTGATACTATTGGGGTGCAAAACGCCCAGCCTCTTATCTCAGCTCAGGCTTTGAAATGAACGATTTACATTTAAAATGAAAATGGTTCAATTTGCTTGTTTGGAGAGCAAGGGTTTGAGTCCCGCTCCAGCTATGAAATTTTGACTTCAGGTAAAATAAGGCTTCAATTGATTACTCGAGTGAAGGCACTTTTGGTGTATTTTACCAAAACGGATGGAAGCATCTGTTTATTGGAGCGTCAAGGCTTGGGCACATTTCTGCAGAACCCAAATTTCCCTGGCACATTTTAAATATGTTTTTGCAACCAACATTCCTTGTTGGTTGACTTCCTTTAAATAAAATACCCATTTTTTACGTTTAAACTTATGGTTCCTTGGGCTAACTTGGTGGCGGACCTCTTTGTGGAGGTCTCCAACTATGTGGGCCACTACCTTCTATCGCAATACACCAAAATCCCAGGTGCTCCCTTGTGCCACCCAGGTCCCCTCCAAATTTAGGCACCCAAGCTCCCTGATGCCAAACTACACTTGATTATGAACTCCCCTCTGGGGTCCACTCAAGTTGTTATGTTCCTAACATATTTGGTCTTATATTTTGCATTCTACACCCTTGCCTGGGGTACCATTGGCACAGGCACCATTTGAGGTGTCTTTTTACCCTTTTTATTAATGGCTAGGTCCCTAGCAATGTGGGTTTTCATCCCACATCACCTTGCTGGGAATGAGAGAGTTATAGACACTCTCATGACATTAGTCAACCAACCCTTTTATTATTGTGCATAAGAATTATCTGTGTGGTACTTTCTTTATTAGTAAATTGGGTGCGCTGGCCATTTGTCACAGCCACAATGGTGCTCACCACAGTTTTCTTGTTTGGTTTTGTACTGGTGCATCTCGGCGTTATTCTTGCAGCTACCAATTGGGAAATGCCCACCCTTCCTGCTCATACCTGGTGATCTTGGACTTTTCACAATTCTAATATTGTGATTCCCCACCTTTCTCCCGAGATTCACTCAGAAATTTATCAGGCCTTAGCTTCCCTTGATCCAAAACCCGCGTTAGGAAAAAACAATTCATCTAGTTCACATCCACTTTTGTGAGGAGTTGATCTGTTGTCCCAGTTGTCTCCCAAGGCAGGTGATTGGGTATTTGTGGTACTCCACACACAGCTGCTCTTGTGGTGGGCAATAGGGGTTTGGAACAGGTCTTGGAGCAGAATTGACCTGAGGAAGCCTCCTCCATTCCTTCTTCAAGTTCTTTTCTCTGCGTCAAGTGGGTCGTCCAATGAAAGTATACTTGAGTGAATTCTGCAAAAAAGCCCAGGATTTGCCATTGACCAATGAAGTTAAAACAGCATTTCTCCATTTGACCTTGGACATATCAATGTGAAACTCCCCAATTTGGCAGTCGCCTCCTTCCAAATTTGATCATCTTGTTGAAACCCTTTGGGGTAGCTTCTCTGCCCCAACCTGGAAGGGGACAGGTAATTTGGCCGTCATCAGATCAAATCATATAAATACGGAAGCCAAAAAGTCACACACGCCTCTGGAAATGAGGGAATCTTATCCTTCTAATCCTTCAACTTCTTCCAAATCTGGAACTGTACAGGGGTCTAGCCCCAAGAGTGAAGTAAAGGTTTCAGATGATTCTGCCGCGATGATGTCACCAATGGTCATCCCTACAAATAGTGCTTCCTCAACTAGTGATTTTTCCTTGAATTGTGAGATGCTTCCCACTGATTTCCTCCCCATCTCAGCAGAAATCGGAAACATTGGAGGGTCTGAATCTGCATTTAGCAAAAAAAGGATTCTGTTATTGTTTTCTCTTCCCAACACGTTTCTGAGGTGTATGCTGAGGCATCAGCTCTAGGCTTGGGGTGATGGCCTTGGATAGCGATGCACACTGAACCCTCAGAGTGAGTATGGGTTTGTTAGAACTGGAAAACGCGTTTTATAATGCAAACAATTTATCCCAAACTGAACCGTTTATTTGCTCTTATGGTTTGGATGAGGACCCCATCACAGTATATCAGATTACTCCTGAGAACCCTCGTTTGACCCCTACCATGATTAGGGGCTCTCAGGAAGTGGAAAAGGAACTTCATTATAAATATAAAGATGTATATGCACCTGCAGAAGGTGTGGTAGGATATGTGGCCTCAGTAGTAAGAGTGGCCCACTATCCTTCCCCCTTCTATGATTCCAAAACATACCCTGATGGCTTGTTCAAGCCAGAGGAAGAATTTTCTAGTGAGTTGATGGCATTTTCTGCGTTGAATAAATACCATTCTGGATACTTCTTGTTGACTGCTACCCTTACATCCTCTTATGGAAAATTCAGCACAACTATTTTGGTGGATACTGGTGCTTCAAATAATTTTATTGACCAAAACCTTGCTGACAACCTTGAGTTGAGTTACTCAACAGGTGGTATGGTTAGGGTGGGGCATCTCAAGGTATTCCCACACTGAACATCATGTAGTTATTCAATTTCCAGGTGGGTTCTTATCTATTGTCTGACCAGTTTCAAGCTATCAAAAACCTCTTGTTTCCCATCATTTTGGGGGTTGAGTGGTGGCGGAAGTTTGACGTCAGAACAAATTTTTAAGCAAACACTCTATCCTTGTCTTTAACAAATGGTCACCAGTTGATTGTTCCTTTGTCTGAGGATAACGCCCCGGGCAAATTACCCCATTGGCTCAATGTTTTCAGTTTATATCTTACCCCTTTGCTGAAGCCCACTGTGGGACTTTCCTTACCTTCCTGTTTTGAGTAGTTGTCATCTTCTTTTGATGCAGCTTCAGCTAGTACGCTACCAGAACATTCCGAGTTTGATTGTAAATTTAAACTTACTGTGGATCTGGTGCATATTTCTTCTCCCATATACCCATTGACTGTCCGGGAGGAAGAGGTTTTTGATGTATGGGTGAAGGAGCAGTTGGCCAAAGGGGCCATCCTTCAGCGTACCTCCCCGGTTTGCTCCCCCTGCTCTTTGTGGAGAAGGCAGATGGAACTTTACGTCCATGTGTAAATTATGGGAACTTAAACAATGTGACTGTACTTAACCTCCATCCCATCCCTTTAGATTCCCAGATTGCGCGCTATGTGGAGAAGGCAAAGGTCTTCTCCAAGTTGGATTGCCTCAATGCGTTCAATAAAATCCGGATAAAGAAGGGCCAGGAATGGTTAACCGCATTCTGTACCAGAAAAGGAATTTTCCAGTTCCAGGTTATGCCCTTTGGGCTTAAGAATGCTCCTGCCATCTTTCAACGCCGCATTGATGCTGCGTTGGAAGACTCGTTGAGGGCATATGCGGTTGCCTACAGGGATGACATTCTGGTGTTTTCCCCCAATCATGAGTCACATGCAGTTCACCTTCAACAAGTAGTGGAGAGATTGAGGGCTGCTTGCCTTACCCTCAAGTTTAGAAAATGTGAATTCTTCAAGTCCCAGGTTACTTTTCTGGGCAACGTCGTTTTTGACCAGGGCCATATGATAACTCCAGACAAGGAAAAGGCTATTCGTGAATGGCCTACCCCCACCTCTGTCAAGGAATTGAGGAGCTTTTTGGGGACGTGTACGTTCCTCAAGAAGTTCACACCCAGTCTCTCCAAGGTGGCAGCCCCCTTATATAAGGCAGCGGGGCCAAGGTGCTTCAGTGGTCTCCCATTTTGGAGGATGCGTTTCAAGCGGTGAAGTGCACCTTGTTATCCACATCCATCCTTCGCCATGTTGATCCTGAAAAGGAGTTCATTGTGTCCTCAGATGCTTCCAACTTTGCCATTGTGGCTGCCCTGTTACAGGTGGGTGAAGATGGGTCTGAGCATCCTGTGGGATATTTTTCTAGGAAAATGTCTCTGCATGAGTTAAACTACGCCGTATATGACAAGGAGTTATTAGCAGTGGTGGAGGCGTTGATTTATTGGCGTCACCACTTATATGGCTCTTCCCAACCATTCTGGGTACACACTGACCACTGAGCCCTGTTGTACTACCATGCTCCACATGTTCTAACACCACGTCAGACCCATTGGCACGAGACCCTTGCCCTATTTACACATTCCTATGAGTTCATCAAGGGCAAGGAGAATGGTTTGGCGGATGCTTTGAGATGCAACCCTGCTTTGGCTCCCAATCCAAAAGAGGTAGAGATTCACAACATTTGGTTGATGATTCCACCGAGTATGATTCTGCCTCAACTTCATAATTCCACGGTACATACGCCAGCGCTCATACCTTTGAAAAATGAAGCAGAATATAGCATGTTTAGGAAGGTAGTTCTTTCTCAGCTGTTATCAGCTGAATATGCTGTTGTTCTCGCTAAGAGTGCCCTGAATCAGGAGGACTTATCCAGGGGTTATCACGTGAAGGATGAGATGGTGTGGTTTCAGGGACTCCTATGGGTTCCTGCTGGACCACTGCGCCTAGAGATTATCCAGGACCATTATGACGGAATCACCGTTGGTCATCCTGGAAAAACAAAAACCTTGGAGTTGATACGACACGCTTACAATTGGAAGGGCTTGCCTGTTCAGGTAGGGCGGTACTGCAAAGAGTGCCTGATCTGCAATCAGATGAAACTCAATAGGCAACCTTTAGCAGGGTTGCTGGTACCAGTCCAAAAGGCTGAAGGGCCCTGGACTTCCCTATCAGTGGATTTCATTGTGGAGTTACCCGTTTCAGATGGGTATGATGCAATCATGGTGGTGGTGGACCGCTTTCCAAAGTTCGCTCACTTTATTCCTTACAGAACAACTATAACTGCCGCTGAAATGGCCAGGCTCTTCGTCGCCCATGTATTTGCACTTCATGGGGTTCCTCAAGAAATTATTAATGACTGGGGACCTCATTTCACCTCCATTTTTTGGGAAGAGTTGTGTAAGACTCTTCAGATCCCCCCTGCCATCCAACTGCTTATCCCCCCCAATCAGATGGGCAGACTGAGCGAGTGAATCAGTGCTTGGAACAATTTCAGCGTTGTTACTCCACCGCAGACCATTCAGATTGACTTCCTCACCTTCCCATGGCCCAGTTTAGTTACAACAACACTTTGCATTCATCAATTGGTTGTCCACCTTTTTTGCTGACCACAGCTTTAACCCTGCGTTTAACATGGAGCCCAGCTGTGGTTCCAAAGTGGAAGTGGTGCTGGACTTTTCTAAGACTCTCAAGAAGGTCCATCAAGGGGTGTTTACAAGTTTGGAGGTGACTATGCTGGTTTATAAGGAGAATGCCAAGGAAAGTGCTGAGTGGGTCCAGCATACAAGGAAGGGGATCTCGTGATGCTTGATGCTCGCAACATCCCTATCAAGCAGCCATGCAAAAAACTGGGTCCAAAGAGGATTGGTCCTTACTGGGTAGTTAGAAAGGTGGGACATGCCTCATACCAGTTGGATCTTCCCTCCGCGTTTCAGATCTTCTCCATCTTTCATGAAAGCAAGTTGACCTTGTTTGAGGGCCCTCCTCCTGTGACCCCTGAGGCTTGTCTTGTGGATGGGGCACTGGAATGGGAAGTGGAGGAGATAGTAGCCTCCCGCCAGGTTAAGCGATGCCTTGAGTACTTGGTATCTTGTAAAGGGTTTGATGCAGCAGAGAACAGCTGGGTGCCAGCACGGGATTGTGTACATGCCCAAGACTTGATTGAATCATTTCATAATTGTTTCCCTGAGGCTGCAGGATCTCAGCCAAAGCCAGCCATTGCTGCTATGAAGTTGCCGCCAGCACATAAGAACTTCTCTTTAGTGAACGCCCCTGGAGGGGTGGAGCCCAAGAAGGAGGAGAGGGTAATGTCATGGTTGGATGACATAATAGTAGGCACTGATGCTAGGGATAAGGCTGGGCGACAGGAGGCCCAGAAGATGAAGCTTCAGGCTCTCCCTGACTTAAAGCACACCTTAGATCAACGCTGGGTGCAAGCCAAGCATGCCCAGGTTGATACTATTGGGGTGCAAAACGCCCAGCCTCTTATCTTGGCCCAGGCACTAAAACAAATGATTTACATTTTAAATGAAAATGGTTCAATTTGCTTGGTTGGAGAGCAAGGGTTTGAGTCCTGCTCCAGCTATGAAATTTTGACTTCAGGTAAAATAAGGCTTCAATTGATTACTTGAGTGAAGGCACTTTTGGTGTATTTTACCAAAATGGATGGAAGCATCTGTTTATTGGAGCGTCAAGGCTTGGGCACATTTCCGCAGAACCCAAATTTCCCCAGCACATTTTAAATATGTTTTTGCAACCAACATTCCTTGTTGGTTGACTTCCTTTAAATAAAATACCCATTTTTTACGTTTAAACTTATGGTTCCTTGGGCTAACTTGGTGGCGGACCTCTTTGTGGAGGTCTCCAACTATGTGGGCCACTACCTTCTATCGCAATACACCAAAATTCCAGGTGCTCCCTTAAGCCACCCAGGTCCCCTCCAGATTGAGGCACCCAAGCTCCCTGATGCCAAACTACACTTGATTATGAACTCCCCTCTGGGGTCCACTCAAGCTGTTATGTTCCTAACATACTTGGTCTTATATTTTGCATTCTACACCCTTGCCTGGGGTACCATTGGCACAGGCAACATTCGAGGTGTCTTCTTACCCTTTTTATTAACAGCTAGTTCCCTAGCAATGTGGGTTTGCATCCCACATCACCTTGCAGGAACAAGAGAGTTATAGACACTCTCGTGACAGGTTGAGTCCTCACAAGTGGTAACTAATCCACTATGACAACTGTATCTGAGAAAAAAACTAGGGACCTTTGATTCCTTTCATCTTCAATTTAAAAGTAAATATAAACATATTTTAGTT
This sequence comes from Massospora cicadina, assembly GCA_022478985.1. NCBI lineage: Eukaryota > Fungi > Entomophthoromycota > Entomophthoromycetes > Entomophthorales > Entomophthoraceae > Massospora > Massospora cicadina. The sequence continues at coordinate 121,233 of JAKSZP010002766.1, forward strand.
GAATTCTGGTTTTTATTAGAAAATGCTAGGGGGTTTTATAGGCAGAAGGCGGACAACTTTTCAGATAATTCTCTGAAAATTGACTGATTAGTCCCCTAAAACTTCTGATGCTTGGGATTAACTTCTGATGGTAGTGATTGTCTTTATCTTAATTGATCCCTGGCAGTGTAACCTTTTACATATCAGCAACCATCCCCATGTGTTAGAAACCATACATAGATGGTCTGGGGCTGTGTTACCTGATTACTACTACTAGCTACTGCCAAAACAAGCGTTAAAGCACTTCAGTAGCTTTGTTAAAATGACCCTAATTGTTCAGCACCTCTGCTGTAATGATTCATTATAGCAATCTGACTATCGGCAATCAGGCCCTCATTAAATTGCTTATTTAACATTGTTGGGATTGCTTCCCAATAAACTATTAATCAAAACAATTGTCAGATTATGTCCTTTGATGACTTTTGACTGAAAATTTAGTTAAGGATGATTCCCAATAAAATAGTAATCAGATCTCATCATCAGATTAGGTCCTTTGGTTAATTATGGCTAATAATTTAGCCAGGGATGATCCCCAACAAACTATTAATCAAAAACCAACTATCAGATTATATTATTTGATATTTATGACTAATAATTTAGTCAGCAACCATTGCCAAACAATCAGTTGCTTTAACAACTGTCAATTTTCTAATCAGCAAGTGAGATGGATAATGTGATCAACCAAATTTCTGACAGTAAATTTGTTCCCCAGATTTTCTTTCTGCTTAATCTCACTTCAAGCAAATTTTATAGGAAAAAAAGCATTTAATTTTTCACTGCCATCTGGCTGTGCCCATTTTTTCCAAAAATATCTGCAGCTTCACCGCCTGCTGCTCCAATGTGGAGTAGCAGTGCTCCACCACCTAGAGTTTCTCACCCTGCGGGCAAATGTGTTTGCACAGGGTCTAATAGCCCACCATCTTCTTCCAGCCATTTTGTCCCCCCACAGGACTTAGTGCTCCACCTGGCATTCATCCACCCTTCTCACCCCCATTCTCTCCCCTCCCTCATTCCAATATCTGATTTTGCCTACAAGTTGACTATAGGCGTTTGTTCCCATATACCAACAAGGCAATAATCAAAGTAGCCACTGCTGCATTTTCACTGGCTGGATTTATTGATTGCTGCCCATTTAAGGGCTATTTCAATATTAGCTTCCAGACAGAGGAGGATGCTGCAGCAGCAGCTTTTACTCCACTAATTTACAAAAACACTCCCATTATTATTACCTGAACTCACCTTTCTTCAGACACCACATTAGTGGTGTCCTTCACATCCCACCCATCTCATCTCCCACCTCAGATACTATATGATCAGTTGATGGCGGGGCTTCTGGCTTATAAGATATAGCCCAATCTTGTCTTTGCTGTTCCATCTGGTGCAGAGCGTCTTGCTGCCCCTTGCACCACTTCCACCATAATCCCACACCACCCTGCCTTAGCCCAACAAATTCCCATATGCTTGTATCTCAGCAGCACCTTAGCATTTCTTTTGGGCTCAGGTGAATAATGTTTACCAAATTTGTCCCCTTTATTTCAGACTTGACCATTCCAAAAAAACTTTCCTCCAAGCCACTTTCTCTGTGGCATCTGAGCCATATTTGGCGGATTCTGAATTGAGCGTTTTGTTGCTACCTCCCACTCAACGTTCTCTTTAATGGGCCAGAGTGGGAAATTGGCCTCCACCAAACCCACCCACATTATCTATCCAATTTCACTCATGCCAATCAGAGTCAGGCCTGGACCATCATTCACACCCAAGTAGCCCATTTGACTCCTACATATCTAAATTTTTCATCCATAATCCTTGTAAACTAAAATCTATTGGACTTGTTAGCTGAGATTGACAAATCAGGTAACGTTGTCACCAATGAGGAATTTGATAAACCTCTTGACCAATTCAATTACATTTGGGCGGAATTTTTAAATTCTGATTTTGACAAATCCCCATCCCCTAAGCAATTCTCACCTAAACCCAATGCCATCCCCAACCAAAGTGACCACCAGCTTGCCTTAGCAGCGGTGGCCTCACCCCATTGCCTAAACTTATGCAAAGTGGTGGTTCAATCCATTTCTCAATTTTATGAAGAGCTGATCATACTCACCTTTCCCCTTGATTTTCCTGAAGAAGCATGAGGCAAAATCATTGATTTGCTTAATGAAACAGAAGCTGCTGTTGTACACGTGATGAATCTAGTAAATTTTGATCCATCTGCTAAAATTACCCAACAAAGTATCACCAATTTTTACCAACTTCCCAAAGCCCAGATTCAAGCTGAACATCACTTAGCGGAATTTGCTAAAGCTGTTTACCAAGCTGATCTTAAGGCTAGCAACTGAATTTTCATCCACATTCAGCCCATTATGACTATGCCCCACACCCTGGCTTTCCACTTTTGTCTATTTCTACACCTTTTGTAATACTGCTCAGCAGAAAAAGTCTGTAGAAAAGCTGCCCAACTCCCCCTCACCCTCTGCCATAGTAGGTTAGTAATATTCTGCTCCCCATCTGGTTAGAGGTTTATATTTGGTTTTGTTTTGGTTTTAGTTTTTTAATCTGTTTGTTCTTTAATTCAGTTCTTTTGCTCATTTTTTATCAGTAATGTACAACCCCTGGTTGGCATACTTCAAATAAATTTAAATTTGTTTCACCCTTTCACTCAAAGTTCTCTGAGTTTAGCCAAATCTTGAGGGCCCTAATCCTGAGTCTTTCTAAGCTATTACCCAAATCAATAATTATTTAAGCAGTCATATACACTGAGAAAATTGACAGTTGATTTTCTAATTATAAAATTAATAAAAATCTCATTTCCCAAATTCAAAATTTTCCTTTTGATAAAATACAAACCACCTAACCTGATCCCATTTTTCTCAGCACCCAAACCTGTGGTTCTGGGGGCCATGATAACCTGGTTTGTTGCCAGGTTTATATTTGCATTTATGACCTATTGGTGCTTGCTTGCAAAATCTCTTCAAGCTCAAATTTAATGTCATTTAAGCATTAGTGCCTCTGGCACTCAGGATTGCCATTTAGGTGCTTCAGCATCCAGATTGGCAGGCCAGTCTAAACTTAACTTGTCATTATCCTGACAACATCACAGCATGATGGTAAATGAAATGGTAAAGAAAGCTGTGAACAACATCCAGCCACAAGTAGGACATAATCGTGCACTTAAGCTTTTTACCATAAGGTAAAAGTTTTTAATACTGTCTGTAATTCAATTGATTTGATTACTAAATTACATACTAACCTACCAATAACATTTACAATACTTCATTTTATTTATTTAGTTTGATTGGTCCAATTTCATACCAAACTTATCAATAACCATCTACAATAATTGAAACTCATCACATTATGATATCATACCATTGCCCAGATTTTGAACATATACCCAGTTAAGGGATATATTATGTCAATATATAATAATGATCAGTTGATTTTATTGGACAATTTATGCTTAATTTACTGATCACCATCTACAATAATTCATTTTTAATCTAGCTGATTTTATTGGATAATTTATGCTAAATTTACTAAATGCCATCTACAATAATTCATTATAAATCTATTTGATTTTATTGGTCAATCTATGCAAAAACGATAGCCAACTATAATCGTTTAAGCTCGTCACGCTATGATTTCATACTTGGCTGGACTTTGAACCTACCCCCAGCCATAGGACATATTCATGTCAAAAACCACCAACCACTCAACAAAACTAATTGAACCTATCGAATTAACTAAACCATTATCCACTTACCTGAAACCTTTGAGCCCATCGAATCAACCAAAGGCCACCGATCACTCAGCCAAAACCAATTGAAATATCAAATTAACCAAAAACTATCACCCGCTTATCAAAACCTATGAACTTATCGAATTAAATGAATAACCAAAACGTTCAGCTGTAATGATGTAATTACCATTAGAATCTTATTTTTAAACTTATATATAACTTTTTTCAAAATTATTATAAATTAACGTAAACTGAACATGCTATGTCAGAAGTCGCTAAAAATACTATCCACTAATGCCTTATTCATTGCTGTAGGCTTTGTATTAGTTGAGAAAAAGGGATGTCAACAAAATAATATATATGATGGCGTGTAAAAATGATATTATCCTTAATTTTTAGCTATCTGCGTCAGGGTTTTAAATCAACAAAAACAAAACCATGTTACTTAAATGACCGCACTGCGGCAACTTTGGAAAAACTGGCCTAACAAGCGCTTAGACTGAACGCTGAATCATACTTATGCAAATCTATTAGGCAGTGACAAGTAAACATTGTATTTCCGCTACAGTATCTACACGGATTGTTAAAGCGAAAGTACTTTTTAACATTAGACAAAACTGTTGGAAAACTAAAATAAAAAACGGGAGCTTAATTAAATATACGGAAACTACAAATAAGTGCATTTTAAAAGTTTTGTATTTGTTATATTTTTGAAAGCCAAATATTAAATAATGATAAAAATTAATCTGGTTACGATAGGGACATATAAATAGACTTTATTCTTAGCAAAGGGATTATTTAAGGTAAACGCCGGGTCAACTAAAAGAGCAAAAAATATAATCACATCGGACTGTTAACGTGAGAGCTCGCTCGGCAATATGGGCACCTCACAACTTGATTTATCTCTTGTCCTGTCGATCTTAAAGAAGTCCTAAAGCAACAATCGTGGAAAAAGTGGCCACATGAGAGCGAGACAGCTGTCTCATGACTCTCAGCCTCGCATAAACCAACTGGCTTCATGACGCAAGCAAAATCGTGTTGAGAAAAACGCGAGGAAATATCTATCTCAACCTTTTTGTTATACTCTTCATCTTCAGTAAAGAGTGGGTAGCGGCAGCTTGGACAGGTATTAGCACGCTCAAGCCAAGGGAGAAGGCAGTCTTTATGGTACAGGTGCCTACAAGGCATCTCAAGCGCCAACTGATTATGCTCCCAGTCTTCCAGACACACGGTACAATGTTGCTGCGGAAGATAATCTGAGCTTATTTGATGCACAGGGAGCCCAGAGATCATTTTCTTGCTGGCAGGATGAGCTTTTTGTGCTTCATCTTGACTTTGCGCCTCAGCAATCCTTGTCATCAAATCTGTCAGCTGCTCGCCTGCCAGGGGGATAAGCACGAAGCTTGCCCCCGATTCAGTTTCGTTTTGAAAAGGACTCGAAACGAGTAAAGTAGCTTGCAAACTACCCCGGTCCCCCTCACCGACAATTAAACGAAATGGTAGCTGTATCGATTGCGGCATAACTTAAATGTTCCAATAGTTAAATCTTTAAAAGAAGTTGGTTAAACTCGATTCTCATCATGCTTTTATTTTATTCGCATGTTTTCAGATTTATTTAACCGGGTTCCGAAAGTCATTGCTAAATAGTTCATCATGATATCATCTCGTTATCGAACCTCCGAGAGGGTTCAGTTTAGTTCTAGAAACTTCGCCATAATTAAACAAGTCGATTGTACACCTTAAACTACGTGAGCGAAACATCTACTTAAACGTTCACTGACTGACTGACTAAAATCTGAAACTATTGAGTCTGATAGGTCCAATCAATTTAGGTGAGTGGGTGTGAATTGGCAAATATTATCCAATAATTTACCAAGTTGCTCAACTGAAACTAATCGAGTCTGATGGGTTAATCTATTTGGGCGAGTAAGTGAGAAGAGGCGAATATTATCGAATAATTCACCAAATTGCTCGCACGAAACTAACAAAAATCAGTTAGAATTTTAAGTAGATTAGTATAAATTACTAAGTAGACTAGCAGAGTTACCCAGCGTTGCTTGAGTATTTATTTCTAGACAATATGAAAAATCAATTTAGGATTTATATTAAAGGTTAAAACTTACCCTGATTATATTAGTAAACATAGACAATTGCAATGATTTATGCTGAAATCAAAATCAATAAAAAAATATTCAAGGTAAAACTTCTTTCTGCTTGATCTCACTTTCGAGTGATTTATTTAAAAAAGTTTATCCACCGCCATCTGGCCATGCCCGTTTCCTATTCAATGTCCTCAGATCTGCCACCTGCCACCCCAGTGTGGGGCAGCAGTGCTCCACCACCTAGCATTTTCTGCCCAGTGGGCAAACACATTCAGACGGGCTTGAACAGCCCACCCACCTCATCCAGCCAATTTATCCCCCCATGGGACTTAGCGCTCCACCTGGTATGTATCCACCCTTCTCACCCCCATCCACTCACCCTTCCTCATTCCACCATTTGATTTTACCTCTACATTGACTACAGGTATTTATTCCTATATGCTGACAAGGCAATTATTAACCTAGCCATTGTAGCCTTCGTGCCAGCTGGCTTTATCAACTTCCACCCATTTAAGGGCTACTTTGATATTGGGTTCCAAACAGAGGAGGATGCTGCAGCAGTGGCAATAACTCCTTTAATTTATAAAAATACCCCTATTCCTACTACCCATACTCACCTCCTTTTGGATACCACTCTGGTAGTATCATTTATAAATCTCCCATCCTACCTCCCACCCCAAGTTTTATATGACCAGTTGGTCACAGGGCTTATAGCTTATAGCACTCAGCTCAACCTCATCTTTGCAGTACCCTCTGGTGTAAAGTGCCTCGCTACCCCTCGTGCAACTGCCACTATCATCCCACACTACCCTGCCATAGCCCACCAAATCCCCCCTGCACTAGTATTGCAGCAGTGCCAGAGCATTTCTTTTGGGCTCAGGTCAATAATAGTCAGCAGATTTGTCCCCTCTGCTTTGAGCTTGACCATGCAAAAAAAGCTTACCTATATGCTACTTCCACTAATGTAGCTTCAGAGCCCCCTCTGCGGGTCCTATATGGGGCACTTTGCTATCCCCTCCCACCCTCCACTCTCATTTGATAGGCTATAATGAGAAATTGGCCCCCCAAATCTTCCAGCCATATTCTTTCATCTAAACCTATTCTAGCCAATCAAAGCCAGGCTTAGACTACTCTTTGCACCCAAGCACCTATCCATTCACCCACTTCTATCCACCCAACTTCTAATACCACTATTTTTGTGAACCAAAATCCATGTGACTTATTGGCTGAGGTTGACAAATCAGGTAACATTCTCATTAGTGAGCATTCTGGTCAACCTCTCAGCCAATACAATTATAGTCAGGCCAAATTTTTCCTTCCTGGCTAATGAAACCCCACCCCCAAGATATTTCACTTCTCTGCCCAATGCAGCCCCCTATCAAAGTGACCACCAGCTCACCTTAGCTGCGGTGGCCTCTCCTCAGTGCCCAACTCTATACACAGCAGTGGCCCAATCAGTGGCTCAGTTCTAGCATAGCCTGCCCACCCTCTTCTTCCCTCCTGACTTCCCTAAATCTATATGCAGCAACATTTCAAAGTTATTTGATGATACTGAAGTTGCTGTCATGATTATTGCAATGCTTGCTGAATTCAACCCTTCAGCTAAAATCACCTGCCACAGTATCTCCCTTTTTGCCCAACTTCCTGAAGCCCACAAAGAAGCTGAAATTCTTGTCACAGCATTTGTTGAAGTGCTTTACTGTACTAATATTAATGAGGAGGTGTGAAACTCATACTACACCAACTTTCACCCCCACTATGCAGATACCCCAACACCCTGGGGCTCTCTGCTTTGATCCACTACTTTAATCAAAATCCTATGATTTGGGCACATTTGTCTGAAGACCAACCCCCCAACCCCCCCTCACCCTCTGCCATGGTGGGTTAGCAGTTTCTGCTCCCCACCTGGTTAGTAGTTTTATTTCTTTCCATTCATTTTCAATACATTTTTTTGATTTTGTTATTGTCCATCCCCTGGTTGGCATACCTCAAATAAATTTAAAAAAATATTTGAGGTGGGTGGACCTTGGGACAAATATACCACACTGAGAATTTTTCTAGCCAGTATGAAATCAAAATTAATAAAAATACTAAAAATATTGCCAAGTAAGAGAAAAATCACCTTAAAAGATATTTGTAACTATTTCAGATGGCTATAGATTATCATAGTAGAAACAAACATTTAGTGAAAATAAGTATAACTATCAAAAAAACTTACCTTGAAAAAGATACTGATTAAATCAAATCTCAGATGATCATACTGGAAATAATTTTGTAATAACTTAAATGAATTAATAGTTATAGATAGTAAAAAATAAATTAAACACTAAAAAGCTTACCTTAAAATGATCTCAATAATGCATTTCAAATCTAAGAATGTTATGCTGGGATCAAATATCTAATAAGTCTATTGACTAAAATTAATTTTTTGTTGTTAAACTAAAAACAAATATCTAGTGAATATTTTTCCTCAATAACTAAAAATACAATTAAAGTATAATTACCTTTACACTTAAATATAAAAGGGTGGTTAGCTTGGCAGTAAAACTGCTTTCACCCTAGTGCAGGTTTTGAGTTCGAAACCTGTACTGGCTAGAAAATTCTCGGTGTGGTATATTTGTCCTAAGGTCAACCCACCTCGAATACTTTTTTTACATTGAAATATAAAAGTAAACGAGGCAGGTTGACCTTGGGACAAATATATCATGTCAAGGTTTTTAGCCTGTGCTGGTTTCAAACCTGTCAATCAAAACCTGACCCATAGTGGAGCAGGAACCACCCCACTATGCTACCACTCCTCATTTACATTGAAATTATAATTCTGTAATTTAAGTGAGGATAAAACAACTATTTTGTGAATGTTTTTCTATATTAATAAAAGCAAGTGTGTGTGCAATGCCCAACCAAAACTACAGCATGTAGAGCTTTGAAATTTGGATATAGCTGATGCGTGGTGGCTCCCCCTTTTGGGTTGGGCACCACTAGTACTAAAAAAAGAAATTTGGATATAGGTGGACAGGAGGGGGTCCGTGTGCACCTCGAAGCCTGATTTTTAATTTTTATAATAAAAGTTTTATATGTACGAAGTGAAAATTTTATATTTTTTTATTGGAAATCGGTATATTGTTACAGCTGAGCAATTTGATATTCGGTTGATTGATAGTTTAAATGGTTTTGCCAAGCGGTTGGTGGGTTTGGGTTGATTAATAAGCTTGATTTTAACCGACTTTGAAAAAGGAGAAGGTTCTCAATTCGACCTGTATGTATGTTTTTTTCTTTTTTTGTTTGTTCGCGCATAACTCTGAAAATACTGGACCGATTTGGATGATCATCTTCTCCAAAAATAGAGAATGTCCCAACTTAGGTCCCATTTTACTTTTGTAAGTATTGGGCAAGTATCTTCCCATTAATTTAGTAAGTATCAAAATGGGCTCGGAAGCGATGGATACTTGTGGGACAAATACAACTCCGGATAAACTTTTTTCCGGAATCGGTGAAGCGATAGCTTCGAAGCACATTTGATATGTTCTATGGCTGAGGGTATGTTCAAAATTCAGTCAGCATGGGCTCATAGCGGGATGAGCTTAAATCATTATAGATGGCTATCGTTTTTGCATAAATTGACCAATAAACTCATCTAAATTTGATAAAATGAATTATTTTAGATAGCGATCAATAAATTTACATAGATTAACTAATAAAAGCAACCGAATCTAATAAAACGAATTACTGAAGATGGCGATCAGTAAATTCAGCATATGTTGACCAATAAAATCATCTAAATTTAATAAAATGAAGTATTGTAGATGGTGATCAGTAAATTTAGTATAATTTGACCAAAAAATCAACTAAATTTAATAGAATGAATTATTAGTATATTTGCTTATAAGATACTATATATACCCCCTTGGGTTGGGACCATCTAGTACTAAAAAAGATACTATATATAATAGATATACAATAAGTTTTAATTTTATAGAGAAATAGTAAGTGGCAAAAACAATATATAGAGATAATAATATTTTATAAAAGTAGGAAAAAGAGCCACTATCAAAAATGCACTTTTTTTGAGGGGAAAAGAGCTGGGGGTAAAGTTTTTTTTAGAAAAAAGAACCTTCTCAAAAAAATTTTGGGGGAAAAAAGAGCCTTCTTGAAAAAAAATTTTTGGGAAAAAAGAACCTCCTTTAATAAACTCTAAAAAGTATGAAATAATTGAGAAACTAAGCCTACTCAATAAAACCCTTTTGAAGTCAGCACCATATTTTAACTGACTTATAATAGGTATTTATAATTTATATACTCAGTACTATATGTTCTAAGTTGCTAATAGTTTACACTTGGACCCAATCCAGACATAAGAAATAAATTGTAACTGTAAAAAAATTTATAATTCAGTTTAAAGTATGGCGCCAGCTTCAAAAAGGGTTTTATTGAGTAGACTTAATTTCTCAATTATTTCATACTTTTTAGAGCTTTTTTTAAAAAGAAATTCTTTTTTTCTCAAAATTTTTTATTTAATTACTTCTTACCATTTAAACTATTTATATAGTTAAAACTGATATTGCAAGTGTAAGTAAAACTAAAAAATGATAAGCCAACATAGTCATCAAAAACAAATAAAATAGTTATATATCTGCATTTACTTTAGTTTTACTTTAGACAATAAGATGGTAAGTTCTACATTTTTAAGTAGTTTTTAATTGAGTTCAATTAAGTACTTATACCTTAGGATATGTTAGCTTATTAGCTTATATATATTACATATATTAAATCTATTTGATGTGGGCTATCTGGGGACAATACTGTACCAATTAATGGGGAATCAAATTAATGGGAAAGGAGGATAAAATCTGGAAAACCTCTGCATGCAGCACTCTAATAGGCCAGAAGCTACATGGACTGCCTTGCTATTCACTATCTTAGTTTGGGGTATTGGTATGCAATGCCAACTCAGTTATAATTGTCCCCTACCCAAAAGGACATATTAGCTTAACTATTTATTCTCCATTCATTTTTAAAAATATCTACTTTATTTTAATTTTTCTTATTATGACTTTAAAATACCTGTTTAAGTTGTTTTCCCTAATTTATAAAAGATTTGTACCAAGTTAGGTTAAATTTGGTTCAGTAGTTTAAAAGATGATATGTCACATATATACACATATTGTTTTTAAATATAGAGAGATCTTTTTAGGTAGCAGTTTGGTGCTATTTGATTAATTCAATAGATTTTTTTGTTTGGCTGAGTAGTTGATAGCTTTTGGATGAATTGATAGGACAATTTAGTTTTGAGAGGTGATTAGTTATTGGTTGATTTGATAAGTTCAGTTAGGTTTATTTAAGTGGTTGGTGGTTTTTGGTTGATTTGATTGAGCAACTAGATTTTTCTGAGTGGTTACTCTTTATCAGTAATATAAAACCTAATATAATTTGAATATCTGTATTCTAAAGACACCATAGCAAAGCATGGGTAATGAATGCTAGTAGATAATAACTAAACTGATAATATACTATGTAGCATTATATAACTTTAATTAAGAAAAAAATTGATGGATCTGTTTTAAATGTTTTAGATAAAAGCTGAATGAATCACCCAATGATAATTGTGCTAATACATCATAGAATAGCTTCTATGCAATAAGATACTTAAAAATTTTAAAAGTTTAATTTTTTAAAATTTTAAAATTTATTTGAGGTACACTGACCAGGGGTGAGCAATAAGATACTTGTAAACAAATAAAACCAAAATGCTCACCTGGAATAAAATATGATTGCTATTAGAATATTATACTTTTTTCATTCTTGTATAACTTCTATAAAAAATATTATAATTTTTTAAAGAAGGCCTATGACCATTTCCAAAAATCTATAGAATTTCTGTGCCAAGATTGGTAATTTTTGGTTTGTTCATTCAAGAGATAGTGTGTCATCTACATACATATACACAATAATTTTATATATATTAAAATTAAAGTAGTTTCAAGTTTAAAAAATACTCAGGATAAAAATATTTATCAAACACCAAAATTGCCAATAAGATTTGAATAAATTTTAGGTTGGCTTTTTCATAGTGATATTTCTTCCAAGGTTAATTCACCATAAATTGATACTATTTATAACCAACTTTGAAAAAGCAAGAGTTTCTCAATTTGACCTATATATTTTGATATGATATATATCCTATGGCTGAGGGTATGTTCAAAATCCAGGCAAATCTGAGTTTATAGTGTGATGAGCTTAAATTATTATAGATGGATATCATTTATAGCATAAGGTAACCAAAAAACAACTAGATTAAAATAAATTATTCTAAGCTTTTTATTTTCACCTAATCTCACTTTTGAGAGATTTTACAAAAAAGTTTAAATTATCTACCATTATCTAGACACCTTTATTTCCCAATTGATGTCCTCAGATCTGCCACCTGCTGCTCTAGTGTGGGGCAGTGAGAATCCACATCCCAGCATTTTTCCGCCCTGCAGAGAAACAAATTTGGATGGGCTCAGATAGTATTCCAAACTCTACTGACCATTTTGTTCCTCCATGGGACTTAGTGCTTCACCTTGCATGCATCCATCTGACTTGCCCCCATCCTCTCCCCCTATCCAGATCCACTATCTAATTTTGCCTCCATGTCAACTATGGGCATTTATTCCCATACACCAACAAAGCAATAATTGAGCTTGCCACCATTGTCTTTGCACTGGCTGGCTTTATCAATTTCTTCCCTTTTGTATGATATTTAAATATAGGATTCCAAACAGAGAAGGATGCTGAAGTGGTGGTGTTGACTTCTCTAATTTACAAAAAATACACCCATCCCCACTACCTGGACTTGTCTCCCTGATGACACCACACTGGTGGTATCATTTGCCAACCTCCCTTTGCATCTCCCACCCCAAATTTTATATGATGAGTTGATGTCAGGGCTTTTGGCTTATGGTACTCATTCCAACCTTGTCTTCACCATTTCTTTTGGTGCGGAGTGCCTGGCTGCCCCTTGAGCCAATGCCACCTTCATTCCACAACACCCTGTCATTGCTCAAAAATTCCCCCGCATGCTTGCATTGTTATGGCACAAGATCATTTCTTTTGGGTTCATGTTGATAGCAGTCAACAAATTTGTCCCATTTTTTTGAGCTTGACCACTCTAAATGGCACTGCCATCATACTGATTCACTTGTTAAAATTTCTGAACCTGTTTCAGCGCAGTCCACATGTAGCATTTTGTTGCCCTCTCCAACCCAACTTTCTTGCATGTTGATCCAATGTGGGAAGTCATCCCCCACCAAAAACTCCAACCACACTAACCGCTCTGGGCACAAACTGACCAATCAGAGTCAGGTTTGGACTACCATTTGCACCAAAGTAACCCATTCAACTACTACCCACCCAGATTCTACATAACTATTCTCATGAACCATAATCCTTGGGACCTATTGGATGAGGTTGATGAATCAGGTAAAATTATCATGAATTAGGATAACAAATCTGTTGAAGAATTACCAGATGGATATGATTGGGCTAAATTTTATAACTCTAATTTTGACAAAGCTCTCTCACCCAAACAATATGCTCCTAAACCCAATGTTATCTCATTCCAAAGTGGTTACCAGCTTGCCTTAGCAGCGGTGGCCTCACCCAATTGCCACCAATTCTGCATAGCAGTGGCACAATAAATGGATCAGTTCCATATTGGGCTGAGCACAATCTACTTCCCCCTGATTTCCCAAAGTAGCATGGGAGTAAATCCCCAAATTGGCTGATGAGGCCAATGATGCTATCATACATGTTGCAAACCTAGCAGCATTTGACCCTAACTCTAAAATTATCCAGCAAACGATCAACAGCTTAGCCCAACTCTCAGATGCCCACATCCAAGCTGAACATCATGCTGCAGAGTTTGAGGCTGTCTTCCAAGTTACCCTTGAGGTAAGTAACCATTATCTCACCCTCCTCCAACCTTATTATGCTAATACCACAACGCTATTGCTCTCTGCTTTTGTCCACTTCTACAACCAATATAAATCTTCCATACAAGTTCCACCTGAAGAAGAGCTGCCCAAATCTCCCTGCCCCTCTGCCATGGTGGGCTAGCGTTACTCCACTCCCTGCCTGGTTGAAGGTTTTTTATTTTCTTTTGTTTTGTTTCCCCATTTGTTCTGGGCTTTTCACCTTTTTTGGTAATGTCCATCCCCTGATTGGCATTCCTCAAATAAAATTTTTAATATTTTAAAAGTTTAAATTTTAAAATGAATTATTTTAGATCATAATCAATAAATTTAGCATAGGTTAACCAATAAAATCAACTAAATTTATTAAAATAAATTATTATAGTTTGCAATCAGTAAATTTAGCATTGATTGACCAATAAAATCAGCTGATTAATATTATAAATATTGACATGATATATGTCCTTTAGCTGGGGGTTATGTTCAAAATTCATGCAAGTATGAGATCAGCGTTACAAGCTTAAATTGTTATAGATATCATTTGTAGCATAGTTTAACCAATAAAATCATCAAGATTTAAAATGAATTATTAAAGTCAGTAATCAGTAAATTTAGCATATATTGACCAATAAAATCAACCAAAAAGTAAATTAATATAGATAGATACTATTAAGTTATATTATATTTTACCCACACCACCCTACCATAGCCCAACAAATCCCACCCCGCGCTAGTGTGGCTGCAGCACCTGATCATTTCTTTTGGGCTCAGGTCAATAATGGTAGGCAGATTTGTTCCCTCTTCTTTGGCCTCGACCATGCAAAAAGAGCGTGCCCTAAGGCCAAATCTGCTGATGCAGCTTCTGAGCCCCCCTCTGGAGGTTCAGTATGGGGCGCTTTGCTGCCCCCTCCCACCCTCCAATCTCGTTCAGTGGGCCCACATGGAAAATCAGCCCCACCCAAAACCTCCATCCTCACTCTCCCACCTAAATCTACGCCAGCCAATCAGAGCAATGCTTGGACCAACATTCGTACCCAAGCAGCTGCCCATTCGCCCAATCCTACCCACTCAAATTTAAATGCCACTATTCCAGTGAACCAAAATCCATGGGATCTATTGGCTGAAACTGACGAATCAGGTAATATCCTTATTAGTAAGCATACAGGTCAACCTCTCTGCCATGGCGATTATGGTCAGGCAGAATTTTTCCTTCCCGACTTTGATGAAACCCCTACCCCTCGCCATTTTGCTCCTCTACCCAATACAACCCCCTTCCAAAGTGACCACCAGCTCGCCTTAGCTGCGGTGGCCTCTCCTCATTGCCCAAAACTACGCACTGCGGTGGCCCAGTCAGTGGCTCAGCTCCAGCATGGCCTGCCCACCATCTTCTTCCCCCTGACTTCCCTGAATCTCCCTGCAGTGACATCTCAAAATTATTTGATGATGCTGAAATTGCTGTTATGAATGTCGCAACACTTGCTTCATTCAACCCCTCAGCCAAAATCACCCGCTACAGTATCTCCCTTTTCACCCAACTTCCTGAAGCCCGCAAAGAAGCTGAAGTTCTCCTCGCATCTTTTGTTGAGACACTTTCCCGTCATTATCTTGATGCAGAAGTGGAAAACTCCTACTACGCTGACCTCAGCCCCCACTATGCAGATGCCCCAACGCCCTGGCTCTCTGCTCTGATCCGGTACTGCATCCAACACCCCTTGATTGAGGCGGGTCTTTCTGAAAACCAACCCCCCCAACCCCTCCTCACCCTCTGCCATGGTGGGTTGGCAGTTTCTGCTTTCCACCTGGTTAGTAGTTTGTTTTGCCATTTTGAGTGTTGTGATCAGTACTGTCCATCCCCTGGTCGGCGTACCTCAAATAAATCGATATATTATATTTTAAATATAAAATCAACTAAAAGCTTTTCTTTCCAGTTACTATCACTTATTAGTAAATGATTTGATTCAAATAGAACAATCTTATAATCAATGTCAGGTGAGATGAGCACATTTAATAAATAAGGACAGAGTTGGGTGAATGTGGTAAAGGATAGCGGACCTGAATCTGCACCACCCAAAGGCACCAAGTGCACAGGAGTAAATGAGAACCAAAGCAAAAATAAAAACCTGAGGTGGTGCACCCCACAGGTTTCATGGAATTTTAATAAATTACTGCAGCTACATGGAAGTGACTCACACTCAACTGCTATCATCAGTTAACCATGGGATCCATGTGTTTTTGGGCACAGAGGCACTGGCAATGTGGGAAAAGTTTGGCAAAGCTCAACCAAAATTATTCCCACAAGCGGTGTACATGACTACCCATACTATCTGCTGGGGTTGAGTGGATCTTGGGTTTGAGACAGAGAGTAAGCAAACAAAGCCATGAAGGTCATAGTGGTGATTGACCTTCCAATGGCCAACATTTGGTATTGACCAAATGCACATGTTGGACAGAATCCAAAGATATTTTTATAATTTTTGACTATCTTCCAACTACATTGGCGCACACAGTAGTTGAACAACATCTCTGAGAAGGATTAGAATCCTACATAGAAATCAAACAATTTGAGATGCAAAGATTCCAGTTGATGCTGACCCTTAGCACAGGAAAGGCAATAGCAATAATTTTCCTGAACTTGAGGTAACAGAGGATCTCGCAAAAATTCCTCACATTGCCTCTATTATAATTGATGGAAAAAATCCCAATTATTCCATGCTACAGTTGAGAGTGCACCACCTATATACAACCACTGTCAGGCCTTTGGGCACAAGATTCATGCTTGTCTTATAAAAGAAGGCCTAAGAGAAATTGAAATCTGTGAGGAAGAAATGGGCGAAGATGACTCAGAGTATGACAAGATCACTGATACAACACAAGCATTCAACCGGGGAGAATTTTGGACAATATACAATTATCAACCCAATAAACTCAAAGAAATGGAAAATGGCCAAACAGACTTGCAAGCTGGCTGCAGCCAAGGCAAAGACATCAGTGGAATCATCCATCTTACCTGAAAAGATTCAGTAAGACATGGAAGAATTAGTAACAATGAGCCAATCAAATTTAACAGAAAACTAAGCAACCAATCAAAGCAAACAGGATTTGGTGGAACCCAATTTGTAAACAAATTTGTCAGCACAGGGGCTTGGCACATCCCCCAACATTACAAATTACAACTCAAACGGGATTGGAAATTAACAATTGAATGCGTCAGACAAAACTGTGCCCAATGAGAACACACATATGCACTGTAATGATTAATTGAAAGCAAACAAAGGCAAGAAGGAAACCAAAAACAGCAATAGTGAAAGGGGCGTAGTATACCAAAATACCTACTCATCATTATGCACCCACAGTAAGGATGCAAAAGTGAGTAAAGAGGGGAGGGAGTAGGGCAGGGGCCCTGCTAACCGCTCCTGAGGCGCATCAGTCATTTCAGTAAAGATAGGGATGCTGAACATAGCGGGACTCAAGGCCTCAATGTCCCAGACCAAGAAGTTGAGTTTTCTGCAAAACCCACCTGTGAATATCCTGGCGGTGCAGGAATCCACTGTCCACAGGGAAAGGAGGAATCATGGGAAAACATGCTTCTTCCAACAATAATTTTGATCACAACACTGTGGGGTAATAGTATATGTGAATCATAATTTTAAATCTATTAATAAAATTTCATTTTTGGATGGCCGCATACTAGCTGTAACCTTCTCATGGTACAAAGAGGTGTACACAATAGCCAGTGTGTATGCACCAAACAGTGCAACGGAGTTTCAAGAGTTTCCACAAGCTTTGACACACCTCCATCTTCCAGCAAAAACTTTTGTTATGGGAGACATGAAATTCTGGACCAACCTAAACACCAACTGATGGCCACACACAAATGGAAATACCACAAGAGCATTTGGAACTTCACATGTTAAAAGCTACCTTGGGACTATATGATCCACTACCTAAACAGTCACCTCTCCTGCAGAACATGACATGCCTGCATGTGCACAATGGTAAACCTATTTCTATGTTGAAAATAGACTTAATACTTGTGCCGCTAATTTTCTGACACCAAATTAAAAAAAACTACAAAAATTGAATTCTCTGACCATTGGCTAGTTTTGGTGTCCTTCACACCGGAAAAAAACAATTACCAAGCACCTAGATTGTGCAGAATATTCCCAGAAAATTTAGCTAAATCAGAATTTCCCTCCTGGGTGGAAGAAATATCTTCAACAAGAGATTTTCAAACACCTTTTTGCTTGGACCCACTGATCATCTGGGAAAAATTTTAAAAATCAACAATACAACAAGTTATACACACAGCATCAAGAAAATACAGGTCGGCTTCAGCCATCATTAAAAGCACCTTTGCTGAAATTGATCACCTGGAAAATAATGTCTTGCACACAGGATACAGCCCTGGTTGGGGACACAAATGGGCAGATGTTTCTGCACAATTAAACACCTTGATAGGTGAACACCAACACTGCGTTTATGTTTAATACTAAGCAAAAAACCTAAAAGATGGAGAAACTTGTTCAAGTTATTTTTCCTGACAATTTTACACCCAAAAGAACATGGTATCCTGCACATAGGTCCAACGACCAGACAAATCCATAGCAGAAACGCTTAAGGAAGTTGTGCCCAAAGTACACAGGTTTATTACAAAATTTATAAATCTGATCCAGTCAAACCAGAAAAAATCAAAAAATTCCTTGCCATTGCACATATTGGCACTGCAGCTCAAACTAACAATTTAAATAACTTAATAATGCATGAAGAATTATGGGAAGTGGTGCGCGGTGCACCACAAGGGAAATGCCCTGAACCTGATGGGCTTCCCTATGAATTTTATAAAAAATATTTTAATAACATTTCTAACATTATTTTAGCCTCTATGAACAAGTGCATTATGGAAACATGCCTTCTACATGGAGGCAAAGAAGCATACACAGTCAATTTATCCAAAAAGGGAATTAAGTTAAATCTATATATATGATGCCCAATCTCCTTAACTAATACTGACACTAAAATTTTCACAAAAAATTATGGCCAAACGATTAGGGAAATTAGAACTGAGGTGATATCCTCATCACAATATGGATTTGTCCCAAGAACATCCATATGGGACAATATTCACACAGTTGCAAATGTCTGCCAATCTAAAACCTCCTGGAGCACTTGTCTTTTTAGATCAACGGAAGGCATAAGACAGGGTGAATTGGACTTATCATAGGGTTTTTCATCAAAAATTCAAACTCCCAAATAGGTTTATAAACTGTGCGATGCTGTTCACTGAGTCATCCACCATGGCTGTGCATTGAGCAGGTTTTTTTAACTAACCCAGTTTTCCACAGAGGGGACTCAAACAAGGGGACCCTCTAAGCCCTCTACTATACAATTTTAGTCTGTATCCCCTAATCAGGAATACAAATGCCCTCATCAATGGAATCGATGTCTATGGCCAGTCATCAGTCAAAATGATGGCTTTTGCTGATGACTGTGTGGTGGGAATATCCAGCAACAAGGATGCCCGCATACTAAAGAAAATGATACAAGAATACTCATCCATCAGCAATGCATCACTAAATGCTGAGAAAACGGAAATTATACTCCTGGGGAAATATCAGACCTATTGGACGCCATCTACCCTGGGTCAACAGACCAACACAACATCAAGACTACTCACTGGACATAGGAGATGAAGACCAGCAATTACACCACTAGAAATTGCTTTCACTACCAAGCTGGCAGCTGGAACTTTCCGTCACTTGGATGTATGGTTAGAGACAGGGGGATACGCCAACGCCATGATGAAAAATCAACTCCTAGATAAAATAACAAAACGCATTGCCTCCTTGCATGGTCATTATACAGGTTTAATTGGATGAATTGCAATAGCCAATTCCATGATACTATCAATTATATAGTTTACGGCCCATGCAACTGATTTTTCACCATCCTTTTTTAATACAGTATATGCCTTTATACAGGGATGGCTTTGGTCTGACCACAACCCCCCTGTACGCCTTGGACCCTATTTGGCTCTAAGAGGAACGGAGGTATGGGGCTAACTAAGTATGTAGAGCAAGCGACCCATATACTAGGATCCTGGATAGCTCAGGTAACTAGTCCAAATTTTTTTAAACATACATTGGGCCAGAGCAGTAAGATCTAAATTTGCACAAGTGCTCTGATTAAGAAATCCAGATTATCCAGACTCCTTGATTAAGTATTTGGCATCTCACCCAACTGCTTCAGGACCACATGTCACTTCATTACACTTCAAATGAATACATATAGCCATGAGAAGAGCGGAGTGGAAGATCCAAATAAGCGGCCAGACCAGTCACTGAGGTTGCCCAAGGCTAACTTACAGACAAGAAGTTAACAGCCAAGTAGTTACAGACAACATGGCAAAGCAAAACCATAGCACCATAGCCAGTATTGATTACCTGGATCAAATGGATATCATACAGCCTGGAGACCTAAAGAATGGTTTGGAGATACACACACCACCCATTACTACAACCCAGGATATGGGCACATATATGGAGATGCATGCGGAGTTTATCACACAGCAGAACGGTCAAACGCAGCCCACCTTCATGCACAATATGTGGCCAATATGGAAGCTTAGTACACCGCCTAGAACAATGTCCAACGTCAGTAACTATCTGGAAAGAAGTCAAGCGCTTATTTCGTCAAGGCGATGAACAATCTTTCAGTTTAGCTAGGAACATGTTTTCTTTCAACATGGAATCACCATTTCATCCATCTTTATGGGAATTAATAGTAGAAATATCACAATGGACAATTAATAACATAGTATTGGATTCATTCACAGGAACAGCGCCTACTCTTAAGAAGCCATCAATCGTTTCCACTACCATATATTGGAACATTTTCAAGCATGGTTGTTTGAAAACACGACCCCACGCAACAGAAGGATAATTAAACATGGTTCCCCATATGGGTCCTAAATATTGGCTCATTCCTTCACTCATGCTGCATCTAAGTATAAGTCAGCATAAATCCCCCATCGTCCTAAACCTGGCAGTCCTGGCTGGCAACAAAAGAGGCCTTGGACCCTCTGGGGTGTCCTTTTATTATTAATCATATTATTATTATATTATCATCATTACATTAGAAGTGTACATCCCCTGGTTGACCTTCCCCAAATAGAAAAGATAACAATAAAAATCAACTAGGTATTAAAAACTAAATATACTAAAAAATACCAACATTATGTATAAAACATTGGACTAATCAAATCAACTGAACAATTATATACTTATCATAGGATGATTGTGTCAAGTTTATTAAAGATTGGCAAGTAGTCTAATAGGAGAGGTTGAAAACATACTTGCATATATGATTATTCTATATAAGATGATTTTCATAAACTCCTCTCTCCACTCAATCTCACTTTTGAGCAATTTTATTGTAAACAGACGTTTATCATTCAATTTACCATGACACTGATCCACTGAAGTCCTCAGCCCCACCACCTGATGCTCCCGTGTGGTGCAGTGGTGCAACTTCTCCAAGAATTTTTTGCTCACTGGGATAACACTTGTGGCTTGGATCAGCCAGTCCACCCAATTCTTAAGGTCAGTTTAATTCCCTAAAAGATCTCACTTTGCACCTCACACAGGTCCATCTGACTTGACCCCACCCTAATGCTCTCCTGAACTCCAGCATTCACTTCTGCCTTTGCATCAACTTTGGGTGCTTGTTCACATATGCCAACAAAGCAATCATTGAGCTTACCTGTGCTATCTTTATCCATCAGGGTTTATTGACTTTTTCCCTTTTAAGGTCTACTTTGATATTGGGTTTTCCTGTGAGGAGTATGCAGCTGCAGCAGCAGCAACCCTTTAATCTATAAAATACTCCTGTTACCACCACTCATACATGCCTCCCTACCAATACCACAATGGTAGTATCTTTTTGAAAACCTACCTTTACATCTACCATCCCAAATTTTGTATATTGCATTGATGGCAGGGCTTTCAGCCTATGGAACCAACCCCATCCTCCACATTAACATATCTTTTGATGCAGAGCACCTTGCTTCCCTCATGCCACGGCCACCCTCAACCCCCACCACCCCCAGATTTCTTAGCAGATCCCCTCATTTGCTCACCTTGATGCAGTGCCAGATCATTACTTTTGGGCATGGTTGACAATGGTTGACATGTTTGCCTTATCTGTTTTACATTAGGCCATACAAAAAAACTTGCCCCACACTGCTGACACCATCTCCACCTCTGTGGTCGTGCTAGATGCTTCTTCATGGGGTGTTTTTCTGCCCCTTCCACCCAAGCCCACTCAATTGCTGAGCCAGCGCAATGCTTCCAACACCACTCATACCTCCCACATCACTTGACCACCTACATCGAGTTAAGCCAATCAGAATCAGGCTTGGACTACCGTTCCCACTTGAGTGCCATCTAATTTGCTCCATAACACCCAAATTCCATCGCTGCTTCTACTAAACTTACCAAAAAATCTTGACAATTATTGGATGAGGTTAACAAATTAGTAGAAATTATCCCACCCTCACCCAAAGTCATTAGCCTTCAATCAATTTTGGAACTCTGACTTTAATACACTGCCCAACCCCAAGTGGTATGTTCCTAAGACAAATGATGAACCATTTCTTAGTGACTATCAGCTCGCCGTGATGGCAGCTGCCTCTCCCAAACATTATCCCCTGTATAGAGCCTACCATCAAGAAAATTCCATATTAGTAGGAGGTCTGCCTAAGCCCACTTTACCCCCTTAATTTCCCTGCAACACAATCTGAAATCACAAAGTTACACATTGCAGCGCATACTGCTGCTGTGAAAGTTTTTCACAATCATCATTTAAAGATAGAAATATTACCTCTTTAAATACCACCCAGATGCCTTATATGCCTGATCTCCACATGGATGCTGAGCATCACCTTGATAATTATATAAGGTCCTCAACATGGCATAGCTTTCCTCAATTGACCCAACGTTTGAGCATATTATACATCATGCTTCAGATTCCCCAACGAAACTGCTGTCTGCCTTAGTCAGATCCAAACATAGCATTTGTTTAGATACCAAACCACCTCCTGGTCCCCCTCTCCCCACCATGATCTGTTAGCTGTTAGCCGCTTTCCCACATGGTTGGTGTTTTTTAGTTTATTTTGTTTTGAAACGCTCATGTGAGAGGTTCATTTTTGTAGGTAGGGTTTTTTGTTATTTTTGCTCTTTGAGCACTCAGTATATCTATCCATTGGTCAAATTACCCCAAATAGATCAAGATAATTTCATAAAAGCTAGAACTAAATGTTACTTGATTTAATCTAAATCAAACAATTTAAATCTATTGATCAGATATAAGCCTGTTGGCATACACAGTTTTGATTAGGCTAATCCAATTATTACTTAATTATCTAGCCGTCTCACTTAGTATTTCTTTTAAAAGTTAAATTGACAAAACACAATGATAGTATAATATCATAACAGTAAACAAAATGTTAAGGAAGTTTCAAACAATTTTACAGTCTAAGTCATATATCATGCACTTAATCTTCTTACCATAAGTAAAACTTGAAATTATTTTTTGTAAAAGAGGATGATCCCAAGTGGTTCCATTCCAATTTTGTAAGGATTGGTCCAGAATCTGAACAGTAATCTAGTTTTGACATATATGACTTATGACTGGGGATAAGTTTATAATCTGAGGTATGAAATGATGGCATAGTGTGATGAGCCTATAGTATTGTAGATGTTCATTAGTAAGTTTAGTGTGTAATAATTGAACCAATCAAATCAAAGAAATAAATAGATTAAATTAGGAATTGTATATGTCCATAAGTAAGTTTAGTATATAATTAAGCCAATAACATCAACTAAAAATAAATTCTTAATCAGATATTTTAGATAGATAATATCAAGTTGAGTATTTAATCAAATTAAATTTTTAAATTTTTATCTGAGGTGGGCCAACCTGGGGACAATACCACACTGATTAGGGAAGTGAAGAAAATGGGAAAGGAGGATAAAACCTGGAAAACCTCCATGCATGGCGTATGATAGGCCAGGAACTCCATGGACCGCCTTTGCTATTTGCTATCTCAGTTTGGGGCATTGGCGCGCAAAACCAACACAGTCATAATCGTCCCCTACCCAAAGTCCATTACCGGGATCAAACTCGGGAGGCAGTGGTAGAGGGTCCATACTCTACCACTGGGGTATACTCCCTAGTATTGAATCAAATTAATAAATCATTAAAAAAATAGATTAAATTAAGTATTGTCAATGACTATAATTAATTTTAGTATGAAATTGGAACAATCAAAATCAGCCAGATAAATAAAATTAAATATTGTATATGGCCATCATTAGGGGAGGGTACCCCAGTGGCAGAGTATGGACTCACTACCACTGCCTCCCCAAGTTTGATCCTGGTATATGAACTTTGGGTAGGGGACAATCTTGACTGTGTTGGAGTTGTGCACCAATGACACAAATCAAAATAGCAAATAGCAAGGCGGTTTAATGTATTCCTGGCCTATCATATGCCACACGTGGAGGTTTTCTGGGTTTTATTCTCCTTTCCCATTAATTCAAATCCCCTTCATCAGTGCAGTATTGTCCCCAGGCTGGCCCACCTTAAATAAAATTAAAATATATGGCCATTGTAAATTTAGTATATAATTGGGCTAATCAAATTAAAGAAATTACTATCACCCTCTTACATGAAATCATTTAGCCTATTGAACAACCAAATATAATCAAACTGCTCAGTCAAAATATTATAGCAAGAATCTCTTTCTGCTAAGCATCACTTTTCGAAAATCAATTCAGCCTGAAATTTAGCTCCACTAAAGAGATTTATGAAAACTATTAGAAAATATGGCGGGAAACCCCGCAAAAGAACCCGCAGGCTATGACAAACGAGCCAGCACCACCCCCAAACGAAGCAACCCTCGGTTACCCACCTCAGGGTTAACCAGAATCACCCGCTCTCAAGCAGCAGCCATGAAAGCAGGCACCACCCCCCAACCTGGAGCTACTCCAACTAACGCCAGTTCACCTGATCGCACTTCTGCAACCTGCACGCCTAACAGCTCTGTGTGCGCTGCCTCCCACCAACCCGCTGGGCCCCCTCCAACCAAGGAGGCCATCACCCACGCTGTTTTAATGGCGTCTGCTCAGTTAAATGCAACTCAGCCCATCCAGACATTCACCTCCCCCATTGTGTCAGCTAATTCAGCCCCATCTATTATTGCTGACGCCATGTTTCTGGCTCCCTCCATGAGGGGCGATACCCAGCTACCTGGCCCCCAAATCCTCAGATGTAAGGTTGGATTAGCCACACATTCTGGTTCACTAAGCACCAAATTGGGACAATCTACTCTTCCCAATGAGGATTCAAATGGTTCGGATTTTGGAACTTCACACCAGTTCCAATCTCACCCGTCCCATTTAAACCCCATAATCGGCACTTCTCAAGTTGGCACTTTATCTCAATATGCTGAAAACGACCAATTCACCAATCAGCCAGTGAGTTTTGCCCACGAAATCATAGCAAATACTCGGGCTGAATTTACCCAAATAGATTGGATGGTGATGAAACATCGCCCTCCTCCCAATTGGCTGGAGTTAATTCCAATCTGGATGGGACTCCCCAATTTAGCGAGGCCCAACAAACCGCCCCTCAATTTAATATGACGCCAGCAACTGCTGTAACATTCCAGAAACAAGGGAACTCCGCAAACTTGTCCAGACCACCAGCTCACACTCAACCTGCAATTGCAGCCCAAAGCAAACACAAACGTACCAAAGGAGCCACTGGGGCGTGGCAAAAACCTCTGGCACCAACGCTACCCAAAGCTGATCCCCGTGAAGTGGCGTTTATTACTGATGTTAAGAAGAAATGGGCCGAAACTAGAGCGCAAAAAGCTCTACCTCGCTCAACCCTCTCCCACGCAATTCGCCTTTATTATGGGCATAACCCTGTTGAATTCTATACAGAGGATTACTTCTCATACTTTGCAGCGATTGCGGAGACATTCCCTAATAACACCACCATCCATGAATCAGTGGAGGGCCACTACATCGATGTGGGCTTCACTGAAGCTGCCCTTGCTGACCATGCTGCCACCCTCCAGGTCATTATTCCACGCGGATCTCTTCGCATCTCCCGCACACGCTCTCACCTGGAGAAAATTTTATGGGTTACTTTTTCCAACCTACCAACGACTGTTGATCCTGAGTCTCTTAAACTGGCACTCCATCGTGGTTTAATGGAGTTTGGGTCTGTTCTTTCAGTGGACTTTAGCGTCCCCTCTTACTATGCTCCCACTCAAAGAGCTCGCACTGCTAGGGCGTCGTTCATCCCCTCCCCCACTGTATCCCGCAACATTGAGGTTATTCCTTGTGTGGCGGTAGTTGGGGCATGCCCTGAGATCTTTTTTGTCGACCCTGATCAGGCGCGCCCCCGGTGTTCATGGTGTAACGCCCTTGGACACTTGTATAGTGGCTGCACAGCTCGAAAACAAGCCCTCTTAGCTACCACTTAGGGGCCTAAACCAGGCCAAAAACGATCCCACGTGGCTGCAGCAGCAATTCCACAACCTACACAATGGGTTCCCGTTCAAGACCTGTCCCCTGAGGCCTTACGCCTAGCAGTTGAAACAGCTAACCCCACTATTGGTATGGGATACCTTCGCGCTCATGCCCCCTTCCAATGGGCACCCCCTCCAATCTCCCAGAGTCAACTCCCTCTCTCACCAAGCGCAAGGCATCTCCCACAGGGTGCCCCTCGTCAGCCACCCCCACTCAGGGTTCCGCGGCACCCCCACCAACCTCCACCAGCAATTTATCACATCAACCCTCAGCTTCCAATGGAGCTATGCCCACCAGCATGGACTGGCAACTCGCGGCCTGCGGTAGAAGTGCCACCTCAAAGAGTCCTACCCCAACCCCACAGTCCATTTCACGCGGATCCTTTGCGGTGTTGGAGGAAGTGAATATGGACTCAGACTCATCAAATGGGGACACCGCGGAGGTCACCATTGAGCACCCTCAGGTCCTTCCCCTGCAACGGAGCGGGGGCAGCATCCTAGGCTGGCTTACTGGGTCCTATGCCCCCCACCCTCTCCTTCCCCTCAGAACCCTTGACGCTCCTCACGGATTGCAGCTAATAGTCAAGCTAAAGGACTCAAAACTAGCCGCCTCACAGCATCAGGTTTAAGCGCTGGCAACCCCCCAGGACATGGAGGGGAACAGCTATGAGTCCCCATGGCAGCACCCTGGCCCTGCAATCCATCAACGCAAATGGGTTGCGGGACTTTAAGCGGAGAGCCCGCCTCCTCCAAAACTTCAGGTCAGCACAAATTGACATCGCTGCTGTCCAGGAGCCCCATATCCTCCCCCACGAACAATCTGCATGGAATGAACAGTTTGGAGGCAACTCCTTCTAGACAAACCATGCCGCCCTTATTGTTTTGAATCCCCGGGTTAAAACCCATTCTTTTTCACAATATCTAGGTGGCCGCCTCATACTGGCCAAACTCACCGCTCCTGACTTCTCCTTCTTCGCTGCAAGCATCTACCTGCCTAATGCAGGTCAGGAGCAAAATCGGCTCTTGGAAGAGCTCCTCCAACTCAATCTCCCACGGAATACAGTCCTCTTAGGAGATTTCAACACAACCATAAGTCGCGTCCGTGACTCTTACCCCCCTGCAGCAAAGGAATGCCCTGGATCAAGTCGCCTCCAGGATTTCCTTCGCCTGAGTGGCTTTATAGATGCGCTTCCACCCTCCGTGTCTGGCCTAGGTTGCATGACTAGGATCCAGTATGATGGAGGAGCTTTCCAGTCAGCGTCACGCATAGATATGGCACTGATTGGCCCCCTGCTAATTGGCCGCGTCTCCTCTCCCATCTCTCGTGACAACCATCTGAGTGATCACAGGTCACTCACCGTTGTCCTCACCACCACACTTAGACCGTCGCGTAGGTTCTGGCCTAGGGTTGCCCCAGCTCTTCTCAACAACCCCTTCACTAAGGAGAAGCTGTCTATGACCATCCGGGAGACTCTCACCTCCCCCCACCCCACCTGCTTGACCACAAGGCTAAATGGGCGGTGACCAAGGAGGGCATCACCCGCGTTGCTTACAACTGTGCCAAAGCCCAGATGACTGCAGCTCGCGCCAGAGTCAAAAGGGCGGAAGCCAGAATCAGACATCTAGAGCGAAACTGCCAGCCTTCGCCCTCTCCCAGATGGTTGGAAGACTGGGAAGCGGCGCAGGAAGCACTCCGCTTGGAGCTCACACTGCAGGAAGAACGGGCAGCAAACTTTACAACATCTCGTTACTATGCTCAATGGGAACGCCCCACCCGCTTCTTCTTTCAGAAACAGAAAGCTTGGTCAACAGCGCAGGATATTACTACACTGAAGATTGGCACTACAACCACTTCAGATAAGGAGGAAATCACGCAGGAACTACACCGCTTCTACTCCAGCCTCTTCCATGCCACCCAGGTGGACCCATCGGACATCCAAGACTTCCTGTGGCGGGCTCCAGAGCCGCCCATTGACCCACGGGCTGATGAGGCTCTACTGGCGCCTATTTCCATCCAGGAGGTGATGGAAACCCTTCTGAAATCCCCACGGCTTAAAGCCCCAGGCCCAGACGGAATACCCTTTGAGGTGTACCTTCTGGAACCTGCAGTGATAGCCAGAACCCTCCGCGACCTCTTCGCTGCACTCTTGGTGAATGGCGAGGTCCTCCCCGACTCCAGAGGCTCAATCACGACCCTCATTCACAAGAAGTCAGACCGTGAGAACCTGGCGAACTGGCGCCCCATAGCGTTGATCAACACAGACCACAAGCTCTATATGAAGCTTCTGGCCAACCGCATCACCAAATGGGTGTCACCTCGCCTCTCCCCATCCCAGTACGGTTTTATTCTGGGGAGGTCGTTATGGGACAACTATAATGACCTTCACGTGACTTTGACTGCTAACTCTCGTAAGGTGAATGGCTTTGTGGCTCTCCTGGATATGGAGAAAGCATATGATCGGGTAGCCTGGAAGTATATTGATGCTTCCCTGGCCCGCTTCCATCTCCCACCCGCAGCTAGGCGCTGGATATCAGCGCTCTATGACCAGTTCCACACCAGAGTCCTGGCGCCAATGGGTTTTACAGTGGCAGTACCAGTTGGACAAGGTCTCCGGCAAGGGGACCCCCTGAGCCCTATCCTTTTTAACATCACCCTTGACCCCCTCTTGGCCTCCTTACAGGACAAGCTAACAGGGATTCTGGTCCCAGGTAAAGCCCCCACACGCACCATGGCATTTGCAGATGACACTGCCATTGCATTTGGCTGCCCAGGGGATGTTGCCCTCGCTGCTGTGACCATTGAGAGGTACACCAAGGCGTCCAACGCCATGGTCAACACCTCCAAGACAACAGTTGTACAGGTCGGCTCCCCCACCTTCCCCCCACCATTTGGTATTGAACCTGAGCGTGGTACCTTCCGTCACCTGGGCGTTCTCACCAACCAACAAGGAGTTGCGCTAAAAGACAATGAGAACTTGCTCCTTGCAGCAGTTAACTCCAGGATTGCCAGCTGGAACCGGCGGCACATCACCCCCCAGGGTCGAGCTCTGATGGCCAATGTGTTCCTTCTCTCCAAAGTCTGGTTCCTAGCGCACGTCTGCCCATTCACAGATGCCTTTTATACGCGGCTCAATGTACTCCTCCGCTGTTGGATCTGGGGCTCAAACCATCCACCAATGGCCCTCTCAACCATTGCCCGACCCTGCAATGAAGGGGGCCTAGGGCTTCTGGACACGCGATCCCACGCCACCACAATCTTCCTGAAGTTCCTATGGCCGATTGTCTGCTGGGACGCGACCCCCATGCCCCAATGGGCGCCCGCCCTCCGCCAGTCAGTGTCAGCAGCTCTGGGTCTTCCTAGAGCATCTCTGACCTCATTAGGGAGTGGCTCACAAACCACCCAGGCCATCGCCTAAAACCATCCTCATCCCCCTACTGGAACCAGGCTCTCCTTGCCCTGAAACGAGTAGGCGCGCGGATCCACCATGCCTTCCCATACAGAAGGGAAGGCCCTGGCCTCAGCCCACGTCGCCATGCAATTGTGCACAATGGACAAGTTGTCACAACTCGCCTCAACCCCAAGATCGTCCTCCCATCCGCCCAAGACTCCTTGAGCTCCTCCCTCCCTCTGTGAGATTTGACCTTAAGGAATTGTGGAAGGACGTCTATCACCCCATCCTGTCAGCAAAGGTGTCCAACACCTTATGGAGGGTGCTCCACTGTTCATAAAGGACAGGGGACCGGACTGGCCCTACCTTCCAGCACTGAAGCTGCCCCCGCTGTGTGGAGCCTATTGACTCCCACCTCCATCGTTTTTTCACCTGTCCAGGTGTCACCGAATTTTGGCCAAAGGCCCGCGCGCTCCTCCATGCTCAGCCCTGGTCTGGACACCCTGTGCAAGACCTCATGTTTAGCAGACATTGCCTGGTTGCCACCGACCCCTCCGTGTCCTCGCCTATGCCACAGCCATCTGGACCATCCATAACTCCTTCCTTCATGCTGCCTTTGACCAGCAGGTGTGGACCCTTCCACACATGATCACCCACTTTCAGGTACACTTTGAGATGGCCCTGAAGGTCTGCACTATGTCGCCAACCCTCCCCCGCTCAGTTGTCACTGCAGCACGGCTCTGGCGCGCAAACCCCCTCCCTTTCTTGATGCCTCCTCCCTCCCCTTCCCTCGCCTCAGGCTCTTAGGAGCCCAGGCGTAATTCAATAAACATCGATGAATCCCCCCTTGGGTTGGGACCATCTAGTACTAAAAATATTATAGCAATTCCAATTAAAGCCCTATAGCCATTTTTAAATCTTATATACATATAGCTTTTTACTTGATTCTATGAGCAAAAAATCACCATGTATTGGTTCTCCTTAAGCATAAAATCTTTGTAATAAGTTTGGTTATTTTGGGTCCATGATTTAAAAAACTATAGTACAACTATGCTTATATATATATACAAAATTTTTATTTATAAAATGAATTTGAGATCACTTTCATCTATATTCTATCTGATAATAAATGAATCCATTTCTATTGAATTTATATCTATCAGACATCTTGTTGTTGCTCACAGTTTCATCATAAGCCAATCCAACCAATCACTTAAGTATCTAACTATTTCAGTTTTTCTTTTATATGATTAAATAATAAACAAAATTATGATATCATGGCATTATAGTAAATGAAATGTTACAGAATATTTTTAGAGATACCTTGCTAATACATGTACATGCTCTTGAGATTTTAATCATAAGGTAAAAGATATCCTTTTTTAGATACTTTATATTTTTCAGCTGCTGCTGACTCTAATACCTGTACTGTATTGCATATTACAACCTTGGACATGGATGAGTGTAATAATGTTCATAAACATGGCTAGTATATAATATATAATATATACTTTTTATTTTTTAATTCAAAAAATAACTTAGAACTCACCACATGAAGGTGGCTGAACTTCAAGCTCTACCTGTCTTCTAACCAATTATTCTGATAAATGTAGGAACAAAATATGGTAAGTATGAAATTAAATGCCATCTCTATGTGGCAGACTTTTCCTCTTTGCATTTTTTAAGCGCTTTTGCATCATGTAGATTTTTTAATAATTTATTGCTGTCTAAAAAGATATCACTGTGATATCTAAAGTTATCACTCTAATGAGGGCTACAAAAGTTTGGCCTTTGGAAAATAGCTCTTTTCCAAGGCCAATAGCAGCCTTATCAGTGTGATGGCTTAGAATTCAGGAATGTCACTGCCCAACCTAGGATCCATGGGGAGAAAACTGCACTTAACGTCTCCATATTCTTTTGTTGCTTAGTATGTTGTGGAGATGGGAGCAACTGCAACTAAGCCTGTCACAAAATTGACCATGGGCTCTGCTAGTGTGCCAGGCCAACCAGTATGAAGACTAGTTGGTTCTTTGCCGTTTCACCTTCATAGGCGTACCAACCCCATTGGAGTCTGCGTCCAATCCACTAACACAGCAGACCAACGACTTCACCTTAACCTCAGGGTCTGTGGTGTGCCCCGGTGAGTCCTGCCCCATCCTGGGTGGCCAATGCACTCCCACGTTGCCCCACCATCCCAACCCTTTTCCAACCCATCTGGGCATGCCCTGGCGAGTCCTGCCCCCATCCTGGGCAGCCAAGGCACTCCCGCGCTGCCTCCTGCAGGGTTGACAGCCAGCAGTGCCATCTTTGGTGGCCAGTTGGACAGGTTCCTGCCTGTTTCTCCTAGGGGTTAGTATTGGAGCTGGCAGCACCAGCCACTCCAGGCGTGTCATCTTGCACCATAAACAGGGATCCCCATCCCATTTTATAGTAGCCTAGCAGAAAAACTACTAATAATTAGAATAAGAATGGGCGAAAAGAGATGTTTACTTAGAGGGAATGAATGACTATTTATACCTAGGCTACACCACCTCTGAAACCCCTTGGCCATCCAGGCTGAGACTTTATCAGATCATCACTTCATTCATCATAGCGATTCCTCCTAATCTGCTCATCTGATCATCAACTTCTAAATTAATTCAATCTATCCTCAGCATAAGTCGCCAGTCAATTGTATAAAATTTATTAAGTATAAACAAAACATCAAGCATCCTTGTCTAGAGTTGCTGGTGCTTTAAATTAGTTGTCAGAACTATTTTTGGATGATTTGTAATGGATTTATCAGCTTTCTGCCAGAAATTCTATAACGTTCCTCAACTTGGAATTTTGGCAGCAAATGCAGATTCCACTGAACCTAAACTCAAATTAATGATATGATAATAAATAGTATCAAACCTAAAATTAGCTAGCAATCACGAACGGCTAACTGACACCCCTAATTCTGATACTATTGGGAGGATCCATATGGTTAAAATCTCAACATTGCCCCCCACTTAACCAGATGGTATCCTCCAATGCGACCCACCCTAAAGTGGGCCAAACCTACCCCAGAGCCCTCTTAAAGGAGTGCCAAGGCTTAACCTGTCTTCCACCTACTTGGCAACCCACAAATGAAGCCCCCTGTAGTGAGCACCACTGTTGAAAAATTGATCATGGGCTCCTCTAGTGTGCCAGGCCAACCAGTATGAAGACTGGTTGGCCCTTTGCCGTTTCACCTTCATAGGCGTACCAACCCCATTGGAGTCTGCGTCCAACCCACCAACACAGAAGACCAACGACTACACCTTAGCACCAGGGCCTGTGGTGTGCCCTGGTGAGTCCTGCCCCCATCCTGGGCAGCCAAGTCACTCCAACGCTGCCCCACCATCCTGACCCTTCGCCAACCCATCTGGGCATGCCCTGGCAAGTCCTTCCCCCATCCTGGGCAGCCAAGGCACTCATGCGCTGCATCCCGTAGGGTTGATGGCCAGCAGTGCCATTATTGGTGGCTGGTTGGACAGGTTCACACCTGTTCCTCCTAGAGGCTAGTATTGGAGCTGGCAGCGCCAGCCACTCCAGGAGCATCACCTTGCACCATATTCAGGGATCCCCATCCCATTTTATAATAACCTATAAGATAAACTACTAACAATTAAAATAAAAATGGGCGAAGAGAGATGTTTATTCTGAGAAAATAAATGACTACCTATACATAGGTTACACCACCTCTGAAACCCCTTGGCAATCCAGGCTGAAACTCTATCAGATCATCACTTCATTCATCATAGCAATTCCCTCCTAATCCGCTCATATGATCACTGAATTCTATATTAATTCAAACCATCCTCTGCATAAGGCGCCAGTTGATCGTATACAAAGTATAAAAAAAAATAAAACATCAAGCATCCTCATCATGAGTCACCAGTACTCTGAATTAGTTGGTGGAACCATTTTCAGATGATTTATAACATATTCATTTGCTTTCCGCCAAAAATTCCCATAACAATTCTTGATTTGGCATTTTGGCAGCAAACGCAGATTCCACCAAACCTAAACTTGAATTAATAATATAACATTAAATAGTATTGAACTAGGCGATTAGTCGGCAATCATGCTCAACTAATCAACACCCTAACTCTGATACTATCAGGAGGATCCATCTGGTTAAAATCTTGACAAAGCCATTAGCATCTTTTTGTCTAAGCTCCTATTATGACATCATCAAACTTCATTAACACCACTTCTGGTAATTCTCCAGCTTCTGATTGGTCTTTTTGCAGCGCTGACCATTTAAACTGCTCAACTACCCCTATTGCACCATTAACAAGTACATTTGAAATTAAAATATTGCATCTAAGCATCACATGTGAACCTTTGGCTAGCTTTATCATATTCCAGAGACCTCTACAGTTATTCATGTCTGCTGGAATTAAATTTCTTGCCAGTCTTAATTCAATACTGTTGCAAATTTAACATATGGTACATCATAACTCTGTTAGTGTGACAGGCCAAACAGTATGACGACTGCTGGCCCTTGCTGTTTTGCCTTCATAGGCTACCTTTCACTAAAGGTCCGCAGGCAACCCACCAACCTAGTAGACCTACAAATTCACCTTGGCGCAATTAATCTTTTGGGAGGTACACAGTTAGCACAACACCTCTCTGGGTGATCCTTAGCTCTTTTATCATCCCCCTCAGGGTTAACCCCCAGCAGTCCCTCGTTGTTGGTGGCCAGTTGGCCAAATTCCCATGAGGCTTTCCTGTGTCCCCAGGTATTGGGGTTGGTAGCACCAATCACCCCTAGGTGCATTTATCTAGCACCTCACCTTGGGGATCTCCAGTCACACCTTTACCACAAGCCGCTTAACTACTTCAATAATAATTAAAGGTGGGCGAAAGAAATATTTTTATTTAGGAGGGAATGACAACTATTTTTACTAGGTTACTTTGCCTATTAAAAACCCATTGGCGTTCCAAACTGGGATCTCATCCAATTGTTATCCTCCAGTGGAACTCATTCCCTCCTGATACGTCCTTCCCAAATGCCAGAATATTAATTTGACTCATTTTTGGCATTAGTAACTAGTCATTCATATATAAATTATTATTAAACAATTTTTGAAGATCCTTGGCATCAGTTGCTGGCATTCAGCATTGTAGGTGCAGAATCATCATTGATCACTCTCATAATGGAACCTTAGCATTTCACTGGTAGAATGAAAATCCTTGACATAAGTCATTAGCTAATCCCTAAACGACTATCTGATTGGATCATCATCAAATTGGCAATCTGGCAATGGCTTACAATTAAACTCTCACTTCATCCTGGAATAAATCTCTGGTAAATTCTCCTAATTGTTATTAACAATTAATAGATCATCCTTGCCTTAGTCACCGGTGATCAAATTCCAAATAATAAATCTATTGGGGATTATCCCCAATACTTAATAATAGCTTAACCCACCTAAATGGGGAGCATAAATTGGAAATTATAAAATTAATACTAATATTAAACTAGGCTATTAATTGGTTATCACACCCAACTAATTGACACCCCCTAATTCAGGTATTATGGGAAGAAATCATTCTGGTTAGAATCCTAACACATAAATTGCAGCCACACGAGATTTATTGATTGCAAACATGACATAAATATGAGAAGATTTGGTAATGATTTTGGCCAGTTTCAAGTTGTATCCATTGACCAATTTGATCATTAGATAGATTCTACCTACTTCAAAATTTGTAAAATCTCCTGTTAATGCA
Organism: Massospora cicadina; assembly: GCA_022478985.1. NCBI lineage: Eukaryota > Fungi > Entomophthoromycota > Entomophthoromycetes > Entomophthorales > Entomophthoraceae > Massospora > Massospora cicadina. The sequence continues at coordinate 156,797 of JAKSZP010002766.1, forward strand.
ACTATATCAACTCATACAACAATTCTAATTGGGAAGTAATTAGTTTGCCAAATTGCAGGTTGTTCAACAGACCTATGAACTCAACATAATTCTTCTGTCTCATATTAATGGTTAATTCAAATAAAGAGAACTGAAACCATAGATGTAATTCTGCTGCACACCATGATGGTTGTATAAAACATTAGTGATCTTTTACTGGAAGGAGTGCATAATATTATTCGACATCAATATATTGACCCCAACAAATAACTTGTCATTGTTTTTAAATTCTTACATTATCAGGTATATCAAAATAGATTCTCATAAGAAACCATGGATATCTCATCTATTTTAAGCCATTTAATATAACGCCATTTCATTCTCTCTTGTTTGTCTTTGGCCTTTCATCTTTTGGTATGTAATGGACTTATCCTTTTCAATTACTAGAGAAAAACTGAATGTAAGGTATAACAAATATCTGGCCAGCAGTGACACCAGTCAAAGCAGCTACTTTAATAAACTATGGTTTTACTATCACATCTACTATAGGTCTATAACAATTTTTGTCATTTTCAACCATCATTTATAAAGTAAACAATTTTCCACTGCCTGAACTACCTGTTATAAATTGCAACATTTGAATATCATAGCCTCTTATATCTTTTGGATAGCTGAAGTAACTTCACTGAAAAGCTCTTTTTGTTGCACATTTAGACTTCTGACACCATCTACATATACACCATCAGGAATTCTTTTAATTTAATCTTCTATTAAACAGAAATCATCTGGGTCATATATTATTTGTCTTTATGCATAAATCACATGTTAATCAGTGTTCAATCTATTCACAGCTTCATGTACAACGTTAAAGGCCATGGCTTTTGCCAAAACCTGCGAATATCCTGTTTTACGTGAGCAAACTTTATAAAGTTTAATTTCTGAGTAATGACCTCAGCTCATGTTGTCAACTAATCAAACAGGCTTCTTCAGACTTGTTGTCCAATATTTTTTTTAAAGGTATATGTCACACTATCAGACAACTGGATGTTTTAACAGTTGAGAAGAATGTCCCAGTATATAATAGTCCAAATAAAATTAAAAATTATAAAGTTGGATCCTCAGAGAATTAGGAATGCTACTACAGAAGTTTTCTAATGCACTAACTTAAATTTAGTGCTACATCTTGAGAGAAAACAATCCCTTTTATAGAACTGATTGGGGTTCAATAGAACTAATATTTTACCCTCCAATCAAGAAAAAGGAAATCCTGTAATCAGATGAAATTAAAAATATTTCCAATATGGATGATTAGATAAAACATTAAGTCATTACTGTATGGATTCGTCATACCTGCTTGCAACTAATCACCTAGAATTAAGCCATATCAGGGGGAAAATTTTCGAGATCTTTATGGTCAATTTGGCATTAATCTAAAGACTAACTACCCTCTGCCTATCCTGAATTCTCTCTCTAATCTCAATTTTAGCCTCTGAGTACCATTTTATTCTGAGGAATTATTATAATAAAATATCATTTATCATATCCATCTAAATTGTTAATATTAAGCCCTTCTGTAATCTACTTTATAGTATTAAATATTTTAACAGCTGCCAAGTTTAGTTAGCAGTCCCAAAACAGTTATATTTTTGGATTCCTGTGACTAAGCACCTGTGAGAAACTTGCTGCTAGGATGTTACACAATTAGACTAATTAATACCCTCTCTACCACAATTCAGTATATAATATCAAGTGTGCAGCACAGCTGGTTTGTTTCTTATTTGCATGCATGTACAATTGCTAAAAACATACCTTAAACTTTCTTACTCAATGTTTTCATTCAGTTCAAAATATTTGTCATATTCTACCCAAAGCTTACTCAACATTGGAATATATCTGACAGAAAACACATCCAAACTTGAACCATTGAGTACATTTAGTCTCAAATGTAGTGCTCAAAAATGTTATTGAACGTTGAATCTTCATCAAATTATAATTGTAGAATTCAAAATCTTTTATCAGGCTTTCAGATATTTATAAAAACAGCCTTGTGTGAAAACCTTTGAGTGGAAGGGGACACAATCTATAAACGCATTTTTTGGCGCTGACTAACCACAAAAAAGAATTATCATTAATGCTGAAAAACTGATTCCATAGATTTCTGCCTCATTCTTTTTAGCCTTTTGTATGGATTCTTTATTAACATCGCCAGTGTCGTTCAGCTCACACTTTCTGGCATACTACACCACATAATATGCAATGGCGGTTATAGAACCACATGGTTGTACATCCATAGTTCCTTCCCAGATAATTATAAGATCTGGATTATAATCATTTACAAGAACTTCATCTGCAGTCCTTACAGGATGAAAAAACGTCCATTATTTACAAGGTTTTATCTGAACCAGACACACTGTTTGACCATTGACTGGTCTGGGAAATTCAAACCAACAGGTATAGTTGTTGCAGTCTTTGTAACAAGTAAAAGTGTTTGTGCATTTGTACGCTTCTCACTATATGTTGTAACATTAAATTTATCAGAATTTAATGAGAAATAAACAACTTTGTTAATAACATCCATGCCCTGCCATGTAGCAAAATTGGGAACGTTATACATCAGACCAAAATGTGCAAATGGGGACTTTCTCTTTTTGAAACTACCATGTACCAGAAATTTTTGTTACTTCACTCATGCAGTCTGGGTTATTTTTTGAATATCATATCAGTGCTTTGAAACATACCATAAATTGCTATGTGACAATCAATGGATAACCTTAAATTAAGGACGTCTTTCAGAGAATTTCAAGATTTTTCTTCACTCATATTATGACAAGCAGCAATGAGTAACGCTTCCAGCATATAAAACCAGTTTGAGTCATTGCAGGAGAAGGTTTTAAACCATGTAGGAGCTCTTAGGTCCCTGACCATTGCAATTATCTCTGAACAAAAACATTTCTATTATTAAGTAGATACTCTTATATTTTATCATAATGAGATTCATGTTATCTATAAAATCTTGCAGTGTTATCTCCTTGTCACACTCTACATAAGACAGACACACTAGCTTTAGCATGTGAGTACTTGGAAATTGATAAAAAAGATAGTCTGTCCATATAAATTGTCTGCCTTTGACCATGATGCATGCTTAAAAATAATTTCAGAATGGGATATGGGATTTTCACGCTGCTCTCCAAACCCATTTTCAACATCAGAAAAAAGAAAGTACCAAATTTTTTTTGTTTTCACTTAAAATCACTTTTGAGCAATTAAAAACAGTCAATTTTCCACCGCTGCCTCACCAATTCAAATTCCCTATTATATTCTAGGATCCACCACCTGCTGCCCTCAGTGTGGGGCAGCGGTGCTCCACCTGCTAGCGTTTACCGCCCAGCAGGAAAACATGTGTGGACTGGCTCATCCAGTATGCCAAATACATCCAGCTGCTATGTCCCTCCAAAAGACTTAGCTCTCCACCTCGCACAAGTCCACCCTACCCACCCCCATCCCTTAGCACTACCTAGATCCACTATCCACTTTTGCCTCCATGTTGAGTATGGACATCTCTTCCTATATGCTGACAAAGCAATAATTGAGCTGGCAACTTCCATCTTCGCACTGGCAGGATTTATAGACTTCCGCCCTTACAAGAGCTATTTTGATATAGGCTTCCTCAATTAAGAGGATGCGGCAGCAGCAGCAGTTATGCCCTTAATATACAAAAACACCTCCATTACCACCACATAAACACGTCTCCCAGATGTTACCACACTCGTGGTGACCTTTGCAAAGCTCCCCTCACACCTTCCCCCTCAAACACTTTATAAGGAGTTGATGTCAGGGATGCCCACTTATGGCAAAGACCACATCCTCCAATTCATTATCCCAAGTGGTGCTGAGCACCTCGTGGCACCTTGGGAAATGGCTACCAACACCCCCACCAGCTGAACATGACCCAGCACATCCCACTGAGTGACTATTTCATCTACACCTGACCATTTTATTTGGGCTCACATTAACAACGGTCACACAATTTGCCCCCTCTGCCATGAGTTGGACCACACAAAAAAGACATGTTGATACAATACAATCCTGCAAACACTGCCAAATCCACCCATGAGGCTACACCAACAACGTCCAAGTGGGATTTTTGGCTGCCCCCACCCCCCAGGCTGTGCGCTCAATGAATCAGCAGCAAAATCTAGCAACACAAATCCAAGACATCCAATTTACACCCATGTCAACCAATCAGGAGCAGGTTTGGACCCATATTAATCCAAAAATGCCCACCTCAAAACTTACCCAACCAAAACCACCTATCACTGAATCAATCTAAGTCAACCAAAATCTCTGGGACTTAATGAACGAAGTGACCAAATCTGGTGAAATTGTCCCACTACCAGATTATCCAATTGATTTAGAACCTTATCTGAAAAAAGATTTTGATGCCTCAGCCAGACCAACCAAAATGTACCCAAACCCAATGCTACCCCTTTCCAGAACGACCATCAGCTAGCTGAGGCCATGGTGTCCTCACCCAAAAGTCGCCATCTTTGTGAAGCCATAGCAAAATATGTCGCTGAATTTAAAAAAAGACTGCACCGCCCTTGTTCCCTTCCATTTTCCTCCTATTGAAAAAGAGGAAATCAAACGCCTCTATGAAACTTCCACTACCGCTGTCAAACATGCTTCTTAACTGGCAGAATTTTTTCCCATCCACACATGTCACCAGAGCCAACATTGCAAAAACAGCCCAACTTCCCAATGCCTGCATCAAAACTTAACACCATGTTGCCTAACTCATAGAAGCTTTGATTCAGGCCCAATTATTGATCTCAACAACTAACTACTTCACCTTGACCCTCATCCCGCAGATGCCCCAACCCCCTTGTTATCAACATTGCTCTACTTCTTCAATGCTAAACCCAAAGATGATCCACCTGATCCCCCTCCTCCACCACCATGGTGAGATAAGTAGCTCGCCGCTGTGCCACCTTGTAGGTTGTTTTCTCATTTCTTTTGTGTTTCCTGCTGCTCGTTTAGGGTAATAAGTTCATGTTTTTGGTTGGTTTAGTTTTGGAGTTTCTATTTTGGTATTGTCCATCCCTGGTCGTCTTGCCTCAGTTAAATAAAAATAGAAAGAAATTACCAAGCCAACTCTTTCATGCATCATTCTCTTTCAATATTTGAAGGCAGTGCTGTTTTTCTTTGTACATTGACTAATCTTACTTGTCTATTGTCAGGATTTCACAAGGTTCTTTTGGTTCTGAAATTCTACTCCATTAATTCCACCAGCACTATTGGTAGGAGAGCATAATATATCTAAATTTATCAAGGTCAATAAGAATGATTAGTCTCTTTTTTAGTACAATAAGAATGATTAGTCTCTTCCTGATCAAGGGATAGAAGATTTTATTGCTTAATGATTAATTAGATCAAACAGATCATAAACCATTACAAAACCTATAAATATTCCATCCTTCTGTTAATAAAAATTAGGTCTAATTATAACCTGTTTTTACTTTAATTTATCGCTTTTTGGAGAATCCACTTAAGTAACTTTGAGAGAAAACCTGCCCCAGGGGAAGTGTAATTCAAAACTTCAAGAGCCATCATTCAAATTAAAAACATCAATAGTAATAACTCTTTTAACATCAGGTATTCCATCATCTATTAAGTAAATCATGTTGGTGTTAAAAACGGCTTGGATTTCTAAGGTTTCATCAAAAAATTTGCTGCTCTAACATCTTTTTAATTGATACCTTTCCAGTTAAGGGTAAACTTTTTTATCTTCCATCAGTCTAGGTCCTGTTGAAGTTTCACTTCTCGTGAAAAATTATCTATATTTTCTGGTATTATCTCTAAATGTAGTCAAAAAGTATATATTAAAATTTAGTAACTTATCAGTTTTAGTATACAACTTTGACTTATTATTTGTGTAAATTGTCAGTATTTTAAGTGCATGCAGCAAGAGAACATCTCATTGGTGCTTTATGGCCTTTGATTCCTCTCAAATGTGAACCAGATAACTTTAATGAGTAATAGCAGACTGGTTAATATGATATAGAGCAATTGATGTCAAGATATTATAAGTATTCACATGTATATTAATGAAAAACGTGGACAGAGCATTAAATTTTTTAAAACCCAGCATCAGTATCATCATTAATGAGATGGCCATCACTTAAAATTTATGGGTTTTTTTGATTATTATTCTTGGCTGATAAACCTTAATTAATTTACTGCACAGGTTTGGTGTTATGCAATTCTCCGCGTTGTGTGATAGTAACATATAGTTGATCAATAATAGTATGAAGACTATTATCTGTAGTTGAATAAAATACTAGTATTGAGTCCAACAGTTGACCAGTATTTCCCCTCAAAATACTTAAGATCTCATCAACAGGGATCCATTCCCTTATACCACCTAACTCAGTCCATGCTCAGATCTTCATTTATGGCTTCTCTCTGGTGACACGCAGTTGGCAGCAATCCCTGATTCAGCTCATCTTCTTTTTCTGGATCCACGCTCAGATCCTAACTTTAATTTCTAAAGAGTCTCCCAATTAAAGCACACATCAATAATTTTTTTGAGAAGAAATAGAACTCAAAATGGATTCTGGTAAAGTGTCCTGTAACTGTGTGTTTGGTTTAAAGTATATAGTATATAGTATATTTAGTAAGTGAATTTTTAGGGGCATTTATAGTAAAAATCGGCACCCAAGCCTTTGTTGGCACCTCATAAATGAAACGGCAGCCGTTGCCATTGAATCTATTGTCATATTATCAGTAATGGTCTTCCCCATCCTGGCAAGGATTCCATCATTGGAAATCCTCAAGACCTAAAACAGTAAGAGTTGGAAGTGTGTCCCTAACGTTTTCCTCTTGATCCCAGTGAACCAACCATATTTGGCAAGCAACATGCTTAGGTAATGGGACTTGTTACCTATTAAGGCAGGTTGCAAACCAACTGATCAATTTTCTAGTTGCAGGCGGCATCACTCGCCTCACAACTTAATCTTAAAATTCAAAATTACTTGGCGATGAAACCAACCAATCCCAATTGGTACATCTGATAGTTAATCAATATCAGATGCCCTTATTTCATCAGCAACTCTTCCTGATTAGATTTAAGCATTCACCCAGATTGATCCCTAATGGATACAACCCAGGTGAATTACCTAAAATCCCCCAAACATTGTTACTCCAAAATCAGGGTCAACTAATATCCAATTCACTTTGCTATAGGTAATTATCCCCTAGCGACCCTCTGATAATCTAGTCAGATGGGAATATGGGTAAAATTTTCAACACCATTTAAATCAAATTAATCACAAAATGGATGTCAATATTATGATTGTTAAATGTCATATGAGATTAAAGCTCTAACACCCACATACATTTAGTATTAGTTTCTGTTGGATCAGGAGTGATCTGGTTCACTATAATTCTCAGTATAATCTATCTCCCATAACAAGTACATAGTTGATATCAATTTCACAACACTTATTTTGATTGAGTAAACATATGCAATGCAAGCAATCGCTGCTATTGCTGTACACTGATTTCCATGAGAACTAATATCAAATCTGTCATTGGCAAGATGGAATACATTATGCAAAGTTGAATCATATTCTGACAAAACTACGTATCTACTCATCAAATTAGGGTCTAAACCTTGAATAAATTCATCTAAATACCAATTATAGGATCACCAACAATTTATGCTAGTTGAGTAACGTCATTATTATTGGGGAAGAATGGAACCACATTATGATACAGAGCATTATTCTTCATTAGCCACTGCATGGCTACTTTTTTATTTGCAAATGTCAACTTTCAGCTGTCTTATTTGCTGAAGATTTTCTGAATTTCTGCCACTATAGCAATTATAGCTTGGCTCAATTGTAGTAGAAGTTGCTCAGCCAATTTAACAACACGTTTTGCAAATAAATTAACTTGCCCTCTACACCAATCTTGATTTATCAATTGGTAAACTTTAATGATTTTGAGGTAAGGCACAATTCTGCTAAGGAGTCTTTGCTCATTGTCTAATAAATTGGCCATTATTCAGGCTCAAGTGATATTTCCATTTTATTACAGGAGGCTTAAAGTAAAAATTTTCGTTTTTTAGATTAGCTGCACAGCAAGAGCAGTCACAACGCTCCACAATTCAATTAGACCTGAATGTAGCATTAATAACAATTGAGTTGTATTTAAATTGCACCACTATTGAGGATATAAAGTCTTTTTACATATTGCACAGGGCACATCACAAATTTATTGTTTGCTTTCTTGAAATCAAATTTTATCAAATGATTGCCTTTTCTTGTTGATTGTTTCATGCATTCATTGTAAGTAAATACTTCTCTTATCAGCCATCTCATTCTGCAGGAAAACATTATTATGTTCACATATGTAGAGAGTCATTGTGAACGTTCTTCAGCAGTCTCATTTGAAAGCCAGGTATGAATCAATGAGAGGCAATATGCTTGTTCACTAGCATTCTCACTTGAAAGGCGTTTCTGAAATAATAAAAGACGGGTTGACCATTTATCTGTTGAATCATTTGAATTCATATTATGCTCAATTAAGTCAGTTTTTCCCCATTTCTGTATCCTTCAAGAATTTATAATTCATGTATTCTCACATCTGTATGAGTCTCTAAATATATTTTCTGGGAGACTCTTTGTGGTGAACGTTTTCCATTTTCTACTCAACTTGAGAAATGGTCTAGATATCAACTATTGCCTTTTGTGAAAACAGTTTTTCTTCATACATGTTTATTTTTTGTTGGCCAACCCGTGTTTGTATGTCATTGAAATAAAATTTGGTCATTAAAACTAAAATTATGTAATTAGTTCTTTTTAAAAAATAAAAGAGCAAACTTTTGAAAATGAACTAAAAAGTATAGAATAATTGATAAAAATGCAATAAAAAGTATGAAATACTAATAAAAATGCACTAAAAGTATAATATATTGATAAAAATTATGAATAATGATTTAAATTTAAATTTAATCTTAAATTTATTGTGAGGAAAGCTGACCAGGGGATGGACACTTTCAAATTTTGACCCAAAAGAAATGAAACTTAGTAACAGGGAAGGCACCCCAGAGAAGCAATGCTATCTCTTGTTGCCAGCGGGAACGCCACTATGGGGAGGGGGAGGGGACGTGTGAAGGGGCCGTAGCCACTATTGAACATGTGTGGAGGAAAGGGTCCAATTTAATGAACCAAACTGGGAACCACGAGGAGACCAGCTGATGGCAATGCGGTGGGAGGTACCCACATATCCATGCCTGAAAGTGGTCCACCAAATGGGACCAGAATCTGTGGACAGCTTCTGGGAGGGTGGGGGTGGAGCCTGAGATGGCATCCAAGACAATCGTGTGGATAGTCCACATGGCGATTGTGACCACCAGAGCACGGAGGGAGGGTGGAAGGGGGGATAATATGAATATAGCAAACATATCTCTTGACAGACTGAAGGGATGTGTTTGATCCTGGCCAAGCAGACGTTGGACTTCGCGCCATATCACTTTAGAGGTAGGACACTTCTCTTGGCGGTGGAACAGCATTCCATACTGGCCACACACGATGCAGGATGAGTGTAAAGCGTTAGAGCGCTCAGCTGTTTGGTACACACACCTTAGGCAGCGCCACATATGGGAACGGATTTGAGGCTGCAACAGAGGGTAGTGTGCATATTTTTAAATAGTCTTCTGGGTCTCAATGGAGTAAGGGATGTTCATCATGTCCAGGTAGTCCACCCTGGATAGGACATGGGGCTGTGTGGGGATCACGCCATCTTGAATTGGTAGCCTCTGTACCTCTTGTGTGAACTGAGGAGAGGGGCGGCCTCTCTGGGCTGTGTGTCTGCTAATATAAATTCTCCACTCAGTGCTCCGCATGGAGAGGAGGATTCGTTTGTAGTGGGTTTTGGTACCGTGAGGACCTGTGGCCAATGGGTGGGAAGCCAGGTATTTCATCAAGGAGTGAGGGTTTGATGGATTGTTAAGGCCCAAGGCGTGGGAAAAGTTGGAGTTGCCGCGCGGGACCAGTGTTGGGAGGGGAGCGTAGGGGCAGTGACAGCCGCAATCCAGGTGCCCAGGATCTTGGCAGCATGGGCTTTGAAGTCAAGCAGGCCCATGCCACCATGATGATAAGGGCCAAACATGACCTCAAGCCGTACTGGTGGTAGGCGTCCTGACCAAAGCCATCCTTGCAGAAGGGCATACATGGTTTTGAAAAAACCTGGGGAGAAGGCGATGGCGTGGGCTCCAAACCAGACTTTGGAGAGGAGCATAGAGTTGGCTAAAACAATCCTGCCAGTAAGGGAGGTAGGGTGGGCTCTGAGGGAGGCGATGCGCTTTGTCACGTTGTCTAGAATATGACTTTCCATTACTGCTGAGGCATACCCACCTGCCTCCACCCACACACCCAGATGGCGGACCAGCCCTATGGTAGGGCGTGGCACAAAGGGGAGCACTAGTGGGGCGGTGTGGGGTGAGCAGGGAGGGCGAGCACATGTGCGAGCAGATGGGCCAGGCTGGGCACTGGTCGCTGGGGCCCAGCATGCTTGATACCGACCAAGGAGGATGATTTCAGTTTTGGAAGCATTCAGTGCAGCATTACTTACCTGGGAATATTCCTGGATGAGAGCTTCAAGCGCGCGTGCATCTTTATTATTAGACACCCCAACCACACAGTCATCTGCAAACGCCATCATCTTGACTGGGGCTTGGCCTGGTGCATGGACCCCAGTGAGGTGGGCATTCATGTTTCGAAGTAGTGGGTTAAGGCTGAAGTTATATAAGAGTGGGCTAAGGGGGTCTCATTGTCATAAGCCCCTTTGAGGGCGGAATACTTCCATTAAGAAGCCAGGGCCACGCACTGCCATTGTTGCAGATTCCGTGAGCAGCATTACCCAGTTGATGAAGCAAGGGGGTAAGCGGAATTGATGGAGGCAGGCCCTGAGGTATTCCCAGTTTACTATATCATAGGCCTTCTGTTGGTCCAAAAATACAAGTGCCCCAGAGGCTGTGGACTGGCATGCGTTAGCCACAGAGTGCACGTTGTCCCAAATTGACCTTCTGGGTATGAAACTGAATTGTTCTGGGGAGATGGTGGCAGATGCTACAATCCCTAAACGGTTAGCCATTATTTTAGTTAAAATTTTTGTATTGTGTTAGTTAAAGAAATGGGGCGCCAGTTGGCTAAGTCTAGCTTGTCCCCTTTCTTGAAGAGTGTGACAGTGAAGGCCTCTTGTCCTCCTGGTAGAAGGCGCGTTTCCAGAAGGCTCTGGTTAAGGGAGGCAAGCAGCAGTGGGGATATATAATTGAAGTACTTTTTATAGAATTCATATGGAATACCATCTGGGCCTGGGCATTTCTGGATTTGGTGCACCGCGGATGGCTGTCCAGAGTTCAAATGGAGTAATCAAATTCATTAATTCTGGGTATCAGAAAACGGTGCAGATGTGGGTGCGGTCAAAAAATTTCGCCACTTTGGCTGGCTGAATTGGATTAGATTGGTATAACTCAGAGTAATACTTTTGTATTTTGATTGCCACTTTGGCTGGCGTATCTGCAACAGAATTATCCGATCTCTGCACCTGTGTGCAGGCCACACTCTGGTGCGGTGTAAAGAATTTTATAAAAAATATGCGGTGCACTTGTTGCCCTCTGTAATGCGTATGGCCCTGTACTGAACACAAACCCAATGTTTGTGTTGCCTTTCAAGCGCGTTGAGGTGGGCAGCTGCTTCCGCCCACTTCTGGCCCCATGCAGGGCTGTAGCCTGTGGCTGGGATGTTGGATTCCAGGTGTGCCAACTCTGCCAGAGCGCACAAATTGATGGCTGATGTAGCTTGTGAGCATCGGGAGGAGAAGTGGTGAGAGTGGCGGATGGTTTCCTCTTTGAAGACTGACCATGTGGAAATTGGGTCCATGCAAAATGGTGTAACAAACTCTTTTTGCCAAAGTTGCTGATTCCACCCAAGTGGAAAATCCTGGCAATGCAAGTTCAGGAGGGTGGAGTTTGCACCAATGTGGGGCTTTAGCCACTGTGACAGGTAAGTGATAGGTTATTGAGACCGGCCAGTGGTTGGAGAATTCGATTTTTGTTGTTTGGAAGTGGGAAATGTGAGATTAAAATTTCACCAGTGTGAGGATAAGGTCGATGTGGGTCATGGACCTTAATTGGCCATTGTGGATGTGGGGGTGCATCATGTTTTTGAGCAGTGGGGCTTGCTGCGGCAGCGCATCTATTAACCCAAGGGTGGCCTTTAGAACGTGAAGTTCTATGTGACCCTGGGGGTGTGGGAGGAGGAAGGCCAACAGTCCGTGGGTGAGTTTAGCCAACAGTTCATGTCACTGACTATGAAAGGGTCAGGGGGTAATGGAAGGGATTTGACCAACAAGAAAAATTCCCAATGCTCTCGTGCACAGGTTGGGGCATAGATGTTGACAATAGCATGTGCCACGTCAGCCTATGAGAAAGTGACAACAAGGACTCAGCCATTGAGGAAGGATTCCAACAATAAAAATATAAAAAATTGTTTTTCTGAACTAGCACCCCACAGTGCTCTGACCAGAAGGATAGGGAAGGGAGGAGCATGGTTTCCAAGCATCCTCGGAACCTTGTGGACAGTGGGACTCCTAGATGGCCAGGATGTCCAGGGGTAAATTTTTTTGTAAAAAACTCAGTTTCCTAGCCTGGGATGGCGAGGCCTTGAGTCTGGCGATATTCAACGTCCCTAAAGTGAAGGTTTCCCCCATCACACCTTAGGTGTGAGGGGGTGGGCACCTGGGCCCACTAGCCTCCTCTAGATCCCCATGGGCCTTCACAGCAGCGCGGGTGTTTGCAGCAATGCTATCAGTAGTTTTGTTAATTTTAGCAGAAAGGTTCGCGTTGGCTTTTGCCTTTGCTTTTTGTCTCCCTGACATTAAACAATTTTTTTGCAGTGCGGATGAGTTTGGTGCACCAACGTTTGGGTCAAAATTTTTTTTTCAGGTAGGTTAGAAACTAAGTTGGTTTCAACTGAGGGCTTGGTTGCAAGAGTTGGGTGAGATCAAGTCACCCATCGGATTCTCAGATTGGGTGGCCCAATCAGCATGGGCTTCCCAATCTAATTGGTTGAGGGATTCCCAAGTTGCTTCTGCTGCAAAGGTTTTGATGTCCTCCTGGCATTGGGAGTGTGGGATAGCAGAGGTGACTTTGGCCACTTCCTTGGCTGCAGCCCTGTGGGCCTGTTTGGCCTTCTTTCGCTCTTAAGGGGAGATAGGCTTTACTAGTAGGTAGCAGCCTCGTGCTCCCCATGGGAAAGCCTCTTTGGTGCTGGTGGTTGGTTCATAGTGCGCCTCTCTGCTGGCCATGGCCACCGAGGGGTGCTCTTGGAATGTGATGCCCTCTTTGGTGGGGCATTCATGTGCCTTATGGCTGAACACATTACAGTGGGTGCAGATGGGGGGTGCGCTGTCTACGGTTACCTGGAAAGGGTGGGTGGTATGCCCTTCAATATTGATATATATGGAGTGCAGGATCTGAGTTAGGTCCTTTGCAATCTCCTCAGTTGGAGTCAGAACTGCAATGGCTTTGCCAGTGCACAGGTGTGGCATCAGCGTAAAGCATTGCATCTCAAAGGATTGTATTTCACCATATATGGTGAGACCATCTTTCAGGTGCTGCTCCAGAATGGCATGTTTGACTGTAGTGGGTAAAAAGTCGAACATGAGGAAAATTTGGTTGGATTTTGTCCATCTGGTGCGTTTTGTTTTGATGACCCATTGCCCTTCAGGGAGGTTGATCACTATGCACACTGCAGAAGCTTTGTCTGCTGACTCCTTGTTTTTGAAACTGAGGTCCAGCCAACTGTGTGACATGGAGTGAGGTGTGACGTACACCACAGTCAGGGAAAAAGTGTGTACATCCCCACAAAATTTTTCCCATAAATCTGTTTGTTGGATGTCCAGAAACACCCAGACTCCATATTCCACCAACGAGAGTGGTTGGGAGTGCAGCGTGTTGATGTACTGGTTGCATCGTGCTTGTCAAGTGAGGATTTCCAGGGAAATAGTGACTGCCAGTTTTTTATTTTTTTCTATTTTGTCAGTTTCTCTGGGGCGTTTTCAAACATTTGAGGTTGCAGGCCTACCACCTGTGCCTCTTACCTTACTTGCCCAACTGCTCCCTGACATGGGTGCAGACTAATCTCCTCTGTGAGATTATCAAACTAGAATCAGACTTGAATTGAATAAGTTGCAAAAGTGATTGCAACGAGAGAGAAAAGTCCCAAAATTATGAATAATGATAAAAACCTTCTGAAGCCAGCCCCATATGTCAAACTGAATTATAGATTTATGCTCATGAATACAAAAATAAACTTTTTATATTATATTAAGTCCTTGTGTAAAATGTAAGCATTTAAGAACACACTGTGATGAGTATATATAAGTTCTTTTAGTTCAATTTTTTACTATAAATATTGAAATAGCCAAAGGAATAAAATAACCCAACTCTTAGAATTGCTTATAACTCCAAGGCAAAAGTATAAAAATGTATTTAAATAGTTATTAAAATATATTATTATAGAAGAAAATAAATCAAAAGGAATATTGGAAATATATATAAAAGAAGGTAATTTTGATTATCAGATCATTTAAATGATTAAAAATGAACTAACCCTAAAACCTAAAATAAGAACCTTTTATTAAATCAGACTTTAACTAAATTACAAAAATTAGTAATACAAAAAATAAAAATGAGAGCATCTTTGTTCACATAATCAAAATTAATTGATCAAAGATTAATAAAGTCAAAAAACTAAGATATAACATTAACTAAACCTAACTCTAAATTAAGTGAAATGATATTCAACAAAGCAGTAAAAATAAAACAGAAATCACCTTTAATCACCAGATCATTTGATCAAGGATAAACAAACTCATAAAAGAAAGATATAAAATTATCTAAATCTCATTCTGAATGAATTTAAATTAATATAAAATATAAAACACGCTGACATTAAAATACCTTTGTAACTTAATTTACAATTGAGAAGACAAGTTTCCCTCTGTACCTTTTGTTGTATACTATCAGCAAGTATTATTGCTTGTGCTTTGCTATGATAATACATTTTGATCTTTATTTACCAGATAATTCAAATTTTTAGATTTTATATTGGTAGATGGCATTGGTAAGCCTAAAAAGTAATTAACCTATTAAATTGATAAAAACTACCAAAAACCATCAACCACGTGGCCAAAGCCAATTTACACATACTTTCAATTAATCAACAGCTGCTTATCAAGCCCATTGAACCTATCTGTTCAATTATATTAATTTTTTAAATCCATTGAACCTATCTGATCAACCATATCAAAGCAATCATAAAAAAGGTTTAAAAAAAGAACTGACTAAAAATGCACTAAAAATTTAATATTTGATTGATGAAAAAATGCACAAAAAGTATAAAATATTTAAAGGAATTTACTAAAAAGTATGAAACAATCAATAATAAGTCAGTTTGAAATATAACACTGACTTAAAAGATGTATATTAATGTTATGTACTATTTACCAATTATTCCATAATTTTAGTGAATTTTTTATTAATTATTTTTTTAGTGCATATTTTATTGATTATTTCAGACTTTTTAGTGCATTTTTATCAATTTTCATACTTTTAGTCCATTTTTTATTGATTATTACTATACTTTTTAGGGAAGTTTTCATGGTTGATTCTTTTATTCCCATTTTTTAAAATAGCTCTATCTTTGCTAAACTTGAACTATCTAGAAAGAATAACAGGTACTATAATATTTTTGATAAATTGATTAAATATCCAGCTCTACCTGGTCCTTTTTTAGTATTGAGTAAGGCTATTCTATAGTATATATGTAAACAATTATTACATATTTTTATAATTTATGTTGAGTAAGATTCATAAATTGAACTAACCCTAAGATACAATCCCAAAAATTACAAAATTATGCGTAAAGTAAATAAGTATAAATTTAAAATTAAAGCTCTGCACCTCCACTTACATAGATATGGATTACTAAAATTCTTTATTTTATATTTTAACATTATAGATTAAGATACTAAGTTAGTGGTCAGTAGATTATAAAATTTTTTTAAGAAACTATGTGATAAGGATGTTTAAAATAAAATAAAACTTATGTAAATCATTTATTCCTACAAACTTTATCAAGGTTTTATTATGCTTTATCATGATTTTATGAGATTAATGATTGGATACCAACTATCTTTATTTTATTTTATTTGATGTGGGTTGACTTGAGGACAATACAACACTGATTAATGGGAAATAAAATGGGAAATGAGGATAAAATTTGGAAAACCTCCATGCATGGTTATGATAGGACAGGAATTCCATAGACCGCCTTGCTCCTTGCTATCTCAGTTCAGGGCATTGGTGCACAACGTCAACACAGTCATAATTATCCCCAACCCAAAGTTCCTGTACCAGAATTGAACTCTGAGAGGCAGTGGTAGAGGTCCCTATTCTACCACTGGGGTACCCTCCCTGATTGGATACCAACTATCTTCTTACTCTATTTAATTTTTCTAATTAGTCAGATAGATATATCTTAGAAACTATAATGCTTACAAAATTCGTTATTAACTTTGTTTTTTTTGCAAATAAAGTCTTCTCATAATAATTATTAAATGAATTATATAAAATCAGTTGAGTAAGAAAGTTATAGAATTTGGATAGACATTTACTGTATCATACAGGGGCTGACATAAAGACCTCCTCTATCTGGAGAGGCTACTGGATGAGAAGTGGTGAGGGTAGAGTGGTGGAGGGAGTATCAACTTATGGTGTTGTACGTTCAACTTTGGTGAGTTTATTGGTTAGTTCAGTGAGCATTGTGTTTTTTTGTGGAAGAAATCATCTATAATAGCAATTCTGAGATTACTACAGAGCATAAATTTTGTATTAAGTTTGCACTTTTCTGACTTGGGTCTGTTCTGGATAGAAAATCCAATAATGTTTATGTACTAAAGTTTAAAGAAACATGTTTATAAATAAAAAAACTATTGGCTGACCTTGGACTATAACAACGCCAAGTAATGTGGCACATATGAGTGCTCCCATCCTTCAATATAAAAGTGTTTAGAAATATAACATGCACCTTACATGAGTCTATTTTATTAGTGTAAATATAATACTGAGCAACAATTACAATCTACATTCCTAAATATAATAGTAGTACAAGAGCTAAGTATACAAGATTTTGTAACTTACAGTGCTTTGTGTAAAGATACCCTTCAGAAAATTCTCCTAAAGCTGTTTATGAGTTTTTTTTGTAATAAGGATAAATCTGTCATGAAACCAGCTAATATAATTAAGAATAGTCTGCCAGTCTGGGTGAGTGGACACCCAGAACACAAAGAAGAATATCAGAGGTATAGCTTATTAAACGACTTGGTATCTCATTGGGAGGGAAAGAACTTCAGATGATGGTTGAAAATCACCATTACTAACATACCCACCAGCAACCACACAGTTGCAAGGGAGGTGGATGCAGAATCTGTGGCGTTTTGTCTTGAGGCTTCCCAGGGTATATGGGATTAATTTCAAGAACGTGAGGGGTCAAACTTGAGGAAGGATCACGCAGCTTAGCCCAATGAGTGTGGATCACCCTAAGGAGCAAGGGAACATTATGGCGACACAAGGCATCCATATTGGGGTCACCCCAGGTGACCACCATACCAATATCGCCATTTAAGTAAGTATGTTACAAGGTAGTAATTATGTCCACTATGGCCCAGTCATTAATAAGACTAAGAAACATGGCATCTAGCAATAGTGAAGCTAACATATAGCTTAAATAATAAAAAATATATATTTTTACACGGGGATTATGCTTAAAAACAAAGGAAAAAAATTGACCAACAACCGTACCTTTGGGGATTGTTGTCTTAAGTGCTAGGTCTTGGGGAATAGTAAAATTTACATTATTCAAGGGTAGGGAACTCACATTTGATTCTTCAGATTGGCATTCTAAAAGCTTCATAAGGCCGAATTGATCTCACCCTGTCCAGATGACTAAGGATTAATTTTACCATTAATAAGTTCCCTCCCAGCGCAATTTTGATTAGCAGATTATAGGTGATTCTCTGGACAGATGACTGGGTGTGCCCATGGCTAATGTAGGTAGAGGAGGTCCCATAATGTATTGAAGGGGTTTATTGCACTTGAACTTGATGGAGATGGAATCATCTTTTATGGTGGAAAGGAAGTGGATTGATGGGGTTCCAAAACCAAATGCACAAAGGACAATCACATTATGATGGCACAATTTATTAGTTTTAACAAACCCTGCAATGGGGCCTAAGACTATCAAGGGAGAGGAACAGCCACAACTTTTCCACTGGCAAAGGCTTCTTGCCAATACAACCTCCAGACACTCCCAATCCTCTGCAACAACAGCTGGATGGTGAGAAGGGGAGGCAGGAGAGCAACCTTCTCTGGGCAGTCCATAATCCACCTCTTGTCTAC
The DNA here is from genome assembly GCA_022478985.1 of Massospora cicadina. Lineage (NCBI taxonomy): Eukaryota > Fungi > Entomophthoromycota > Entomophthoromycetes > Entomophthorales > Entomophthoraceae > Massospora > Massospora cicadina. Next base: position 175,302 of record JAKSZP010002766.1, read on the forward strand.
CACATGGGCTAAGTCACCCTGGGAAACGAGAGGGACTGCCACCTTGTTAGGCCCTTTTTTTCCAGAATAAGAATTCCTCACAATTGAGGTGCAGGGGGTGCTCCCAAGGACTTACATTACCCTCCACTTTTTTGAACATGGGGAGAATCACAACTAGGAACATGGGTAAGGGCGACGTTCTTGTGGGCTTTCAACCACTTGATGGCCAAAAGAGTAGCGATCTTTTGACAAGAGCGGGGATCTTTAGGTTGCAGGGCTGGAAGGCCTCTACCAAATCACCACAATGAGCATAATCACGGGTGCTGACTTAACTATTATCACATTACAGAAACCCTATCCAGGTCAGTGTATCCCCCCTTTAGGTTGGGACCACCTAGTGCTGAAAAGTGTAACGCACTGGCTCCTTCCAATGAGCCACGAATGAGTTGGGCAACAGGATCCATGTTACAGACCATAGGGATGACAGGGCTCCTGATACTACTCTCCTTGTGCGCGCGCTACAAGATTGGACAAGCACCCCTGGAAGACAGTTGCAAATATACTTAACCCCAGCAACATGCCTTGACTCCAAGACAAGGTATAAAGGGAGGCAATAGCTCTCCCAAGCTCACTCTCAAAGTCCAATTCTTGTTGATTCAAGCCAAACATGGCTGCAGTTAGGCAATATTTTTAATAAGCTCAAACTATAAATATATGAATTTTAAAGTTCTTTTTATTTAATATTGGCCAGGTTTATAGAAAACAGAACTGAGAAGCCTCCAGCTCCCAGTTCCTTCCCTATATACACATGCTACAAGCTAATATAAAATATAACACAAGCTTATGGTGCTAATCTGACTGATGCTTGGTGTAAACCTTACAGCAGGATCGCGGAATCCTCACTCAATGGTTCTGTGCCAGTTCCGATTCTCAACAGTTCCGCACCAGTTCCATTTCGAATCCCAAACAAACCGCGAAACTTCCAAGCACCTGTTCCATTCCATTCTTGATTCGAATCCAAATCAAATCTCAAAACTCCCCATTTTACCTGACTCTCGTTTTTCCTCGACTTGGACGCCCATCTGGCTCCTTGGCCTCCTTCAAGCTCCTGCCCCTTAGGCGTCCCTGCCAGGACCAACTCCCCCTCCTCCTCCATACATCCAGACACAGCCTGCCCTGTCTTACCAAAGATCAGGGCAATGTGATGCTGAGGATAAACCTCAACCGTCACAAAAAAGGAAACCCTATCCAGGCCACAAGGTACTGTACCAAACAGCAAGATTTTGCGTGTCCAGTGATGCCTTAACTTCAGCCTCCCTCTAATCCCTCCACCAAGATAGGCTCTTGGCACCCCTGGGCCCCAACCATTAGATGGGAACAACTGAGAAATATGGAACATTGGGTGCTGCTTCCAGTGAGCAGGAAGAGTTAACCTAAATGCTCCTTTGCCCATATCTTCCTCCACCACATGGACCAGAGCATTTGGTTGCAAACTTTTTTGGGAAACTTTTTCAAAAAAA
>JAKSZP010002767.1:0-175997 GCA_022478985.1 Massospora cicadina
AAAAAACGACGAATTTGTAGCTCATATCAGATTCAAACAACCACTGGAATCTTTGTGAAGCAACCCCTATAAATTAAGTCCCAAGATGAGAAAGGCTTTGTTTTTCTCAGATATTCTGATTACCTTAATAAAGTCTAGAAATTTTTGGGCCAATTTACTGTATAATTTTTGTTTCCTTTAACAAAAAATATACTTCTCCAAAGATCTGTGATGGCTGGAGTTCGTTTTCCGCTCTGGTTTGCACCCCCTGCTGTAAGTGAGCCCTCCACCCACTCTGCCACCTATTCCACTGGCTCCGCTTCCTCCTATTTTTCTGGCCTTTTCCTTAAATCTTATGTAATCCTTCCCAGCTCCTAGGGTCTCTTGTCCCTGATGGTTGTGGCCAGTTTGGTGTACTTTTTACTCCAAAGAATTGTCTGGAAACACAATACTGACCATTTAGGACGTCTCTTCTTTTGTTGGGTCACTTGGCCTTGTTGTATCACCTTTGGACTGTGTCTTTCCCTCCAGCGATCTACTGCGCTCCAGTTTCCCTGATATATTCCAGCTGTGGCATGAGGATGGCCAACTACCACAACAGTAGGTTCAGGTTCACTATGTACAGCTGGGGGAGGGATATGTTGTGATCAAGTAACCTAATGATCCTCCATATGGGATATGATGTAAGTAGAATAACGATTTTCAGTTGGCCTCTTTAAATTTAATAAATATAGAAATTAAAGAGGCTTTAAACCTTTGATCTCATTTACTTTATTAAGTTATAGCTGCAAGGAAGGATAAAAAGAAACCTTGTGTCAGAAAATTGCTTTCCCAAACAGTAGGCTCTGCTAGTGTGCCAGGCCAACCATTATGGAGACTGGATGACCCTTGCTGTTTTGCCTTCATTGGTGTAACAACCCCCTACAAGTCCACATCCAACCCACCAACACAGCAGACCAATGACTTTGCCTTAGCCCCATGGTCCCTCTTGAGTGTGCCCCAGCAAGTCCATTTTACATCCTGGGAAGCTATGGCACTCCCACGCTGCACCACCCTCATGGCTGACAGCCATCAGCCCATCATCATTGGTGGCCGGTTGGCCAGGTTCCTGTTGGTTCCTCATAGAGCTGAGGTATGGGTGCTGGCAGCATCAGCCACTTTAGGCGCGTCACCCTGCGCCTACTTTGGGGATCTCCAGTCCCAACAATATCCACTTTAGTGGCTCTTACTACTTCAAATAAATAGGAAAGTGGGTGAAAGAGAGATCTTTATTGAAAGGGAATGTTGACTATTTATATCATAGGATACTGCACCTAATCACAAACCAATGGCCATCAAGCCATAATTACATCCAATCGTTAGTCATTTTTCAGCACTAGGTGGTCCCAACCTAAAGCAGGATACACCGAGCTTCCAATTGTCCAATTGTTAGTCATCCATGGTAAAATTCCCTTCCAATCCATCCGTCCTGTTCACCAAATATTAGGTCAGCTCATCCTCAGCACAAGTTTCCATTCAGCCATATATAAATTACTATTATAAATATAATTTGAGCATCCTCAGCATAAGTTGCTGGTAACCAAATTAGGTAGGGAATTCATAAATAGACAATTTATAATGATACTTTGACTTTCTACCAGAAAATCCCATAGTCATTTTTTATAGCAGTTGGCGTAGGGATAAGATTCCGCTGAACTCAGACTCAAGTCAGCAAAACATTGTCAGATGGTTGTAAATAAATACATTGGCTTTCCGCTGGAAATTCCCACAATCACCTACAATTTCACAGTTGGTGCCAAACTAGAGATCCGCTGAACCTAAAGCAATTAATATTTTATAACAATAAATAATATCAAGCTAGGCAATTAGCTGGCAATCACACCCAACTAACTGACACCCCTAATTCTGATATTATTGGGAGGAATCCATCTGGTAAATTTCTGACATTTTCCCCCACTTAACCAAATGGTATTCCTCCAGTGCGACCCACTCCAATGGTGGGCCAAACATACCCCAGCGCCTCCTTGAAGGAGCACCAAGTCCAAACCAGTGGCTCTCGCCACCTCCTAACCTGTCCTCCAACTACTTGAGCAAGCCCACCAGCAAAGCCCCCTGTAGTAAGCACCACCATTATAATTTTGGCAGAATCGTTAAAATTTGTTAAAGGGTTTTTGTGCAGGGTCAACACTGAGCAATAGATTGGAAAATATAGAGATTGTCAGTCCTCAACATACATGTAAAATAGATATAATATAATAAATGGGAACTATTGCTCTGACAAAAATTCTTTATTAATCTTTAAAATTTTCAGTGGATACTCTCTGCTTCGCTCCCTCTTTCTTACTAAAAACCTCCCCCTTTCAATCTTCTCATCTTGCTGATATCTCAGTGACCTTGGTTGAACCAACCCTTTTTCTTAGACTATTCGTTCTGCTATATTCTCATTGGTTCTAGCAGAGGTCATCATTTATTAAATTCACGATTGCCCTAATTTGAGGCAATCCTCTCAAAATTAGTCATACGTTGACATCTCATTATCCATCCTTTATCAACATCACCCTATCACCCAATTCAGAGGTGATCCAATATACTTTACAACTCATTATTGCCTCATCCTAAGGCGTTTAATAATCATAACTCATATTAGTCTCAACAGATTCTACTCATTCTGCTGTAATGACTTAGGGCATATCATCCAGTCATATCAGAATCACAACAGGCATTCTCCAAGAAAATTATCCTACATGATGTTTGTCTTTATCTGTGCCTATTTGCAACAGAGCAGCAGCTATTGCAATGTTTGAAACATCACTAGCTAATATAAACTCCATATCTGGATCCAAGTATGAGGTACTGAAGTGGAGAGCAAAGTGCACTTTACAGCCTGAAAGGCATCTTCCAGTGTAGATGGCCACTAAAGGGTTTTGGCGCCGCTTGACTTATACAAGTGTTATCCAACCTCTGAAAGGTTTAGAGTGTTTTTCTAAGGAAGGTGCATGTTCCAAAAAAGCTTCACAAATCTTTAACTGAGGTTGGCGTGGTTTAACCACGAATTATCTTCTCCTTGTCTGGAGTGATCATATGACCTTTATCAAAAATTGATGTTTCTTAAGGAGGTGACTTGGGATTTAAAAACTCACACTTACTGATCTTTAGCTTCAAGTTTGCTGTTCTCACATGCTCAACTACTTGCCACAGGTAAATCTCATGAGATTCTTGGTCAGGGGAGAACACCAAAATGTCACCAATATAGGACACAGCACATACACCCAACAACTCTTCAAAGTTGCATCAATATGACGTTGAAAAATTTTAGCCGCATTCTTAAGCCCAAAAAACATGACTTAGAATTGAAAAACCCTCCTGGTATGGAAAGCATTGAGCCAAACCTACCACCCTCTGAAACTGATCTGGTTAAAGACATTCAAGCATCCATTTTGTAGAAGATTTTGGCTTTCTATATAGCGGGAAATTTGTGCCTATATAAATATATTATGAAGTTTGGTATGGTGACATTATTTAAGTTATTATATTCTATGCAAGGGCTTAGATTACCATCTGTTTTTTTACAAAGAGCAGTGGTGAGCATACTGGGGAGGTATGCTAAAAATGACTCCTTTTGCAAGTTTCTCTGTCACACAAAATTATAGGTTGGCCTCTTCCCATAGAGTAAAAGGGTAGATAGGGAGGAAATGCAAATCAGGTCAACTGTGATTTCGAAATTGCAATCAAAATTGGAATATTTTGGCAAGACATTTGCTGAAGCCGCATAAAATGAAGACTCAAATTCTTCAAACAAGAGGGTAAAGGTACTTCTGAAGTGGGCTTCAGAAGAGGCTCTAGACTACGCTTATGTACATTAAGCCATTGTGGAAAATTGCTCTGAGTTTTGATGTCTGACATAGCAAGTACAAATCCTTTACACTCTTCAAAGACAAGGTAAAAGTATTAGCCTTCAAAAGGTTCTATTAATAAAATTTTCACCACTACTCCAATTCAAAAGTAATATGGTACAGAAGGCTTTTAATTGCTGAAAAAGGGATCAGACAGGTGGTACTTATAAACTTGATAATCTGCAAGACCTTTGAACTTTCAAGGTGGGAATAACCTGGGAGGAACCTCTCTTACCATATTACCAGGTAGCTAGCATAACTCCATTAAGTCGGCCAATACTGATTACTAAAGGTCTCAGAGGCCTCAGTATCAACCAAAACAGTCTAGTCTCCTTTGAAGGGGAAGATAGAGTAGCTGAAAGTAAAAAATCTCCATGATATTTTTATCTAATGCAGGAAATATCACCAAACCAGGTGAAGGATTTGCTTTAAAAATAAAAATGTAAACCAGATGTGCCTATATATTCAAAAAGGAAATGGGATAGATTGCCACTATAATGACTGATAAATATTTCTAGCAACATTTTCAGCTTATCACACCTATTACAGATTATTTTAAGAATTCTTCTATCTTTCAAGTGTAGAAACTCATAAGGGGTTTAGCTTAATATACTCTGGGATAATATGGTAAGCCAAATGTTTGCCTAAGGCTACCCCTCCAGAGCCTATAAAGGGCCCGTTTGTATATACAAATTTTCTATTCAAAATGGGTTTTTGGGTTACAAAGGCATAAGATTTCAATTTAACAACTGGCTGAAAAATGTTAATCCTTTTATAATGGAAAAACCCCTTACGCTGAGGGCTCACATTGTTCTGCAAAATGGCGTTGTGGAATATGAAGTTTATCAGATGAATGATTATCCAACAGCTTTGGGCTAGGCCTCTGCTGACCCTTAAGATTTCCTGATAGTGGAGGGGTAACAAAGGAAGTTGGCCCCATTTTTAAAAAAACTAGCTTTTAAGGCCCAGAACTATAGGGCAGCCACAAGTGAGACAGCTCTGGATAATTTCCAAACAGTTTAAAAATGACTTGGGGTAGATCTCTGCTGACCATAGGTTTCCACAAGAGTGAATGCCTAACTATATAAGTAGCCATAATTTAAAAATGGAAAAGGGGTTTTAGAAGTGGAATTTATAGGGGTGGCCTTGGAGGTGTTAAGTCAGCCTAACTCCTGAATTATTTCAAAATATCTGGGGCTAGACCCCTGCCAAAACTAAGATTTCTCTATTAGTGAAGGCCTGGCAATGAAAGTGACCTCTATTTTACAAAGATAATTTGTGTTTTTTTGGGCGTAGTAATTATAGGGGTGGCCAGCGGTAAGACAAGTCTGGAAAAACTTAATTATTTTAATAATCTAAGGAATAGACCCCCTGTTGACCTGCAGGTTCCCCTGAAATCAAAGCCAAAATTTCAATCCCTCCTCCCCTTTAAAAAGGGGGTGGTTTTTCCAGGCCAGTATTTATAGAGATCACTGCTGGTGAAATTTTAGCAGCCAAATAACTAAAATTTAATAAAAAACAGCCTCAGAAGAGCGCTGACCCTCAAGTTCTCAAGAGAAAGGAAGGAATGTAAGTAAGTGAAGTTTCTTAAAAGGATAAATGGTGTTTACATTGCTGGTATCTATAGGGGTCCACCTGTAAATTCACACGGTCAAATTACTAAACCCCCCTTCAGTTAGTGTAGGGAATTTACATAACGTAGCATTAATCATATGAGTAAGGTGGAAGTCAAGCCTGCCATACCCAAGTGTCCACTGACCAGTTGATGATGATTTTTCTAAATGACGTTCTAATGACTTATGCTAAGTTAGGACTGGACCCCACCAAGATAATTGTATGTATAGGACACACAAAGACGTCTCATTTGACTAGGTGCAAAGAAACCATAGAAGGTTTGAAAAAATATATCAAGTAGCATAACTGTTAGAAGGCATTCCAAAACTTCTATTGCTCAGTCAAAAGCACTGGATAAGACCCGTCACATTCACTTAAAACCTAGAGTGGGCGAGGGTTATTTTTATTAAATGGATAAAAGTTTAATTATTTAAGCCTAGAAAACAGAACGTTGAACAGTCCCAAACCACCAAGTACTTACAGAAAGGGCAGGGGCCCTCCCACAGCCAGTGAAAAAAGAAACAATAAACTTGACCAACACCAAAACGCATGATAATGCTGTGGTGCAAAAAATCATAACTGTGCCAATCAGACAAAGCACTTGATTTAAACTATGAGGGATTTCTGCACATAAAAACTTACAAGTATTATAAATATGTTAGTTGTCTAATGTGAGAAGATAGTCTCCTTCTTTCCAAAAATAGACAAGTAGTAAAGCCAATATAGACGAACCCAGTACTTTGACAACACCTACATTGTTTACAAGAAAAACCCAGAAAACCTCCATGAGGAGGTACCCTCAAGGCCAGTGTTATAAAATTGGCGGAATCATTAAGATACACTGTGAGGGTTTTTGCACAGGGTTCAGCCCACTGAGCAACAGGATCAACAATATGATGATTGTTGTCCGCAAAACAACAGAATAAACTCTTTAATAAATATGGAGCACTTGCTCCCACAACACTCTTTTATTTAATATAATAATTACAGCGGATTTTTACTGTTCCGCTTACTCTCAACTATTAACAACCAACCCCCTATTAATCGTCTCTTCTTGCCTATATTGTAGCAACTTCAGATGATACCGCTTTCATGGCTTAGTACTTTAATTCGCCATACCTAATTTGGTACAGAAACTTTTCATTTGTTAATTTCATGATCACCTAATTTGAAGCAAATTCCCAACAACCCAATATCGCCTCATTTTTTGAGGCACTTGCATAATCATTACTCATATTAAACTTGGCAGATCCTATCCATTCCGCCATAATGACTTTGTGCTTATTATCCAGTCATATCAGAATATCGACATTACCCCCCCCCCCTTTGACTGGACAATAAGGCCCCTATTAATCATACACCTGGAGGAAGTTTGCATGCACTTGGTTGATGATCTGACCGCTAGCAGGGTCCTTAGTATATGCATCCATACCTGTCTTCTCAATAACTTTGAATGGCCCAATCCAGAGACTGGCCAACTTGTGTTTCCACCCAAACCCATGTTGATCATGGAATAGGACCATGTCTCCATCTTTGAACTGTGCTAGGCCACTTTTCCATACCTGATCGGCAGCCTGGTTTTTGATTTTCTTGGCTAAGCTGAATGAGTACACTAAAGTTTGTAATTTGATAAGTGTATTTGTTAGGGCGGTCATATAGTATTGCAGATTCAAACTGGTTCCTCTACACTGGCATATAGAAGTGCAGGCAGAGTGGGGTGCCATCTGTAAAGCAATTGGAATGGGCTTTTCCCCATGGCATAATGGTAGCTAATGTTCTAGGCAAACACTGTGGTAGAAAGAAGGGTACTCAATAGGAGGGACTATCTGTAACCAACTTCTGGAGTATGTTCACCAGGATCCCATTAACCTTTTCAACCATTCCGTTGGACTTGGGGTGATACGGGGTTGTTAGAACCCTGTGGATGGCCATCATTTTATTGAGCTTGGGAAGTATGTGAGAGGTAAAATTAGTGCCATCGTCAGTAAGGATGAACTGAAGACAGCCATGATGCTAAATGATGCATTCCATTATAAACTTAGCCACAGTAACCGCCCCCAGAACCTGAATGGCCCGCGCCTCAATCCACCTGGTCAAATGGTCAATTGCTACCAGAATATACTTGGACTGGTTAGCTCCCATTGGCAGAGGGCCAATGACATCGAGGGAAACCATATGCCAAGCAAAGTGCAGCTTCACTAGCCAGTATGAGGTCTTCCGGTGGAATGGCTTTCCAACTTGTCACTGGTGATAGGAGGAGATAGTATCAAGCACATTGAAGCTCATGATTTCCAAGTAATACTGAGGCCACAATAATTTCAACGTCTTACGCACACCACCATGCCCAACTGCCCTATGTGCGCTCATGATAATGTTAGGCCGTGCTGAGGGTCATGGAAAGTTTACTGTTGAATTACCAATCCTCTTATAAAACTCACCATTCCGCTGGAAAGTATTGGCTCGCATTTCATTCAACGCCTTGATGACTTGTGGCAGCTCATCATTATACTTTCCACTGAGCATCTTGTCATACATAACATCACTCAGATCCGCCATAACTGCAATAGTTGGTAGCCTCGACAAGCAATCAGCATTCTGGTGTTTGGCTCCTGGTCAGTGAAGGATATTAAAATTATAAGCCTGTAGTTTAAGGGCTCATTGGGCTAGACAGTCCTCAGGCTCCTTAAGGTTATGCAACCAGTGTAATAAGGCATGATCGGAACAGCTTTAAATTTTTACACCATGAAAATATACTCTAAATTGCTTGTAAGCATAAATCACTGCTAAGCAACCCCGCTTGGTCACAGTATAATTACATTCATGGCTATTCAGGCTTCAGTTGCAGTACGCCACTGGGTGCTCCTCCCCTTCATCATTTTTTTGGAGCAGAACTGCCTTCACAGCGGAAAGAGACGCATCCATCTGTACAATAAATTCCTTTTCAAAATTTTGGTAGCGTAGCACTGGCGCATTGATCAACGCTGTTCAAAGTGTATCAAAGGAGTGTTGACAGTGTTTCGTCCATTCAAACGTGGTGTGCTTTTTTAATAACTCAAACAGCGGACTTCCAATACAACTAAAGTTTGGTATGAAGCGGTGATAGTAGCCAACCAACCCAAAAATACTTGTATATCTCGCTTACTACTTGGGGTAGTCATCTTCTGAATAGTCTCCACCTTAGCTGGTTGAGGCCTCAGCCCTGTTGCATCAACTACAAACTTGAGGTACCTTAGCTGATCATTGAAAAAAGTGGCATTTCTGGGGTTTTATTTTGATGTTGGCCTCAGCCAACCAGAAGAATACCTCTTCCAAATATGTAAGATGCTCAGAAAACATGCGGGAAAAAATGTTGATGTTGTCAAGGTATACAAGAACGCAGGACAGCTTCAAATTGCTAAGGATAGTGTTCATCGCCCATTGGAATGTAGCTGGGGCATTACATAGCCCTTGTGGCATACGTGTCAGTCAAAAAAGCCCTTTTGATGTGATAGTGGCGCGGTTTCTTGTTCCGCCACAGTTAACTCAATCTGCCAATAGCCAGATATCAAATTCATTGCAGAGAAGTAACGCGCTCCTCCCAACTGGTCCAAAGCATCATCAATTTGTGGCAAAGGGTATGATCTTTTCTCATAATGCTGTTGAGCTTGTGGTAGTCTATTACTACCCAGTTGATACCATCCTTATTTTTGACAATTAGGACAGGGGAAGCCCATGGACTTTTTGACGGTTTGAGCATCCCTTGATCCAGCAGCTTTTTGATTTTCTTGGCAACTACTTCTTCTGCTGTTCTAGATCAGCGATCAACTGAAATCTGATGGGGGGATGATCCCCAGTGTCTACTAGATGGATCACTCCTGCATGCACCCTAAATAATAATCAACAGCAAAGATCTCTCTGTATTTTTGAAACAAGGCTTCCGTTTGATCTCTCTGGTCTTCTGTTAACCCCCATTAAATTCTCACCCGGTACAACTGCCATTACACCAGGCTGTGTTTTGATGGGCAGACCAAAAAAATCAAATGAACTGAACTCATGAACCTGGAGGACCTCTTCAACTGGGATGAAATGTAAATACGCCACTATTTGGTGTCAGCGGATTTGCGTTGGTTTATACTGAAGACTTGCTACCAAGACCTTGATCTCCCCATGTTCTGGAAGTATAATGCCTGGGCCACGTGGAGCTTGAGCCGTGATTGCTGATAGAGCACAATGACCTCCCACATAGCCCATCAGGCACTTCCACCTCTAACTTGGTGTTTATGATTACTTGTTGTCCAGAGAGAATAGATATAGGGCACGCAGCTCTAAGTGGTAGCCCTTGATATTCATAACTTTGTTGGGGAAGGGCCCGGGTCTTGCTCTTTAGTCAATGATAGCAAACTGAAACCACTCCATCACCTTATGCAAGTTTAATGTGACTCATGTGTACCAAATCCTTTGGCATTCCGCTGGAAGTAAAGTAGATTGGGATCCGCTGCCCCAGAATTTCAAATGTCTCTGCGATCATATCAACAACAACCCCAAAATGGCACATATAAGCAGTTCCAGTTAACAAGTCATAGTTATTATTTGGTAGCACTATGGCTAGGGCTACAATGACAATTGACCCAAACCGCAAAGGTAGTGCGCTGTACGCTCCTTTAGAGACCTTGCTTTCCGCGCCTGTAGTCCCATACACCATATGATGCTCCATGTCAGGCTTTAATGCCAGCTTTGCCACTAACTTTGTGGACACTATGTTGATTGGTTCACCCATATCGATTATTGCACAAACTCAGGTTTTTGCTACAACAGTGTCAAAGTAAGTACACTCAGGATAAGATGCATTCTGATTGTTTAAAACATGGACATTTAATGGATCTCTTTATCAATGAATCTCATAATACCCTCCCCAACTTTAGGGTATTCTTTAACAATAGCGTTCACAGTGAGGACTGCATTCACCCCTTTTAAGAGAAGTGCATCAGCAAATGGATCTGGTTCATCAGTAGAAAATTGATCAAAAATTTGACAGGAATAAGTTTTTTATTGCTCCTGGGGGCCTGCTTCCACTGTGTCATGAAGTGAACTCATGTCAGCACATTCACCCCCCCAATCAGCTGCTGATATAGAAAGTTGTCATCATACTGGGGAACTTCCACTGTATTTACTGGGATAGGTTTCAGGTGGGACGTTTTGAGTTAGAATAGGGAAGTGGAGAGTCCCATCTCTATTCCACTCTGACTTTTCCCTGATTGTACTATTCCTGCAGTAGGGAATGAACCTGATGATTAAGAAAACTTCTGGCCAAGTGCCCAGAGCGACCACACGAGAAACAATTGACCTGGTAAGATCTGCGTCCATAATTGTTGTAAAATGGGCCACCCTTAAAAGTTAGGCTGGGGTCAAACAGTGTAAACAAACCCTTCTGATAGTTGAACTGCTGATGGCAACTCGATTAGAAATGAGGAATGTAGTGATAATAAGGCTGGGGGTCACTAAACGGATACTGAACTGGGAGAGAAAACTACCCCAAATAAGAAAGTCCAGCAACGGAGGGGATAGGGTTCCGCTCTATATTGGGTGGAGGGAAGGTAGCGGACAAATGGCGAAAGATCTGAATGAGTTTAAGCAAAGGTATACCAACTTCTAAATATGGAGCCATGGTATTGAAAAGCTCACGGTATGGTTTCACAGCAGAGGTCAACGCTATGCATACATAAGATTCAGTTAAAAGTTCCTGCCCCAACTAACACATGGGCTTCTGCCATAAAGTGATCAGCAAATGTGGTGAGAGTCTTATTATGCTGAAACCCAATGGTTAGGAACTCAGCCTTCTGCTGTGCCATTTTCAGAGTTCCTCCAAATAACCACAACACAGTATCTTTTGCTTTTTGATAGGTAATGGAACTGGTGGAAATATATCAAGTAACTTGGTCAGCGCTTTTGACATCCAAGGTGGATAGTGATAATTTGGCTTTACACCAATATGAAGATCCTTCTACTGCAAACTCAAATCGCTTAAAAAATCCATAATTTCCCATTACTATCAAATGGAGGCAGCTTATCATTAAAAACCTCCTGCAGAAACTCTTTCTTCCACTGGAGCACAGCATCCAAGGCAAGCTTGAGTTCTGCATATTCAATGGTTGCAGCATCTCAGAAAGACTCCTTGCCAGAGCAAGCCTGATATGACATGGCCAGCAACTGAGGAATGTTATAAGTATTGTGATTGATCAATGGGCCCCCTGTAGTGAGCACCACTGTTATAAAATTGGCAGAATCATTAAGATACACTGTAAGGGTTTTTGCACAGGGTTCAGCCCACTGAGCAACAGGATCAACAATATGATGATTGTTGTCCGCAAAACAACAGAATAAACTCTTTAATAAATATGGAGCACTTGCTCCCACCACACTCTTTTATTTAATATAATAATTACAGCGGATTTTTACTGTTCCGCTTACTCTCAACTATTAACAACCAACCCCCTATTAATCGTCTCTTCTTGCCTATATTGTAGCAACTTCAAATGATACCGCTTTCATGGCTTAGTACTTTAATTCGCCATACCTAATTTGGTACAAGAACTTTTCATTCGTTAATTTCATGATCACCTAATTTGAAGTGATTTCCCAACAACCCAATATTACCTCATCTTGGGGCACTCGCATAATCATTACTCATATTAAACTTGGCAGATCCTATCCATTCCACCATAATGACTTAGGGCTTATCGTCCAGTCATATCAGAATCATGACAGCCAGAAAAAGATATCATATGTTAAGTAGATAAATAAAAACAGCCTCAAAAAAGTAGAGAGATGAACAACAATGATTTTGATCAGAAAAACACTATTATAAGGGAAAATGAGAGTATAGGCCTAGATCACCTTGCAAGGCTTGGTATTGATTTTGACTAATAGGATGAGACTACCATCAAAAGTAATCAATAGATTGAGTAGAATTAAACTCAAGACTTTAAAACTAACCAAAACTAACCTTTTTTTGGTAGTATTGAATTTTGTAAATGAGTCCAGTCTGCATTTGAAATTAAATGCAATAATCTGGCATCATTTAGATGATACTGGGTGATTTTTAGTACTGTTGATGTAACCTTTTGAACTGCATCACAATTTCTGGGGACTAACCTAGGCCTGCTTGAACCTTTTTACCTGCCTCATTCCTCCTTGTCCTTGTGATTCAATGCAGAGATATTTTATGGGACATGGCAATACCCACAAATACTTATCAGGTCATCGAGCTTGAATATTAAATGAGATGTACTTTTGGTTATAATAATCATTAGTATGAATTACAGGAACCTACATAGCTATTTTAAAATAATTTTTGTTGTTGTCATGGCACCTAGGTCCTTAAGCACTTTTTCCTTACGCACTTGGTGAGGCGATAATTGCCACAATGATATACTTAAATTGCTCATAACATATGGGTAGTGGATTACAATGTTGATAAAGCTGATGTCTCAAAAAACAGGGTTTGACTAATTGATAGGAGGTGGACTTCAAGTATGAGGCTACTGATAGAACTTATTTGCAAAAGCAAGGGCCTCATGGATACCAAGATGCATTATTTCTTAAAACTATAAGGCTCTAACAGTTCAAGCATCTTCTAAAATCTCCAATGACCCGTTGTCTTGTGGGTCCTAATAACTATATCTGTTTGTATGGCCTTAGTATCTTTAAGGCTTTTCACAGTAGTCAATAAGTCAGGAAGTGCTTGCTTACCTACTTCCAAACAGCTTAATACCACCTCCACATTGCCCACATGGTTGTATGTTGGAAGGATTAGGCTCTTGTTTAAAGAAATCCCCCAACTACACCACAAAAGGGCAAAAATAACTTCAGTCAAGTTCTCTCTTGCCGCCATCCTTTTTCAAAACTTAACCCAATATCCCAAATCCCAAATTCGTTTTTTAATTTCTATATTTATCTTTGATTTTGCCTTTGTAATTAATTTTTCAGCTCCTGATGTTGGCTCCCATTTTCAAGGTTTACCAAATCCCTTTTTTAAATTTTACAAAAATTTTGTGACCAATTGAGAATAAGACCATTATGGATGGAGCGCGTCACAATTCATAAATTTTTATTTAATGTTAGAAAACTAAATTGAGAAGCATCCAATCAAGGAATGCTCCATCATTCCTCCCACCTGCAATTTAATGTCAATTTACCAATTTTGACCCTTTACATGGGCAAACTCAAGAATAGCCCATGACTGGAGAAGATAATACAGGGTGTGGTATCCAAATAACAGCGCAGCTTTATGTTAATGTCCATCCCCCTTTTTAAGGGCCAGTACCCTTAAAAGTAAGAGCACAGGCCTTTTTTGTTTTTTGTTCATCCCTTTTTAGTAAAAATCCCCATTCTGACATTTAATTTTCTTTAGATGTTAAAGCATTTTGAAGCACAGTGTACATTGTGACCAATATGCAACTGCTAAAACATTTGACCATGGTTTATAGAGGGCTTTGGAAGTTGTCTTTCTTTTGGGCGCTTGGAACCTCAGGTGGTTTCACAGGAACTTTAAGTGCTCATTAACGCGAAATTGGGCTCCTCTGGTCCTGAAAGTATTCAATATTTTTATTTATCTATGAACTTATAAGGTTTCCCATGTTGGACAATAGAATTCTTCCTTAGTTTATCTATGTGCGTTAAACCTCTTCTGGTTCATTGTCATTGCTAAGCCACCAGCCTGAATGGCGGTGGCACAAGATTTGGTCAGGTATGATATAACTGAGCACGTAATCCTATGATTGTTATGTTGGAACATGTTTTACTGTAAACTTTCTTACTAAGTTCACTGCACAAGTTCAGACTTTGCTGTAATAAAGGAGTTTGTTAGTTGTCTGGAGACAACTAGCCAGTCAAGTCTTTTTTATGAATGCTACAACCACACTAAAGTATACTCTCACTTATTTCTTGAGAAATTAGACAAGTGAAACTTTTATCTTCAAATAGTGAATAATAAAAAAGATATAATAAATATTCAGCTTCCTGATATTCTGTCATTTAAATATATGGGGCTTATATAGGTTAGTTTGTTGCTCAATTTTAAGTTAGCATCTCAAAAAAGTGGCATTCATTGCCTCACAAGAACTTATCCCTTCTGGGTGACTTCTGAACTTAGCAGGTTCCAACGCCTTAGTCAGCCCCTTTAGATTAACCTATATGAGCTACCGACTATTTATTAAGTGTAATGAACAATTACTAATCACTGCAAGCTGAATTGCCAAGGTTAACCTACAGATATAATCAAAAAGCGTTATAACATTTTGAGAGCTCCATTAAACGCCCCTAATTAGTTAGTAACTTGGCTAAATGATCCAAATTGGGAATTAATTCCAAGCTATTCACTTAACAACCAAAATGACCTACTACGATGTTGGCAGATGCGCTTAATTGACCACTAATTGACTTCAACATTGGGACTGAACCCAAACATTAAAGTTAACTAATAAATAATAAGGCATTAATCTCCAACCAATAATTGTTGATAAGAGAGTTATCAATCAATTCCATGGTTGTGTCAAAGCTGGATAATATGGTTAAGGAAAAGCATCAACTACCAATATGGAGTTTAGAGGTCTTAATGTACCTAAAATAGCTATACATTGAATATAAGTGAACAAGGAAGAGACGTCCTTTATTTTTATGCTTGGGTTAAGTATTTATAGGAGCCTATTTTTTACCAAAGTATTATAAGATATGGATTTAGTTAAGAATGCAAACCAATCTCAAGATAATATTTGCTTATTTATAGACTATAAGTTATTCTTGGTTTTAAATTCTGATAAGTTATCAGTTGAGCTTGCACAGGGTAATAACATAATACTGTTCTTAAAAAATTTGAGAAAAAATATCATTTAACAAACTTGCCTTTCATTAGTTCATTATATATTTTTGAAATCAACTGAATTGTAATAAGTATAATATTGACATCAACCCTAACGTTGATAAGGTTTGACGTATTGTTTGATTGGATTAAATGTAATCTTGAGGCTTATTTATATTTTTAAGCTAGTTGTAAAGCCCCAGTCAAAATTTTGGTTGATTGAATATGTGTTGTTATTAAAGAGATTGACCTTAATTGAGAATCTAGACCAATAGATAAATCATCAATTAGTCTAAATTTGAATTAAGCCAAATGTGGGGTTTCCTGTTAATACTTCACTTAACAAAGAGTAAAATCTAACATAAATATTGTTAATTACCATCTATTAAGTAATTAATTGGCTAGATTGGACCTTAGGACATGGTGGGTAGCTAAGGTAAAAAATCAGCATTTTTGATGTTTCACGCTAAGAAATAGCTTTACTTTTAAATTGTAGATTTTTAATCTCAAACCCAAAGTGCAGTCAACTTTCAGCCCATTAATATTTTATAGCTATTGCAGATAAATAGGTTTAGATTAACTGCAAAGTGCACACCATGGATGTATTTTTTGAATTGCTTAAATGCTTAGAATACTGCCAAACACTACTTCTTGGTCTTTGTGTGTATATTCCTGCACTTTCAAAAGTCAGGTACAATAAGCCATTGGGTGCTCAACACCTTCATTGTCAGTTTGCTTTAACGCTGCCCCAATGCAGAAAGTGAAGTGTCCTATTAAAAAAGTAAATAGTTTATCAAAATTAGAATACAAGAGTATTGCTTTGTTAAGACAAACCCTCAGCTTATCAAAGGTCAACTGGAAGTTACTGCCCACACAAATTTAACCCCATTTTTGAGAAAACAGAATAATGGTTTACATATTTTACTAAAGTTTATAAAGAGATAATGGTAGCAAAAAATCATCTTTATGCACCTTAATGTCTCACTTGATACTTTGTCCACATCATTTTTTGATTTCTGCAACCTTAGCTGGCTTAAGTGTAAACAATGCTTGTCAATAACAAACCCTAGATATTTCTAGTGCTTAAAAAAGTTGCACTATAATGGATTTATTTTTAGGATCAATCTTATGAGGTGACATTAGACTTAAATAAGTGTTTCAGGTGTTCTCTAAATTTATAGAAAAATTACAAATTGTTTATACTGTCTAAGTATACTAAGCACAGAATTTTTTAAATCACCATATACTGTACATGGCCTTCTGGAAGGTCATGAAGGCGTTTCAAAACCCTTGCAGCATCCAAGTGGGTTGGTAAAACCCTGAGCTACAATCATGACACAATTCTCTCGTTTTCTTATGCAGCTCAATCTTCCATTAGACAAAAATTAGATTCATAGCTCAAAGTATTAGGTGCAATGACCAAGCGGTCCAGCAATTGTCAATTTGTGTCAATAGATAGGAATTTTTTTAGCCACGTTAAAGAGCCTATATATTTTATATAACCACCAAGTTGGATCCATCCTAATTACTAATTAACAGTGGGGAGGCCTAAGAACACTTAGAAGGTACTAGCATCCTTAAATTGTATAAACCATTTAATTTTCATAGTGATGACTACATTGGCCACTTTACACAACTGATATGATGGAGGAAAATGTTTGTATGATTTGAGTAGCAGTATAGTGTACCATATACTGTGCGCCCCCCAAGTTGAAATAATTTTTGGCAATCAAGTTATTACTTTTTCTAAGCTAGGACCAGGGCTTGATTTTTAAGCTCCAGTTACTCAAAGAGGCTTTTAAAAGGTATCAGCAAGCAAACAGGTCATCCTTGATCACCATCATGCCCAAGTAATTCTGGTAAAAACATGTATACTTTGTAATTCTTCAACTGGTATTATATGAAAAAAGCAAAGAGAGAGCTTTTCTTTCACGTAACAATCACTTTAGTTACTACAATTTGATTTGAACAGCAATTTTTGATAATCACACAGGAGAGATGGGCGATTTTAATAATAAATCTAATACAACCTAGGCGAGTGTCGCATCAAGAGGTGCGCAAAACGGTGCAACTAAGGGCAAGAAACGCCCTGGATGGGGACCAGGAACACAAGCTGCCAAGAAACCACAACTCAGACATCATCCAGGTTTATGGTATTTACTATAAAACAAGATCAATAAATGTATATCCAATGTAACCAACCCCTTTCAAAGGTGGAACACGGGCTCCAACTCTTCCTTGGGGATGAGTCCCCAACCCTGTGGGAGAAAACATGTGAGGCACAGCCCTCCCTTTTCCCCCACAAGGTATATGTAGCCACCAACAACATGGGCCGTGGCTGGATCAATATTGGTTTTAAAACAGCCAAAGAAGCAGAAGCCACAGCAAAAGTTGTGTCAAAATTGCCCTTCCTGAGGGCAAAAAAATAGTGCACTCCGCGTTCACCAGATGGAACAAAGTGAAAACTCTGTTCATCACCTTTGACTCACTCCCTACCAACCTTCCTCATAAGGTAATCGAGGAGGAGCTCCACAAAGGGCTCATAGCCTATGGAGAAATTATGCAACTTGAATTACAACAATTTCGCCTGATGCCAGCCCTGTGCACAGGCAAAGCTATTGCTGCGATCAACTGATTCCCTGAAGTGGAAGATGACTTTTTAAGAATCCCCCGCACAGAAGAGTCTCACTTTGTGGATGGGGGACAGTCATCCACATTGAGTTACACCAGAATGCATACCACCTATATGCAACCACTGCAGTTCATTAGGACACAAGTAACACGCATGCCCCATGAACGAGGGCTTAATGGAAGCAGACTACTGTGAGGAAGCCATGGACAAAAGTAACAAAAAATTCGCCAGAATGACCAATGGCCACCACCCATTCCGCTGGGGTGAAGATAGAATTTACTCCATCGTGGACCCAGTTACACAAAAACAACGCAAAGCGGCACAAAAAGCCCACAAGCAGGCAGTGGCCAAGGTGGCAGCACACATGGAATCATCCATCAAACCCGGACAAATTTAAGAGGATATTTCAGATATACACTGAGCCAACCAATCAGAACAATATGCCCAGATTGAAAAGTTTTCACATCAACTCAACTGAGTCACCAAGCGACATCAATCATGCACACTTTGAGGAATAATTCAGCCACAATATGAGCGAAAATGTGGTGCACAATTCTCCCAATTTGAACCCCAAAATTACAGAACCCAATCAGCACCCTGCATTGAACTATCATGAGATATGTGCGGGAAAAGATAATGCAAATTCCAAAAACTGCAATTCCCTCAAAAAATTGAGTCAGATCAAGGGAACTGACATTGTCACTGAGAGAGTTGGAGTATAGACGTGAAGCATGGTAAAGATGAGCCGCAGTGGGTTAGGGCCAGAGTGCCCTCCCAACTGCTCCTGAGGTGCTGTGGGCACCTCAGTGTCAATAGGGATGCTAAACATTGTGGGAGCCAGGGACCAAAAGTCCCAAGCCAAAAAGCTAGACTTCCTGCGAAAACCCCTTGTAGACATCTTGGCCATCCAAGAAACCCACTGTCTACAAGGGGAAGAAGGATCCTGGTCATCCAGGGTCTCACCATCACAATTGGTATGTATATCTCACTGTGGGGTGATTGTCCGAAATAACAAAAAATCAAAATTTTACAAACTCCTCGTCATACCTTCATGGCCGCGTCCTGGTAGCAACAATCACACGCCAAGAGGAAACAATCTTGATAGCATGCATCTATGCACTGTGCACCGCAGCTGAGAGAAAACAATTTCTTGAAACTGTTCCAACACTCACCCTCCCACTAGATACCATCCTGTTGGGTGACTTTAACTGCTGGGATAACCCTGACACGGACCAATGGCTGAACCCCAGGGGATACCCACTGGGACACATTGAATTCCGCACAATGAAGGCATCCCTTGGCCTACAGGATGCCCTCCCCCTCAGATCACCACTCCTTCCCCACATGACACAGCCCAACATATGCAAGGGAGCGCTCATATCAATGAGCTGCATTGATCACATCCTCGTTCCACAAACCCAACAATCAAGAATTTCCAAATTTACAATAAAAAAAGTCAATTTCTCAGACCACCGACTTGTTTTGGTGCAGTTATCATCAACCCAAACCCATGCACAGGTGTCACCCTGGAGAAAGCTACACCCAGAAAACATAAAATTACAAAAAATATATGACTGGGTTGAACATGAGGCTTGAACCAAGAATTCACAGCCCCATTCACATCAGATCCCATTGTAACATGGGCAAATTTCAAAAAGGAACTAATCAACAAAATCTGACATCTTGCATCATATAAGTACACCGCCAATACAGCCACAATCAGGCGTACCTTGGCAGAACTGGAACACATCAAGCTTAACACCCTGAGATCCAGTTATAGCCCCAACTGGGGATGCAAATGGGCGGAAATATCCACCCAACTAAACACCCTCATCTTTGAGCTTCAACACAGAATCAAAGTATCGAACAAAGGTAAGTTCATAAAGGAAGGTGAAACATGTTCAACATATTTCTTCCTCCAATTCCACTCCCGCAGCAACCAGCCCACATGCACACAGGTCCACAAGACCGAGGGCACTGTGGCAACTGACCCTGAGGAGGTCAAGGCGGAAGTACACCACTATTACACCGAATTATACTGTGATATGCCAACAGACCCACAAAAAATCACAAAATTTATATAAACTGCCAGAATACAAAACACACGCCGAAATACAATATTCTAAATCTATTTACATGGGAGGAGCTTTGGGATACAATCCGCGGTGCACCACGTAGGAAATGCCCAGGGCCTGATGGGATACCCTACAAATTTTACAAAAAATATTTTCAGCAAAATGCCCCCCTCCTATTGGCGTCTATGAACCAGTGCTTTCTGTTAACACGCCTCCTACCTGGTGGCCATGAATCATATGTCATAACCTTGTATAAAAAGGGTGACAAATTAAACCTGGCCAACTGGCGTCAAATCACACTCTCTAACACTGACACAAAAATTCTAACAAAAGTTTTAGCAGCCTGATTAGGCGCAATTGCCTCTAACGTCCTGTCACCAAATCAGTTTGGGTTTATACCAGGGCGCTCGCTCTGGAACAACATACACCCTGTTGCAAACATATGTCAGTCCAAAGCAACTGGAGCCCTGTTCTTCTTAGACCAGGAAAAGGCATATGACCGCGTTAGTTGGCCATACCTAAAGGAATGCCTAAATGCTTTCAAACTCCCACCCAGATTAATAAACTGGGCGATGATCCTTACAGAATATGCAACCATGGCTGTATGTGGCCCAGGCTTCCTAACTAACAAGATCACACCACACAGAGGGCTCAAGCAAGGGGACCCCCTCAGCCCACTGCTGTATAATTTCAGTTTTGATACACTCCTCTGCGTAACTGACTCATGCCTCATGGGAATAACTGCACAAGGCCAGCCAACAGTCAAAATACTGGCCTTTGCGGATGAATGCGTGGCAGGTATAGCTAACAACAATGATGCCTAACAGCTGGAACGCAAACTAGAGGAATACTTCATGGTGAGCAATGCATCGCTCAACAAAAGGAAAACAGAAATCATTCTCTTAGGCAAGTACACTAACAACTGGGCTACAACACCAGAACCTCTTACCCCATATGGAGGAAAAACCCACTTATCTTACCTTTTGCATCACCTCCCACCACCACTCCTGTCCGCCACCTTGGGATATGGCTGGAAACAGGGGGATATGCCAATGAGACAATGGAAAGCAACCTACTACAGCGGGTATTCAACCGCGTAGCCTCCCTCAAGGGAAGATCCCCCAGGACTAACGGGGCGAGTAGCAGTTGCTAACTCACTCATCCTCCCAATACTATGGTACCCTGCCCACGCGATAGCCTTCTCACCCACCTTTATAGCTTCAATCCGCGCGCTCATCCAGGGCTGACTGTGGCCCGGATCCCATCCTACCATACAGATGGAAACACTCTTTGGCCCACGCTCAAGCGGAGGCATGGGACTAATAGATTTTGAGAGCCACGCCAACCGCATCCTGGGTACCTGGATAAAGGAAGTACTTGCCCCAGACCTCCCACAACAATACTGGTCAAGGGCAGCGAGGACTAACTTCGCACAGGCGCTCAAATTAAATAACCCACATAGCCACCCAGACTATTATCATACCTTGCTAAACACCCTACTGCAATGGGACCGCATGGAACACCCCCTCACTTCAAACGCATCCTCTGAGCCATCCGCCGCATGGGGTGGACTGTAGAGAGCATTGACACTGTGCAGGGAAGGGGATGACCCATCCCCCACTTCAAATTAAGAAATCCTGAAAACCACCCCCAGAGAGACATGCTTGCTATGACCCCAACCAATGCTAGAATCGAATACCTAGATGCGTTGGACATCCCCTATGACTTAACCACACAGAAGACAGTGTAGAGAATGACGCACCACCCACTCCTACAGCCGAGGGTAAGAGCCAACGACTGGCGCTGTCTGAGAAGGACCTATAGGATGGCGGACCGCTTTAATTCCCTCCACACAACCTGCGCAGTATGTGGAGGGGAGGGTTCCCTACATCACCGCCTAGAAACATGCCCCCCAACCAAAGCCATATGGCAGGAAGTCGCGCGCCTGCTTAAGATCCAAAACGAGCAGGAATTTTCTATATCAAAGAGCCTCCTCGCGCTCCAGATTGAGTCACCAATCCCATCTACTCTCCGCTCCCTAATGATACTTATTGCAATGTGGACAATCCACATCATTGCCTTAGATGCGTTCAGGGGCACAGTCCCAACCATCCATGGGGTTATCAATAGGTTCCACGTCCACTTACTGGAGCACTTCCAAGCCTGGCTCTATGGATATATGAGGCCAAGGCAACAGGCGCTCATAGAATCGTGGTTCCCACTTTGGTTCCTCCGCACATACCCCTTCCTTCACACCTGCTCCATAGCGGGGTAAACCCCCTTGGAGTAGCGCACCAACCCCCCATACCTGGCAGTCCCGCTGGCAACAGGGGTAACCTGAGTACCCCAGGGTGCCCAATTTTATATATCTTTGTTTTCCACACATACCTGGTAATGCCCATCCCCTGGTCAGCTTGCCTCAGTTAAATAGAAGATATGAAAAAGAAACACTTTGATGTCACATAATCTGAATCAGATAATAATATCAATTATATAGTGGTACTTGGATTCTACTATGGTCTGGAAATACAACCACACAGGCGCGGTGACAAGTTTTAAGTTTGATTGACAGAACAGCGTGTTTACTTTGCAAAATAATACTTATATGCTTTTTAATGTGGATTTTATTTCTGATGTTATTTTGATGGCTTTCTGTAATAGTTATACTACAATTGGCCCTTAGTAATTACCTTTTATTTCAAAATTATAATTGGGCAAATGATTGGTGTTTATTGCTAAATTTTTGATAAAAAGCGGGAATTAGTCATCTTTAATGCAAGATTAACAAAATATTGATTTCTGGATCTAGGGGGCAATAAGAATTTTTTAATAGTTTATTGGAATGATCCGTCTAAAAATAAAAGGGTTCTTTTTAAAAACATTATTAATTTTATAAGTTAATTAAAAGAGGTCCTAGTATTTATGTCATATGTTTTTGTTCACTAAAGGATATCAGGTGCCAAGCCTAATGGTGTGCTGAAATGCAGCATCAATGCACTATATTCTCCTAAAGAGGTATTTAAATTGGGTCCTGCAGTACTATAATATAATAGTGGCCAATATCAGGCACAGGTTCAAGATCCTTAAAAGCTTAGTGGACATAATATCTATTTCACTTTAATCTACTATAACTCTAACTGTAAGATTATATACTATAATATTGTAAGTGCACCTGGAACAATATTTAAATATGTTCAAGGTATGCCGACCAGGGGATGGACATTACCAAAGCTCAAAGAGCAAAAAAATTAAACAAAAAGATCTACTCAAGCAAAATGAGTCAACCGCCCAAAATAAAAGAGCAAAACACAAACGAATGAGATCACAACCAACCAGGTGGGACAGTGACAAGCCGCTCATCCCAACATGGCGGAAGGGGAAGGGGGATTGGGGGGCTCATCCTCAGCATTGAATTCCTCCTCATAGGTAAGAGTACAGGTCAAGGTGGAGAGCAATGATGTGGGGTGGTCAGCGACATGTGATTGGAGAGCGCCTATGATTGGTTGGTCGTGGAAATTACCTGCAGCAAAAATTGCACCTAAAAACTGGGATAAGCAGTTTTCCACATGAAGGCGGATGTAAGGGAGCTGGGATAACAAAGTGGAAGTGGCGTGGGTGGTTTTTGACTTGTATTACAAAGCTTCAGCCACTTTCTGGATGACGGCAGTTGGTTGTTTGTGGAGGTTGAGGATGTCACAGTTGCCCTTTAAGGACAGGGTCAAGGCAAAAATGGGAGGAGGGATACCCTTGGCTAGTATCGCCACTGATCTGTCAGCACCCTTGCATATGTTTCTAATATATGGGTGAGCAGCTGCTGCTACAGCAAGCTGGTGGGCAGAGCGGAACACATAGGCGTCCAGCGGGGGCTGTAGAACGCCAAGGGGTCTGAACGGGGTGCTGTACATGGATAAATTCTTCAATTTGGACTTCTGAGTCTTTAATAACATTTCCAACTTCATTGGTTTCATCCAATGCAGTCCATAGGTTCAAATCATATTGGAAATTGGGGTTGAAAATTTATGGCTGTGGCTATCAATTGAGGAATAACGTGGGACTAAACCGTTATCCAAGCTGTCTCCTGATTGGTTGAAGTACATGTGGCACCAGACTGAGGAGGGGCCTGATTGGCAGCTGTAGGCTTTGGGGGAGGGGGAAGTATTGTACCCCATACTGGAAAGGCAGTGGAGTGTGTGGTGTATTGGGGCCAGACAGGGGCAATGCAGGTCCGGCAGATGCAGCAAGATATGGGCATTTATGCTTTGAGTAATCCAACTCAAAGCAGGATGGACAGATAGTCCACCCGCCCTCAACATGGGCCAAGAACGGGTGGTCAGGAGTAGAAGGAATGATGGCATGGGGGGAATTGACAAAGTAAATTTGTTAAAATTTGGGCTAATCATGGCAAATGCCCAAGGCCTAGTGAGGAGAGCGGCCCCATTTGGGGACCACAAACTGAAGGATGGGGCTGTAGCTGTATGCGGCCAAACCTTCCATCAACTCCTGATGGAGCACTGCTGGGGGAAGGTGAGTGGGCAGATCCACAAACTGAACCACCATAGTGGTGTCAGTGGGGAGCCAGGTGCGCGTTGTGGGGATAGGGGTGCCCTGGAAAACCAGGGTTACAGTGGCCACAGTGGCGGCGTCAGCTTTGCAGGTGAAGCTTAGATTAAAAAACCCCTTATAGGGGCGAAAATAAATAAATTCAGCTGGAAGCATCACTGCCTGGGCCATGTTGGTAATGGCTTTCTCTGCGTATGGGAAAAACTTCCCATATTTGACCCAAAGGTCAAAATGCAGCTGGAAGCGGGGGAGAACAAGTGGGCTTTGAGGCATGGCCTGGGCATGTGCAAGGTGGATGTTGATATCTTTGAGCGGAATGAACTGACCTGAGGATTTGGTAGGACTGGACAAACCAGTCCAAGTACATTTTCCCACCAAACGGAAAACGCTGGACGGGGTTTCACCGCTGCCCCACATGAGAGCAGCTGGCAGAGAATCTGAGGTCATTGGGGATTAAATGGGGAGGTAGGCGGTAGGCGTAGGCTTAGATAGATTTTACTTTCTCTATTAAAATCGCTCAAATGTTACTCCATGTGTACAAAGCTACTTGTAACAATAAGCAACAGAAGAGTTTAATAAAGTTAATGTATAAAGTGTCATCCTGAGAAAACAAGTGAGAGGTCTTTACATAACTAGAACTTAATTTTTTAATGCCATGAAAGGTATGTCCTAGTGAAGCCCATCCAACTTTGGGGTATTGCCAAAGGTGACATGAAGCTCTTGCTGTTTCAAGTGCTGAACAAGAGGCTTTAATACTAATTTCTAACCAATTTGGCTTCACGTTCTACTGTGAGCAGATAAAACAGCTATCACATTTTCAGGATGGGAGGAAGGAGCACGATCATCTCAGGTAGAAGTAAAAGAATCCCAAAGAGCCCAATGTATGAATATATAAAAGATATAAAAACAAAGGGATTAAGCATCATTAGTACTGAAATATATTTTATGATTTCTAGATAATATCATGAAAACAAAAAATTAGTAAGAACAATAATAATTCTTATCTATAAAAAAGTTATTCTTTATATGGTTCATTGGGTTATCCGTTAAGATGGATATCTGGGGGACTTATAAGACAAGATCTTCACCCAATTAATTTCCAGCTTGCTTGGTGGAATTTTCCTGA
The DNA here is from genome assembly GCA_022478985.1 of Massospora cicadina. Taxonomy (NCBI): domain Eukaryota; kingdom Fungi; phylum Entomophthoromycota; class Entomophthoromycetes; order Entomophthorales; family Entomophthoraceae; genus Massospora; species Massospora cicadina. Next base: position 25,715 of record JAKSZP010002767.1, read on the forward strand.
TTATCTGAAGTGGGCTTAAAAAAGAGGATTAGGATCAAGTTACTATGACCTCAGGTTATCCTCATTTTTAACACTTTTTTTATTGTGTCTCAACATTTGTCCTGATCAGATCTCAAACCAGACAATGTTCCTTCTAGAACTTGTTTTATGTGGGGGAAAGGGCTTTAAGATATCTGCTGTGTACCCAATTCACCAAAGTACCTAGGTAAACTTCAATAATTGAGTGTTCATTTCCCTTTTGTAAGCAACCCTATAGGGTCCTGACTAATTTGAATATACTTTGTCAAATTTTTCGCCAGGACTTTAGTGGAAAAAAACTAGTTCTAAAAATGAAAGGTATGTGGAGAAATATGTTTTTATTTTATACCAACTTGTTTTTCAGGTATTGGTATAGGTAAAATTTCAGAGGCCAAAGTTTGAAGCAATATGATTTGGCAATAGCTTTCATGTTGATCTCATAGGTATCTTGAGTGTCCTAGTCTAAAATATTGAACTTAAATGTATCTCAGGATTTCTCCTATGCAAGGCTCTAAAGGATGACATTTTGATGACACAATGATGGCTAGTTTGATAAGTCATAACTTCACTAATTAGATATTGCGGACAATGCAAGGTTTGGTAGAGGCTATTTTTGCTGAGTAGAAATTAAAGTAACGTTTAATCTCTCTACCATCCCATTGGTTGCCGATTGATTGATTGGAATGAAGTCCAAATGGAAGATAGTATACAATCCACTCAAGGAAGTTCCAATGACACAGAAGCTGCTGAGATCACAATGAGTGATTAATCCCAAGAAGAGATTATGAAGGCTCAAAGCCTCTCAAAAAGCGCTGAGGTAATTACTAAAGATCTTGCCAGTTGGGGGTCATCTAAATCTTTTAAACCATTTTATTTTACTTAACCGGGGCAAGCCAACCAGGGTATGGACAATACTGATATATGTAATAGGATAGGGGAGAGGTGAAATATAGCGAGATTTAGGCACCCCAGAGTAGATGGGCTACCCCTGTTACCAGCTGGTACCACCAGGTTTAGGCTGGTTGGATGGCCTACTCAAAGGGGGTTTCCCTTATTATGGAGCAGGTGTGAAGGAAGGGGTCTGTATGCAGAAACAAGACTAGGAACCATGATTCAACAAGTTGTTGTTGCTTTATACTCATGTATCCGTATAGCAAGGCTTGAAAGTGTTCCAGTAAGTGTAAGTGAAATTTCTTAATTGTCCCACAGATGGTTGGAACGGTTTCCTTGAAGGAATCCAGTGCTATGGTGTGGATTGTCCACAGTGCAATGGTGACTATCAGGGAGCGGAGTGTGGGTGGTATTGGGGATTCAAGTTGGAGTGTGAAGAAGCTTCTGGAGATTGATAGCTCCTTGTCATTGTGGGTTCTTAACAGAAGCGCAACTTCCCACCATATGGCTATAGATGGGGAGCATGCTTCAAGGCGGTGGTGTAGGGTGCCATCCCCTCCACACACTGCGCATGTTGCATGAAGAGAGTTGGAGCGATCTGCTGTCCTGTAGGTTCTTCTGAGGCAGCGCCAGGTGTTAGCTCTTACCCTTGGATGGAGGAGCAGATGATGTGTTATCCTCCATATTGCCTTCTGTGTTGTGAGGTTGTAGGGATGTCTAATGCGTCCAGGTAGTCAATTATGGCAATAAATGGGGCCACGTCGTGTGTGTCCCTCTGGGGGCAGTCGTACAGTTTCATTATCATGAAGTGAGCTCTGGGCTTTCACCTTCCCTGAAGGCCTGTGAGAGTGACGGTCCACCCTATGTGCCAAATGTTATGGAGGAGGCGTTTAAAGTGAGAGGGGGTTTCATGTGGGCCCAATGCGTTAGGGCGGTTTGCAAGGTATGTGAGCAAGCTGGATGGATTGTGTGGGTTGGATAGTTTGAGCACCTTCGCAAAGTTGGCCCTCGCCGCTCTAGACCAGTGTTGTTGTGGGAGTTCTGGGGCTAGAACTTCCTCTATCCAGGTGCCCAATATGCGGTTTGCGTGGTCCTCAAAGTCTACTAGGCCCATGCCTCCACTGGAGCATGGGCCAAAGAGTGTTTCCACCTGAACAGGTGGCCAGAACCCAGGCTACAGTCATCCCTAAATAAGTGTGTGGACTGAGGATATGCTATTTAGTTGAAAAAGAGATTGCGTGGGTGAGGAACCACAGCATTGAGAGGATGAGTGAGTTGGCAACCATTACTCGCTAATTAGTCCTGATGATCTTTCCTTAGGGAGGCGATGCGGTTGGACATGTGCTGCTGTAGGTTCCTCTCAATTGTCTCATTGGGATACCCCCCTGTTTCCAGCCATATCCCAAGGTGGCGGACAGGGTTGGTTGAAGGAGGTGATATGAAGTGTAGGATGAGTATGCTGTTCCTTCATGGGGGGCTTTGAGCTTTGGGTGTTGTGTCCCAGTTGTTAGTGTACTTGATTAGGAGGATTATTTTCATTTTCTTTTTGTTGAGCAACGCGTTACTCACAATGGGGAATTTCTCCAGGGTGCATTTCAGCTGTTGGGCATCATTTTTGATAGCTATACCTGTCACGCAGTCATACGCAAAGGTTAGTATCTTGACTGTTGGTTGGCCTTGCGCAGTTATGCCCCTGAGGCGTGAGTCAGCGACGCAAAGGAGCGGATCAATGCTGATGTTATACAGCAGTAGGCTGAGGGGTCCCCTTGTTTGAGACCTCTGTGTGGTGTGATCTTGTTGGTCAGAAAGCCAGGGCCGCATACAGCCATGGATGCAGATTCTGTAAGGAGCATTGCTCAGTTTATGAATCTGGGTGGGAGTTTGAAGGCGCTTAGGCATTCCTTCAGGTACGGCCAACTAACGCTATCATATGCCTTTTCCTGGTCTAAGAATACAAAGGCTCCATTTGCTTTTAGACTGGCATGTGTTGACGATGGAGTGTATATTGGTCCAGACTTAGCGCATTGGTATGAACCCAAACTGATTGGGCGACAGGACTTTCAAGGCTATTGTCCCAATCTGGTGGCTAAAATTTTTGTTAATATTTTTGTATCAGTGTTAGAGAGTGCAATTGGGCGCCAGTTATCCAGGTCCAGTTTGTCGCCCTTTTTAAACAGGTTTATGACATAAAAGCTATGGCCACCAGGTAGGAGGCGTGTCTCCAGAAGGCACTGGTTCATTGATGACAAGAGGAAGGGGGCGATTTGCTTGAGATATTTTTTGTAGAATTCATAGAGTATCTCATCAGGCCCTGGGCATTTCCTACGTGGTGCACCGTGGAATGTGTCTCAGAGCTTCTCCTTTGTAATTAGGTTTAGGAGGTTATAATCCAGCAGTGTGCTTCGTATTCTGGATGTGTGTATAATATTTTTAAATATTTTAGGGGTTGGTTGGGGTGTCGCAGTATAGCTTGGTGTAGTAGCAGTGTACTTCCGCCTTGACCTCCGCTGGGTTGGTTGCCACGGTGCTGTTGCCTTTGTGGACCTGTGTGCCATGGGCTGGTTGCCACGGCAGTAAAATTGGCGGAAGAAGTATGTCAGGCAATTTTGCCTTCTTTTATGATTTTACCTTTTTTAAAAACTTTAATTCTGTGCTAGTGTTAAAAGATGAGGGCGTTCAGGCAGGCGGATATTCCGCCCATTTACGCCCCCAGTCGGGACTGTAGCCAGACTTCAGGGTTTTGAGATTTAGACGTTCTAGTTCCGCCAAGGTGCGCCTAAATGTGGTTGTATCAGCGGTGTACTTACGCAAGGCGAGATGGTGAGTTTATTTATTAGTTTGACTTTAGAACTTGCCAGGTTTTGACGGGGTCTGACACAAATGGAGTTACAAATTTTGGATTCGTGGCCTCAAATTTGACCCAGTCAGATATTCTGGGCAATTTTATATTTTCCAGGTGCAACTTCCTCCAGTTCTACGCCTGTGAGGGAGTTCAGGTTGGCAAAAGCTGCACTGAAATGAGTTGGTAGTTGGAGAAGTTGATCTTTTTTTGCTGAGAAGTTTGAGATGTTTGAGAAGTGGGTTTTTGGGGCAAGGATGAATTCAATGTGGCTCATTGAGTTGAGCGTTCCCTCACTTATGTTGGGGCGGGTCATGTGGGGGAGGTCTGGTGACCCCAAGGGATTAGTATCGTGTAGCCAAGGGATGCCTTCATTGCATGAAATTTGATGTGCCCCTGAGGTATCCCCTGGGGTTAGGCCATTGGTCCATGTTGGGGTTAGACCAGCAGATGAATTCGCCCAACAGGATTGTATCTGGTGGGAGGGTGAGTGTTAGGATGTTTTTGGGGAATATTTTCCTTTCAGCTGCAGTGCATGATGCTTAGATGCATACTATCAAAATTGTGCCCTCTTGGCATGCAATCATTGCTACCAGGACGCGGCTGTGCAGATATGAAAAGGAGTTAATGATTTTTACTTTCTTTGTTATTGTGGACGACCACTCCACAGTGGGATGTCATACCAATTGGGATGGTGAGAACCTGGCTGACCAAGATCTCTTTTACCCCTGTAGACAGTGGGTTTATTGATGACCAAGATATCTACAGGGGGTTTTTGCAGGAAGTCCGCTTTTTGTCTTTGGACGATTGAGTCCTTGCTCCCACGATGTTTAACGTCCCTATTGACAATGAGGTGCCGCAGCACATCAGGAGTGGTTGTGAGGGCTGTCCGGCCCTATCCCAGTGCAATATTTCTGGCACATGATACATGTCATTGAGCCTGTCACACCTGTGTGTTTGTCCAATCCCTTACCCTTTGTCAATTGAGCGCAGGTCTTACTGTTGATAGGGTTTGATTTGATTCTCCCATTCATGACTCATGGTTTTTCAGTGCGGTGTGCTAATTGCTTTCTGTGGTTGCAGGGTTCGAATATCTAGATGTGGGTCCTGCAATTTTGCCAACAGTGGAGTTGAATTGTCTAACAAAATTCTCTTGATTGATCCCATGTGGTGATTCAGTCAAATTGTTGAGAAAATTTTCATATTGGGAGTTCTGCTCTGATTAGTTGGCTCAGTTAAATTTCTCTATGTCCTCCTGAAATTATTTGGGGATGATGGAGGAGGCTGCGAGTGATTCAGCCCTGGCCGCTTCCCGTTTGTGGGCTTCTATGCCATTTTGTGCACTTTGGGTGATACCGGGTCTATGAGAATGTATTTCCCATTGTCTCGCCATAGAAAGGCGTGGTTGGTGTCAACTATTTTTTTGTAGTCTTCAATAACCTCATTATGGTGTCATTGCAGAAGTCTGGGGCCATTATGCCCTCCATCATGGGGCATGCATGCAACTTGTGCCCCAATGCGCTGCAGTGGTTGCAGATAGGCGGTGCACTTTCTGGTGTGACGCGGAATACCTTTAATACGCTTCTAGCCAGGAGATGAAACACCGCTGTGCGTGAAATTTTTTGTGAGGTCCTTGGACAACTTGGGGATAGGGTTGATCACAGCTATTGCCTTACCTGTGCACATGTTAGGCATCAGGTGAAACTGCTGTAGTTAAAATTGTTTGATCTCTCTGTAGCTGGCAAGTCTGGCTTGAGCTCTTCCTCGATTACATTACAGTGAAGGTTTGCAGGGAGTGAGTCAAAGGAGATGAACAAATTTTATGTTTTGTTCCATCTGGTGCAAGCGGTGCGCACAATTTGTTTGACCTTGGGGAGGGCAATTTTGATGCAGATTTTTTTGGCGGCATCTGCATCTTCTTTGGTTTTGAAGCCCATGTCAATCCAGCCACAGTGGATAGTATGGGTGATAATGTACACTGCGTGGGGGAAAAGGGAGGCCTGTGCTTCACCCACTTTCTCCCACAGAGTTGGAGAATCAACCTCTAGGAAGAGTCAGAGCCCATGCTCTACCTGTGATAGGGGTTGGGAATTTTGGGTTTCCAAGTATAAATTTTGGTTAGTGGTGAACTCCACAAACCTGGAAGGTGTCTTAGTTTGTGGTTTCTTGGCAGCATTGGTTCCCAGTCCCCCCAGGGCGTTTCTTGCCCTTCAGCACACCGGTTGTGCATTGACTGATATAACTTTCGCCCAATTTAATTTTAATTTGTTGATATTGCCTATCTCTCCTGTGTGATTACCAAATTTTTCTGTTTAGATTATATTATAATAACTAATGTAATCATTTCAGGAAAGAAAAAAGTAATTCTCCAAAACAATTCGAAAAATTGTACATGACATAATCCTATGCATTCTGCTGCTTCGCTCAATAAATTACTATACCTATGTGATTCTAAAACTCAACTAAATTCTATAAATGTCCCTAAATCCTGAAAAAATCTCACTTTTGTTCATTATTTTGCATAGTTTCTACTAGAGAGTTTGCCTGAATGATAGCAGATATTTGCCTTGCTGGACATCATCTTTACATCTAGGGTTTTTCCCTAGCATCAAAGTTCTTATAGGAGATTTTCATGGAGCTACAGCAACTAGTTATTGTGTAGTCTAAATGGCATGCCAAAATAATTAATAAAAACTCTACACTGATGCTCTCTTCCAGGTCCTTTTTGAGGCTATCTGGTGAACAAATATCTTCACGTAAATCAGCACAGCAACCCTGACACTGCCGCAATGGAGGAGAAAATGTGGTAAATCAATGAACTATATGCTGATAGAAATTATGACAATCAAATTTGCGCCCTCAAACAACAGCTCCTAAAGGTCGCTCAAGAAGTGTGGATTTATTGAAGGGGGTTTCCTTGATGAGGACCTGACGCTAATCTCCTTATAAAGTCAAGTTGTTTCCCTGTCCACCAAAGTGGCGAGCCAGTCCGCCAATATTGAGAATCTCCACCGACACTAGGATACTAAAGCATCACTTGATCATGTTAACACCTGCTACACCAACCTTCAGGATGATATTGATTACTTCCACCATCAGGTTGACAAGGCTATCCCTTAAACTGACCTAGATACGATGGAGCCAAGTGAGTCTGGTTTGTCCCCTCCATCAGCTATTCATGTTCTTCATGAACATATTGGGTATTTTAACCCACTAGTAAGGACAAGTATGTGCCTAGGACTGAACTCACTCAGTCCTATCTCTACGTGTATGTAAACGCGTTGGAGAACATGATAGATCGTCAGAAGTGCCAGCACATGCAAACCTGTCTTGATAGTAAGGCCCAAGAGATAATGATTCCATACTCAAGGAGTAAGCTATTTGGGCAGAGGTAAGGAATGCCTTAATAAAGAGTTCAGAAGTAACATATCTTTTCCAGATGTTAACAGGCGTTCATGCGGATCTTCCCTAAACGTGGCAAAACAAATGTCAAGTTTGCACAACAGTTTGTACATGAAGCTCAATCCCTCACGCCTTGTAATTGAGTTAACTTAAATGATAATGCCGCCATCCTCCCCGCATTCCAGCATAGTGAGACTCTTATGCTACATCTCCTGAATGCCAAAAGATACTCCAGTCTATTCTTGATACTAAGGAAACCATCATGGAGTTGCCTGAGCTGGAGGTGCACCAAACACCTCACAATGGGAATTAGCCCAACATTCATGCAGTAAGACCACTCTAGAGATCTAAAACCCGCTGTGGCCCATTCTCATATTGTGGGTATTTTGGGAATCAGGAGCCTAGCTTTTGGAATAAAAATGCTGATGAGGCGGAAAAGTGAAGTCATCATAGGTTTTTAGGCACCCTCTGATGCCAACGCTGTGACTCCATCATTTCCACTGTTGTTTACCACTCTATATGATGCTCTCTACCCCCACCCAACAAGGTTGATGTCCCCAATTTAATAATTGCAAATAAAATCTTAAACTCCTTTTACTTTACTATTACTGGACCCCTTCCACCAAGAAATTCTATATACTCAACTCCCATTTCAGCACTTAGGTAACCATGTCAAAGTAATTGTTCATAAGGTGAAAATTCTTTCTATAGTCGATACCATATCACTGATTAATGTCATTTCCTCTTGACTGGTTAAGAGGATAAAAGTTACGCCAGATCAAACCACACTGTGGGGATTTTGGAACTAATGGCCCCCAGTGGACCTGATCCTTAAGTGCTTATTCCGCCTTGCCACTCCAGTTTGGATCACTGGTGGTAACAAACCAGGCAGTAATACTAAAGAATGGCAGTTATGACCTCCTCATAGGCACCCAATAAATTGTTGAATTTGACACTAAGATCAGTAATAAGGATTAGTAATTTCCTATCCTAGGATATCGCATCCTTTCTTTGTTTAAAGACGCCCCTAAAGAGAAAAGGAAGAGGAAACTTAAGAGTTGTTTATTGGAGAATCTGAACAGCAGTGAGTGGCTAGAGTACTGAGTGGTTGGTCTCAAGATCAAACTGACTCCTTCTAGGGTAGAGGCTTAATAGGGGATAGACATATGTTCCAACTGTGTAGTTATAGCACCAAAATCGTAATACTGTTGGACACAGGAATCCAAGTTACAATTCTGCTGGACCATTTGTGTAATTTTTGGAGACCCTATTAAGGCCATTTGTGAGCCTCTTACCTGTATGGGGGTTCTGGATCCTGCTTAAAAGGGATCCTAACCATATTGATGGCCAATTTCAACGATTAATATATGAAAATGACTAAAACCAACATGTTGCATATGTCAAACCTTACCCACTAATCAAGTTGAATCTATCTATGGGTGCAGAATTTTCTTGACTCAGGGATCAAAAAAAGGACACTACCATAGCCCATGTCAAAAAAATAGGTGACACCCATACCTTGGAGCATGAACTTCAAGTGGATGCTTTGTATGAGGAGTATGCTGACATATACTTTCAAAGGTTCTGGAAACTTTCTAATGATGAAAGGGGTACAGAATAGAGTGCTTACGGGCACTCACCCCCAATCCACGCTCAACCTCACTAGAAATTTAAGTTTAAAGAAGCCCAGGTGAAAAAGCAGCTAAGGCAACTCCTGAACGCTGGGAAACTAAAACCATCACAAAGTCTCTGGGCCTCTCCATTTCTGCTTATACAGAAAAAGGTTTTGGGCATCAGGTAAGAATGATATTATTGGTGGCTGAATTACCTTGCTTGGAAGGACAGCTACCCGTTACCTTAGATTGATGATTTCCTCCCTCTACTAGATGAGTCCTAATCCTTCTCTGAAATGGATCTTGCTAGTGGTTACTAACAGAATGAGCTTGCACCGGAGGATTAGGAAAAAATGCGTCCTCATAGCAAGTGAGTTTCTTCAAACTGAAGCAATTGCACCAAGGACTGTCCAATGCCCTGGATATCTTATAAAGTGTGATGCATGGACTGTTGGGAGTGTCAGAAAATTGCTTTTCAGCGACAGTGGGCTCTGCTTTTTGGCAGGCCAAATAGTATGAAGACTGGTAAGCCCTTTCCATTTTGCCTTAAGCGTCATGGCAAGCAGCGCTGGCTGACCCCATGGCATATCACCCGCGCCATTTGGGGATCCCCCAGCCTTACCCCCAACCAACAAGAATAAATATAAACTTATAAAAAGGGTGTATTAGGCAAAGGAAGATGTTTATTGAAAGGGAAGCACCAGGTATCTATATGTAAAAAGGGCTACTGCACCCATCGCTGACCTATTGGTTTATTGCTGAACCTTCCATCAAAAAACTCTTTCTCTATTATGCTGCGCTTCTCACTTTCCTGATGTTGACTCTATCATCATATCCTTCCCAACGTCCGAATATTAGTTTTGGCTCATCCTCAGCATTCAGTTGCTGGTGAGCCATATAAATTACTATATAAATAATTATCAAATATGGATTTGATTTAGTGATAAATGCTGGAAACAGCTTCGGTCACTTGGGTATTTGGAATAACTCAGCTTCTAGCTAGCAACACAATTCAGCTCTATGTAGCTTATCATTTGGGAATCGCCTTTCTCATGCACTTGTCAATTATTATATATGAGGAGCCAGAAGCAACCTCAGCCACTTTAAAATCAGAATCGTTTGGGTTCCACAAACACTTACTAAATTAATATAGATGTTCATCCTTGGCTAAAAGTTGCCAGTGATCCACAAGCCTAATTTGGGGAATCGCCTTTCACAGGTGATAATTGATTATTAGGCGCTGGAAACAACCTTAGCTGCCTTGAACTTAGGATTGTTGGTTTCACCGATATTAAATAATTAATTTAAGAGGATCATCCTTGGCTACTAGTCACTGGTCATCCTTATAATAATTTGGCTTGCAATTGGCTCTTACTGATTTTAACTTCCAAACTTGGTGAATCCTTAGATTTGGATCAACCCAATTGGGGAGCACTATCCAGCAACCCCATAAACATCACAAAATTCAGTCAATGTGCCATTCTGACAGGATGGCTATATCCTCCTAAATAATTATATTTCATTGGAGGATTCCTCCTGGTTAAAATTCTGACTTTTTCCCCCATTTAAGCAGATGGTAATCCTCTTACATCCTGCCTCATCATGTGGAACGGGCGCTCAGCGCTTTCCCCTTCCCGCCACAAACAAAACCAAACCTAACCTCTGGGTTGGGGTCACAGAAATGTGCTCTTTCCCTTGCCAGCCAACCTATGGGTAATCCTTGCCACCTTCTCACCAACATGCGGCTACTCTAGCGCCAGCCAGAAGAACCCCCTGTAGTGAGCATCAATGTCATAAAATCTCTTTTCCGCAACAGTGGTCTCTACTGGTTGGCAGGCCAACCAGTATGAAGACTGTCGACCCTTGCCATTTTACCTTAGGCGTTGGGGCCAGCAGCACCAGCTGACCCCTTGGAATGTCACTCGTGCCATTTGGGATCACCCAGACTAACCCCCAACCAACAAGAATAAATATAAACTTATAAAAAGGGTAGATTAGGCAAAGTGATATTTTTACTGAAAGGGAAGCACCATGTATCTATATGTACAAAGGGGTAATACACCCAGCACCGACCTATTGGTTCATCGCTAGGCCTTCCAGTCAAAAACTCTTTCTCTCTTATGCTGCGCTTCTCACTTCCCTGGTGTTATCCTCTCACCATATCCTTCCCTAATGTCCAAATATTAGTTTTAGCTCATGTTCAGCATTCAGCTGCTGGTGAGCCGTATAAATCATAATATAAATTAATATTGAATATGGATTTGACTTAGTATCAATGCACCAGAAACAGCTTTAGTCACTTGGGTACTCAAGATAGCTTGGCTTCTCACTGATGACAAAATTCAACTCTACATAGTTGATAATTTGGGGATAGCATTTCTCAGGAGTTTATTGATTATTATATATGAGGCGCCAGAAACAACCTCAGCTTCCTCAAAATCAAAATTGTTTGGGTTCCGCTAACACATAATAAATTAATATAAATGATCATCCTAGGCTACTAGTCGTAGGTGATTCATAAACCTAATTCAGAAAAACGCCTTTATTAGGTGATAATTGATTATTAGGCACCTAAAATAACCTCGGCTGCCTCAAACTTGAGATCATTGGTTTCCACTGACATTATATAATTATTTCAAGTGTATCATCCTTAGCTACTAGTTGCCAGTGATTCTTACACCAAAATGGGCCAACAATTAGCTCTGACTGATTTAACTTCCAAACTCGGCAGAATACTTAAAATTGGATAAACCCAATTATGGAGCAACTATCCAGAAACCACATAAACACCACGAAATATAGTCACTGTGTTATTCCACCAGGAATGGCCATATCCTCATAAATAACAATAAATCATTGGAGGATTCCATATGAAAAATTTTAACAGGAGGATTCAAAGATTTTAAGTATGCTGGTTTATCTTGACGATGTGATTGTATTCTCCCACACCTTTGACCAACACCTCACTCACTTTATGAAAGGTGTTTGACCACCTCCGCTCTGTGTTTCTGGTGTTAAAAGCTGCTAAATGATTGTTTTACCAAACTGATATGGACTTAATTGGCCAGTTAGTTACCTTGGAAAGGGATTTTTACGCTTCTGAACAAGGTAGTCACAATATAGAGTTGACTCAACCATCCAGTCTTCTTGATTTTCAGGTTTTTTCAGGATGGTCAGATACTACTATTTTTTACTTCACAGAGCTCACCAAAACCTTAATATATCTTCTCTATTAAGAGGTTTTGTTCAATATTGGAAGAAACTCAGCAACAAGCTTCTAACATTCTAAGATAAACGCTCTTAAAAGCTCTGGTGTTGATCCATCCTAAATTTGATAAATTACTTATTCTTTTCAATTACTCTAGTGTTGTGGCTGTTCCAGTCTAGAACAACTTGATGCGAATAAAGTTAACCATTTTATAGCATTTTTATAAAAACTCTAACTCAGCTTGAGAGTAATTACAATGTCACTGAGTGGGAATGTTTAGCGGTCTTGCTTGCCATTAAGCACTTCCGCCATTTTCTGTACAGAAACCATATCTTCATGGTTACGGACCATGCCTCTTTTTGTAGCTGCAGCAGATGAAGGATCGGGATGATAGCTGGCACGTTGGGTGCTCATCCTCCAGATTCATGACTTTTCCATTGTGCACCAGGCTGAATTGATACTTAAAATTCTGACGGACTGTCATGACTACTCATATTGACACTTTATGCCTCTAATGAGAATAAGATTTATCAACTTATTAGGAACATGTGATATGGAGTCAAAAGACTCCTGTGGTCCAACAACAATTGCAGAATTTTACTGAGGGGATGTGGATTGAAGATGGATTAATATATAAACAGGTTGGAACTTTTAATTGTCATATGTCAGCTGTCAGCTAGGAGGAAGACCGCTTTGGAGGGTCATTCAACTATAGGGAATGTCTCCATAAGGAAAACTCATCAGTGGTTACAGGAGCAATGTACTGGGTAGGATGATTGAATTAATACAGGATGTCATTGATTCCTTATTATTTTTGCTAGCCAGAAGCCCCCAGTCCAGCGTATCAACACCAGGTTGTGAGTCCTATAGCCCTTTGTTACAATCAGCATTGATATGGTCCGTCGCCTATGGTAATGTATGCACAATGATATATAATACTGGCCGTTGATCACTTCACAATAGGTTGAGGCCATCTTAATTACCTCTCCCACTTTAAAAGCAACCGCTTACTTTATACTTGAACAGGTCTTCACACCATAATAGCCTGAAGGTACTGCTGTCTAACAATGGCACAGGCTTTATATCTAAGTAATTGTTGACCTCAATTTTATTATGGGCACTTATCCCTCATTCACTGTTCCATATCACCCTGCTACCAAGGGAGAAGTGGAATGAGTGAATAGAACTCTTATAACCATAATCTGCAAAATGGTTAACTATGAACCATCTTGATGAAATTAGTATCTCCTGACAGCTCTCTTGGCATACCGCTTGAGTTACCATCAGGTCATCCAGATGTCACTGTTTGAGCTCTATATGGGCGAGAGCCAGTATTACCCTTGAGCGTCCATCCCATATTGGAGACCTCCTCTCAGGAAACAACTGAGCTCACAATGTGAAGGCTGGTGGATGAACTATGCTGACTGCAAGCCTTAGCTGCGAAGTCCATGGGGACTATTAGCAAATAAAAGCAGATCAAAGCAACGCCTAAAAGCCAATCTTGACTGAGTATCAGTTGGGGATCTAATATTGTTCCATCACCAACCAGGAGGTCGGGTTCACAGACTTGGTACGCTGTGGTCAGGACCATATTGAGTGATCTATCATTGAGGACTGAAGTATTTAATTGCCTCCCTTAAATTGGGCTCTGTGGTAAATCAAGTCCATGCTGGATTCCTAAAAAATATATGTCCCTCCTTGGAAAGATCTTGAGGGGGGGCATTGTCAGGAATGAAGCTGAATGGCAGATAATTAATCCGCTCATGAAAGTTCCATTGAAGCAGAAGCTGCTAGAATCTCCACAAGTGAAAATTCAAAGACTAGGTGCTTAAGGATAAAAAATTCTCAAACCTGCTGAGGTAATTTAAAAAATCTTTTCGTTTGGGGTCTTCTTAAACTTCCAAACCAGTCAGGAAAAATTGTATATGACAGAATTTATACAGTCCGCTGCCTCACTCCAGAAATCACTGTATCCTATGCGATCCCAAACTTCAACTGAATTATGTAAATTTCCCAAAAATCATGAAATAAAAACCTCTCGCTTTTTTCATAATTTTGGCTATTTCTACTAGAGATTTTGCCTATCTGATAGCAGAGATATGCCTTGTCAGAAATCACCTTTTTGCTATGAAAATTGCCCTAGAGATACAAGTCTGCTAGGAGAATTTTCTGGAGGTACAGCAACTAGTAATTGCGTGGTTTTCAAAGGGCTGGCCTTCAAAAAAAATTAAAAAACTCAACAATTATATAGAGTGGTAAATACCTGTGGAATCCACACTAAGTCAAATTACACTTACATCATCATAGACTAAAAGTTTTATTTATTGTTGTATAAATTATCTTCTGACATCCAAGAAGATTTATAAATATTTATAAAGGAAGGATGTGGTAGCTTTTGTGGAAGCTGAAGAGAGGGATACGTCCTCTATCTACTTTTTAATATGATTAACCTTAAAAAATGTAAAAAATGAACTTTTAGAATCTAAGGTAAGAGGCGTACAACATCAAAACTGACTACATGAAAAGGCTTAGAATGAGGGACCACTGGTTGTTGGGGGTGAAAATTATCCAGCTTGGCTTTTTCATACTAAACAATACTCTTTTACATAGTGTATAGTTTGAAGAATTCCTTACCAGTAACATTGTGACTTAATCCATTAGTAGGTAATTAAATCCTCCATGAGTGACTTGCAAGTGTCCTTCTAAGATGGTATCAGTTCAATCAGAAGGCCAGATATAGGGTACCATTTTTTGACACTAGCTTATAATAGGCCATCACAACGTTTAGTTCTTGCTACCCATTTTTTAACTAATTTTGTATCTACAGAGATTTATCATTAGTAACTAAGATTAGTATATAAGGCCATAAGTTGATATTTTTAGGTTTGATTAACACCAGAATAATTAGCAGAAATAAGAAATCTGCATTTTGATGAATAGGGCTCAGAAGATCTACTATAGAAAGTCACAATTATGGAATGTTAAAGCTCATTGGTCTAAACGTCCATTGGAATAGCCCATTTGTTAAAGAATTAATGATAGGTGTGATTGGTAATTAATGTGAAGTGAGTCCCAAATAAATAAATATAAGAATGTTTGATGATCATCAAAACAGCCAAGCATTAGCGTTTAGTCATGCAATATTTACGCTCAGCTTTAGGCAACTTTTTTTGTATAAGGCAATGGGATAGTCCACCAAAATTTTGTCATGCTGTGACACGATGGCTCCTATGGCAACAGTGCTATAATCTATAAAAATAAAGAAGTTTTTCTAAAGATAAGTGTTATGATCAAGGGAATGAGTAAGAGCTAAGCGTAAATTGTCATAGGGCCATTGTTATTTTTCTTTCCATTAAATAAAAAATTTTTATTAGCATATAGATTAAGGGTTTGGTCACTTCTGTAAATATGGAATAAATTGTTGGTAAACTCACTAAGCCTAAAAAACTTATATACCACAAAAAGATATAGATGTGGCATCTGTGAGACATTAATAAATTTACCATTTTTCAAGAAACTTCCTTCCTGACCTACTTTATGAATAAAAATCCATAATTGTTCTGAAATAAGGAACATTTGGGGGTAATAATATAACCAACACCACTGTTGTAACTGTTGGAAGACGTCATTAAGGTGAGCTAGATGTTAGTAAAAGTTAATAAAAACATCTATATCATCAGGATAGACTATATGCAAGTTTGATTAAGTCTTCCATTAGGCCATTCATAGCTCTTTATAGGATGGCAGGGTCATTACATAGAACTTTCAGCATTCTAGTAAATTTAAAAATTCTCTTCTAGAGATATGAGCACCTGTTTTAAAGGTCTTTGGGTGATAAGTCAATCTGCTAGTATCCTCTGGAGAGATCCATTGGTGAATAGACTTTGATTCAGGCATTAGATGTGAAGGATTGTCTATTATGAATAAGAAGCTGTCTTTATTGATGAAATTTAGTAAGTGATAATCAGTTATGACTTGAAGTCCCCAATCTTTCTACAAATTAAAAGCAAATGAGAAGCCCAAGGACCTATAAAGGGCTACAAGTAACCTGCGTCTAGAAGTTCTTTTAATTTAACTGCTGATTGAGCTTACTACACTTTAGTTTTAGTATGCGCAAGCTTTATGGGGTGCTAGCTTTTGGCTTCAATATAATTACCAACTTCAGACATTTTGACAAAAAAACTTAAAACCCTTAAAAGATATTTTTTATATGAATATAATAAGGCTTCAACATCTTTGCATTGTCATGGAGTAAGGGTGTCTTCAATCTTTACTTTTGATTAGGGCAATTGTTATAAACGTTTTAATTCCTATGTCTTCTAGAGTAATAAAGATTTTTACAATGAAAATTTGTTTAATGGGACAAGGCTTGACATGGGCAATGATGGTATGCCGCGGAAAATGACAGTTTTGTTCCTTTGAATCCTCTGAAAATGGAGATAGAATTTTATAAGGGGGTTTAGAATACCTGACACAAGTCAACGCCTCCTTAATAGATGGGTTAATTTGGACATATACTTCTAAAAATGTGTACTAGGGATGAGAATTTGGATGAGAGAATCCACTTCCAACTAAAAACGTTGAGAATATGAAAAATAATGGAGGTATATAGCAGAATACCATCCTCAGCATTGACAGTGTCAGGTGGCAACCTGGTCTTGAGTCCTAGAAACTGATACTATATCCAACAGATGGAGTTAGGATACTTAATAAGGCACAAACATTTATTGTGCGCCACTTTAGTTTAAAAGGGGATATTAAATAGTATTTGTGCAAGATACCCTAAAAGAGAGGGGAATTGTTCTTTACAATTCACTATACAATCAAACTCTCTTTAAATTTAAACCAACTAGTAACTCATAACTGCAGTTTACAATGGCTATAGCTGGTGCAATTATAAAAAACTTTCTAAACCTAAGAAGCAAGGCCACACAGGCTACAATGCCTCTAATGGATGAGCCTCTGCAGTTCCATACTCATCCTCACATATTATATCAGAAGCCATTTCAATATTCTGGATAAGTTGAAGGAAAAATGTTGACAGGAGAGCCAGTTCCCACTTTGGATAAGACTTAATTTTGTGGACACCAACTCTACCTGGGCGACTAAAAATCCAAACTTGGAGTCAAGCTTTGCCCAACTAGGTGTGAAGCCTTAATTTTGGGGTTTACAATTTATTTATTACTTTAATTGACCTCATCTTATATTGTTATGAATTTATTTATCAACCAATGCTTTATCAAGCCTATGGCCAAAAGCATTATTAATACATGATTTTATTGCAATAAGCGCTTTTCTTTAATATAGCCAAGTTCATGATCAAATTTTTCTGAATAAATCCCCTACTTAGTACTTCACTGGACTAGGAGATAGGGAAGAATGCCTTAGCTGGCTTATTATTATCTTAATATTAAGTACTAGGTTGTTTTTCCACTTATATTTACTATTATCTTATTTATAATCCTATGCCACCTATTATGCCTTACTATCTATTGGCTTTTAATGGCAGATAATGAAAACTACTAAACTGTGTTACCATTATTAAAAGTCAGAACTTTCTTTAACAATGAATCATGATCTAGTACAACTCTGAACCTGGACTGTGTCATCACCTTCTATATTCCTGAACTACTTTCCCCCTCACACATGGTAAACGCCTATCACTCAGTTTAACCTGGATACTTTAAGTAGTGTCACCGTTTTACTTAGTAACTAAAAATACATCTTATTTTTTTTTGTTAAAAGTTCTCTTGGAACTGCTGAACCTCATTAATATTTTAAGTCCCATTATTCTAAGAAAAGAGAGACCTCTAAACCTAGGAACCAAAAGTGCTAAAAAAGAGAGACCTCTAAACCTCCATAGAAGTTTAAATCTTTCTAGCAAATAAACCCAACTTGTCCTGACACTGTGTGCTTTAAAGGACCTTGTCAAATAATAAGTTGGTCTACTAGCAATAAAGATGAGAGCCCAAGAATGGAGCTCACAACAGGGGGCCTTTCAAGGCGCTTCAAATACCCCATGTGGCCTGGGACATAGAACCAAAATGCTTTAGACCAATGTGCAAATTTATCATGCATATCGATCAGTCCACAACAATTTCAGAAATGACCTTAGATGAACCATATGCTTAGTGAGCTATCCGCAAGATTGGATATTAAATTTAAACTTGAATAACTCTTCATGGCTGTGCTCAAGTTTATCTTTTTTTTGAAGAAATGATTAAGTGATATTTGAAGAGACTAATATGACAGCTGGTGAGTTATTAAAAAGTGATAAGAAGACTGATGACCAACGGTTGCCTGAACAATGCAATGACACCTTCAAAATAATCCATGATACTGACTGTTTTAATGAGCGGTAGGAGCTAAATCAGAACAAAAATAGACTGTTTAAAGAACCAATATACATACTTAAAGATATAAAGGTGCTCAATGCATTTACTTTAACTCTATATTGGGTGATGCTGCCTTCCTTATGGAATTATATGACTATGACATATATTCTGAAGACTCTGAAAAAGAGCTTGAAGAGAAGAGTCAAACACAGATCAATTGCATTTTATCTATAAAACTATATTTTGTTTTAATTATCACTCTCTGATGAAAATCTAATTAAGTGCCAGGATGACAAGCTTACCAAGGCCCACTGCTATGATGACACTAGTCATAAAACAGCTGAACAAAATTCTTTAGCTCTTGATTCACTTTCTATTGCCAATCCTATAAATCAACAACATTTTATAAATTGTCTGGCTTTACTAACAGTTTAGGCTCTATTGAAAATGAGGGTCAAAAATACCTAGCATGTAAGTCTGTAAACCCAACCTCCTGGGTTAGACTGTGGGAAGTTCCCTTACAAATGCAAGAGGGGATTAAAGGCACCTGTGGGCCCTTGTTTCAGCTGGGTGACTTGGCTAATGTGGTTGATGAGCGGTGGGTAACAGAATTGACCCAAAGGATCCCACCAAAGCATCGCCCTTGGCTGCTTCTTCCCTTGTTGAAAGGATAAAGGAGGTTTGCATGGAGGTAATCCAGGCCAAAAGCCACCAACAGCACCTCAAAATTTCCCTGGCCTCCACCCTGCCACCACTCACTTCCATGCAAAGGAAGAAAATTAGCCTCAAAATTCAGGAAATGGTTCCTGATTCAGGAAAACCAGTCTGGAACTCGGAACCCAAAATTCTGGGTCAGGAATACCAATCTGGGTTGATAATCTGTTCTCAAAAAGAGTTAAAAAAGCTTTTGAGAAATTGTCAAAATTGGCCCTGGCGAAATTTAATTCTGCAACCCTTTTGATCTGAGCAAATCCGCTCAAGTTTGGATCAATAAGGACCCTCCCTGGCGGATCAGGGAATTACATTGTCAGATATCTATAACCAAGTGTGTAAGCTAGATGATGACGCCCAAGCCCAGCCTGGGTACCCATGAGTAAATCAGCTGCCCATTTCTAGGAACACCCATGACCCCCTTTTCTCTATTTTGCATATAAGAAAACTGCCACTGAAAGGGGCAGTTGCTGGTCCATTTTCATTTTTAAGCACAGAAAAGGCTGATCTTTACCCAAACCTACTCCACGGACTCCATCTCTTTTTCAATATACTTTCAATTACCCAACGCAGTAAGAAGCAATCTGTGTTTTAGGGCCAATGGTCATCAAGTGGGTCCTCTAAGCCAATGATTTTGTGGCCCACCAAACAATGATTGCAAAGATCAAAGATTTTAGCATGAGCGCATGACGCTAAACTGCCACTTTCAAAGAGCTTTTGGATCTGCCATAAAGATCCACAACAATATGCTCCTCCTTAAGAACCTGGAAGATAAGCTACAGGTCTGCCTCCCTCTGCGTGAAATAGCTAAAGAATTAAGAAAATTTGCCCTGCCAATTTACTAGTAGTTTGGCGCAATTCAAACGAAATGAGGCATCTCCACTAATTGCAATTCTCTGTTTGGGGGCGAGGAATGGCTGTCCTCACAACCATGAGGTGGTAACCAAGCACAGGTTTATCTGGGCCATCTAGTTGTAAGCCAATCCAGCCCAAATAACTTGTTAAGTCGATCTGCCACTCCAATGACGTTCCCAATCCACCTAACCCGTTGTGAAGACCCTCTATGGGTGCAAGGCATAGCCTAAGGGCTCCCAACAGTCAAAATCAATTTTATCATTTTGATTTTCAAACTCAATCAGCATTTCCAAAATTTTGAAAATTTAAATGATTTTCAGAGATTTTTAAATTAATAAAACAGTACCAGAAGATCTTTGGGAGTAATACCAAAGGCCAGCAAACACCAATCCAGGAGAAGTTTTCATCCTCCAAGCTCTCAAACTTGGGGATTGCCTCAGCAAGGCCCGCAGTTGCCCTCATTGCAGCCATTTGGTTTGCTATGAGACCTTTGGTAGATCACTTAACTTTAAATACCTTATCAGGAACCATGGGGCGTGAAGCCTACAAGTCATTAGGGCTGCTATGCCACTGTCATTATGGGAATTTCACTGTGCTACACATCCAGATTGGAAGCGCAGTCTTACTTTATATAGAAAAATCCATATAAATTAACTCCAATGACTCAGGAAAGGTTCAGTAAGATTTAATAAGCTCCAAACCAAAGGTTCAAACACAATGTACCCTCTAGCTGAAGAGGGTTAAATTCACAAGGCAAAATCAGCCAGGCTAATTATTTGAGCCTAAAATTCCAAGCTTTTTAACCCAAGCTTTGGAGAACTTGACCAATATAAATATTTATTTAAACAAATTTAAATTCAAGTCACCCAATTTAGTTTTTTAAAGTAGCCCAACTAAGAGCTTCACCGATGATTCTGGCCACTATTTTGATATTAAAAATAAACCACCTGATTACATCAACGCTTCCCAGACTGATGACGAAGCCGCTTCAAAATCTAAATCTTGAGAACTTGACCAGTAGTATTGGCCACAGAATCAACTTAGTATACCACTTAAATCTAACCTAAGAATCTGAGGGTTTAACCTAGTAGTTTTACCATCAGATTGGTTTAGGGCTAAATTTTCCTGTTCAAAACTAAAAGGAATGATTCAGTCAATTACCACGCCAATTGAACTCCAAAACCTTGATTACTAATCAGTATTGTCGTTACAGAATTGATTTAGATGCCCAGCCACCCATTTCAACATCCAATAAGTTAGGTGATTGCCAAATTTACTTTTTTCTTAATATTGTTACTTCCAAACCAATATAAATTAGCATTATGAAAGTTCTACCAATAAATTTAACTATGGAATTAAGTTTAAGGTTAAAAAGCTTAATTCAAAATGGAAAATGAACTTAATCAATTACCAATTCAATTCAATATAAAAATCTGAACGACTAACTAATGGATTTTGCAACTTATCTGAGTTTAAACTAAACTACCTGTTCAAAAAGCAGAGTCAATCAAACTGATGGTAACGCATCAAAACTTTTATTCACTAAAAATTATGAATTAGCCTACTACAAGAGTACACCAAATTTAACTTTTGGGGTAATAAATCTTACCAGCAACATCACAATATTGCCCCAGTTTGTAGTATCCTCACATTCCGAGGTACCTAAATCATGGCTATCATATAGTAAAAGTCAGACGCCATTGCCAACTACTTTAATAATTACTTGAGATTAGCAGATATAAAGCTTCTCAATCAAAGTTTGCAACTGATTGCCAATATAAATTAAGTTGCCAGCATCCAAGGAGAACCAAAATTTGCTATCTACCTTAAACCTAAGGGAGAAACCAATTCCAAATATAATGCTGATCTCATGAATTGCTGCACCAACAATAGTCTCATGGATACTATGACATATACATTTTTTGGCTTCAGCCCAAAACAAGTTCCCAAATATCATGGATACTGAAGAATCCAAGTATACACAAACAAAACAAGTAAATTATAGTCTCCCTCAGTTAAGGCTTGGATGGGGCTTTGGTGGGCTTTGCACTACTAGGTGTGAAGCCTCAACTTTTGGTTTATATTTATTTAATAATTTATCTAACCAGAACTTAAATTATCTATTGTTAATTTATTTACCAATTGATGTTTTATAAGATTAAGGCTAAAATAATATGTGCTTTATATTTTATTTCACTGAGTGATATCCACTTAATAATGACAAGTTCATGACCAAACAAATTAGGATAAATCATCCCATTAGTACTCCACAGGCTGATGAGATAGGGAAGAATGCCCTGAAATAACTTATTATCCTGATGCAAAGTACTAGGCTGTATTCAGCATTTATCTCTCCTATCCATTTCATTCATATCCCTATGCCACTGGCAAAATCCTAACAAAGGAGCTACTCGCAGGTGCTTGGCCACAGGATCTCAACAATATAACATATTGCAGGAGTATCATGAAACTCAGCAGCTGTCAGAATTTAGGACTAGAAAGTAGACCACAAACATGCTTTAAGTTTACAATAAAGATGAGTGTAATATTAAATTCTTTATTCAATGTAGACTTAGGGTATTTATAACCCGTTTTCAGAAAGAACCATAGTCATTATCTGGGTCAAGACTATGATCACACAATATTTTCATTACAAAGGTAATCTAAGATTAATTTTTGGGCCCAAAAAGGTGGCTAGGCTTCAGGGGTTTTCACCATAGTGATACTTGTAATGCCAATGGGAATTGATATGTTGACAAGATTTCAGATATGCACCCTTGACTTGTCAACATTCAAGTTCATCAAATTATTCTGGAGTTAAGACTCATATTATTTATTGCTCTGATTTTGATCCAGATTCTTATTTAACATAACGCGTTTTGAACCTGGTAATGCGTTCATGATCAAAAAGACCATCTTTAGATTAATGGAAGATCATCCTATCAAGACCTTCTGTTTTACTTTTCACTCTGGTATGGCTCAGTACTATGTGATTGGTCAACAGCATATATAAGAATCTATGCGGAAATGACTTAATATACTATAACCGATTACCCGCCATGAAAGTATTCTAACTTCAGTCATTTATGGGATTTCTTTATTCTTGAGTGGCAGAAAAATATTTTCATCCTTTTGAACCCTATTAAGTCTATAAAAGAAGGCTTTGTTCTCTTAGGCGGAAGCACTAAATTCAAGTTAGTATACAATAAAAATTTCTCACCAGTTTGCTTACTCCGCCAAGGGTTTAAAGGGCCCTTAACTCAATTCAAGCATTGTGGCTGAGGGTTAGGAGTATAAGTATTACTCTGTATATGATTTATCTGCCAAAAATTGACTCAGATTTACTAATATCAAATAATTACCTGACCCTTTAGACATTTTTATCAACGAGTCAACATCCAATTGTCTGAAATTACCCCTTCAAAAATGTTGAGGGGGGAGAATAGGGGCGTAAGAAGCGTCCATGTACCTATTGATAGTGATTCCAGATGTAAGAGACTTTATAGAAATCTCATCGCCCCTCTTATAAGTGATAATGAAAGGCCATTCCAATATGAACAAAGTTTGCCACTTCATGGTTGATGCAGATGCGATAATATATAAAACCAAATCTGATATCTGGAAAGAGGGTGAGGATGTCTAAGCTCATTAGCTGCTCGCCCTCTTTAGTAACAGTTTTTGTTAAGTTGGTCATTACATCATATTGCAGCTGGATTATGTGTTGGACTAACCTCTTCATAGCTTTGTCAAGATCGTCAGTCTTAGCATAAAATATATCTTTAGCCAAAAGGGCGGGTACCCCGGGTTAATAACCATATAGAACAGCGAAAGCAGATATTTCAAGGATTCAGTGGTAACTAATACAATATGCCTTAAGAGCTAGGCAAAAATTACTCCCAGTGAAGAGGGTATGAAGAGGCCGTCTTTCATAAAATAAAAACCAATGTTCTATTTGCTCTTTCTATGGTACTGTTCATAGAAGGAATATAGGGGGCCAAAAAGAGTTTGTTGTGCTCTCATGGAGGTATCCAGGATCTTGGCCACTCTGGAGGTGAAATTTTTCCATTATCGCAGAGAAGAATCTGGGGCAATCATGGAGAGTGAAGATATACTGATACAGGGATGTTGCGGTAGCCTAGGAAGTTTGTTCCTGGAGAGCATCAGCTTCAACCCATTTTGTAAAGTTATCAATGACTACTACTATACATCGATTTCCATTGTCAGTAAAGGAGTAGGGGACCTACCACATTTAAGATTATAGTGTGGAATGGTTTTTGAGGGGCAGTAGGATGATATTGTTATTTAGTCTTGCTAATGGATTGCTTTTTTAAGGCTAGCAGGTATCAAGGTCTTCAATAATGGATTCCTTAATTCCCTCCCAATAGTACCAATCTCTAATCTACTTTAGGTTTTCCACACTCCGCCATGCCCAAGGGTAGAGTGGGCCTCTATGATAGCAGGCACTCGTTCTTTAGGTCGAAGATAGGGCAAACAAATTTGCCCCTACCTTTTTATAAAACTTACCGCTCTCCACTTTGGTGTTGCAGGAATGTTGCGCTAGCATTTTCTTGACTGGTTGATCCTCGGCATCCAAAGCATCAGAGGGGCATGAGAAGATCATGAAATCTCTCTTCTTCACTATTATCTAAGTGAAGGACAGAAAAGTGAGTTAACCTATCAATGGTAATATGTGAAGTCCATGCTTGGTGTTCAATAGTCATGTCATAATGTTAGAGCTTCAAGGCCAGTGCGCCAAACGTCTAGTAGGATCCTTCATATTTTGTAATTGTTTCAAAGAGGCTTGGTCATTAAAAATGGTGAAGGTAGTTCTATACATAAAATCAAATATGCTTTACAGAGAGTAAGACGGCAAGGTACACATTCTCTGTGACGCTATAGTCGCGTTCAGCTAAAAAACATCTTACTAAAATATGAAACTTAATGATCCACACCGTCTATCCAATTAAATCAAAATGGCTCCAACAGCATAGTCAGAGGCATCAGTAAACAAAATGAAAGTTTTACAAATATGGGTGGCATAGTATAGGACATTCTTGTAACAGTTTCTTTAGCATCTTAATTGTGACATTTTGTCAGCACCCCAATAAAAAGGAGTGTTATTGGTTAGTAAGTTGAATGAGAGGCTCACTGATCTGAGTGAACTCTAGGATGAATTTATGGTAATACCCCATCATACCCAGAAACATCTAGATATAATGTAGGTTTTGAGGCAAAGGCATTTTGGCTAATGCTTTAACTTTATCTTGTAGGGTTTAATTCCTTCCTGTGAGATATCATGTCCTACTAACTCTAATTTCTTTTTTTTAGTACTAGATGGTCCAAAGTATAATTTCTTTTGAAAAATGTTTATTGTGAAGATTTTACCTTAATGTTAGAATCACAAAGGCATTGAGAAACTTCTTTAAGATGAGAAGAATGTCTGTTAAGCAATTTTAGAAAAAACCGTGATGTCATCAAGATAGAGTATCACACAACTTAGCTTAAAATCTTATAGGATATGACCCATCTTTCATTGGAATTATGTGGGTGCATTGAACAACTATTTAGGTATTCAAGTGGGCTGAAGTGGAATTCAAGCAAATAAGAGAAGAGTTCTCCTGGTCTTTGGGGGAAAGGTCCATTTTACAATATCCACTGGCCAATTCCATAGCAGAAAAGAATTTGAAACCAGAGAGTTGTGCCAGAGCATCACCAGGTTGAGGGATAGGAAATCTATCTTTTTCATGAGATTGCTCAATTTTCATTATTCCATAACTACCCAATGAACTCCATTGTTATTAATAAGCAAGAGAGGGGATGACCATGGGCTTTTGAAAAGGTACTAGCAATCTAGAGTCTAGTAGCTGTTTGAGCTCGGTCCACATTGGTTGCTTTAACCTTAAATTTGAAATAAGGTTTGGACCAGATTGGACTAGCATCACCAACGGCAAAATGTGTGGCTACAATCCTTCATGTGCTCATAGACAGTATCAGATTAAAAAATATCACTGTAGGCATCTAATAAGGAGTGGTCTTTAGCTCACCTGGGGATAGGATATCCTCAGATGTGAACGCTAGGCAAAATACATAACATTTTGTCAGTAGGTAGGCCCATATCTAACATTGAACTGATAAAGTGAAGCTTTTTAATATCTAAATTGGGATATGCAGACCTTTTCTTATCACCTAATGTTTTTTCACTATAATGTCCTTTTTTATGAGGAAACTCAATAGGATATCTATATATTGCTGGTAGGCAAGATCTAATAAACCAGGCAATACTCAAGGCGCTTAAGGACTAACTCCATCAATACTTGTTATTTGTAGCAAGCAGTGTCGTGGGATCTTTAGGTAATCAAAGGTGTCAATTACTCGTTGTTCACCACACTTGATTACTATCTCTTCTGAGGCATAAAAAGGAATACCCTCCAAAGCGTCTACTGGTCAGGCATTTTCTCAATATTTTGCCCAAACGTTGTGTAATGCAAAGATAATGCAAAAGAAGGGTACTCAACCAGCCAAGAATATTCTTTCTTGATGGGACCTTTATAGTAAAAAACCAGTGGAACCTCTTAATTGAACAAGGAGAGACAACCCTGTTCCACGTTGATGATTCCGTCATACTCCATAATGAACTGAGTGTCAATAAGCATATCATAATTGTTGTTGCCCAAGGTCACAGCAGGTAAGAAAGGGTGATTTACTAATTTGAATTGATAGGGAAGAGTATGCCTTAATAGCGTGAGCACAGTTTGGACCCGCAGTTCCATTCTCTTGGTAGTAATACAAGTCAGGTGCCAGCTTAATGTTCTTGATAAGCTTTGAGGATATGACATTGATCAGGGAGCCATTGTTGAGGATGGCCAAGACACATGCCTTCTGAATGATGACCTCTACATAGGTATAGTTCTACCAAAAGTCAGGTGGGGAGAGCCAGGACCTCCTTAAGATGGAAAGTGGAGTTGAGTTTTTGTGCTGTCTCAGAATATCTCTCTTTGCTGGATTGTAAGGTATAACATGCTGAATAGATTGGATTAATAAGGCAATGAACTGGTCGGCATCACTGGAAGTATCAATCACTTCAAAACACCCCAGAATTTGAATAATATAAGTTCCATCAGGCATCATGGCATCATCTACTCTTTCAGTGATCAACAAATCTGGATTTTTGACCTCAGTGGCGCTCCTAAAACGTAGTATCTGACATCTCATAACCACCTTCAGACTTTTCATCAGAGGGGTTATCTATATAGGTTCTGGGCAATAGAAGAGGTGTGCGGAGTCAGAAACATCAGAAACTTTGGAAATAGGGGTGCATATCCCTATGCTGACAAATCTTTTCCCTTCTCTCTAGTGTCATATCTCTTCTTATAATCAAAGAGTCAACGTGTCCGACCTTGTTGCAGTAGGTGCACATGAGGCACTCAGTTTGCTTTGGCTTTAGCTTTTGATCCTCGATGGTCAAGACTTGGATTTTTACACAACTCCTCGAATAATCTCAAGCTTATGGATATCAGCAACACCTAGAAGAGCCTCCTTGATATTGTGAAAACACCAGAAGTAACGCTTCCATGAGGTGATGTGCATAGCCAGAGAAGGATGGGAAGACAACCCGGTCATGATGGCAATGACGGTGTCTCAAAAGTTAACACCTTAAGGGTTAGCAGAATATAGGCTAAAAATAAGAACTGATCAGCAAAGGCTGAAAAAGATTCTCCCTTATGCATGCTGATGCGCATAATAGCCTGATTTCCATGCTTAAGCTCTGCTTTGAGCTGAACTCATCATAAAGAACTTCCTTAACCTCTGCCCAAATACTAAGGGTATCCATGTGAGGAACCATTACTCCCCAAGCCTTGAGACTTAAACAGGAATGTGTTTGATTTTTTGGTGTTTGGTCGCCACTCCCATAGCAGATTCATAAACATATAGAAACAAAGCATTGCTACCCTCGCCAGGAATAAACTTGTACTTAAGAGTAGGTTTAAAAAGGGACAAGGTCACTTCTAGCGAGGGCATGGACAGAGGGAGCACTATGCCCCATAATATCTCAGAAAATTTCCTCTGGTCAAAGGAATGGGTAAGACGATCAATTTGCTCTTGGATAACATTGAACCTGGTTCCCATGGCTTCAGGAGGCTCTCAAGAGGTAGATTCGCATAGAGTCACTCTAGCCTCCATTGTAAGCTTGTGAGTCACAAGTTTTTTCAACCTGGCTTCCAAGTTCCTTAACCTTTTTAGAAAGTTAAATAAGAGAGAACTTATGATTTGTTGATCATTTTCCACCACCCTGACACGATTTTATAGATCCTCCTTTATTTGCTTTCACCCTTAATTTTTCAAATGGGTGAGATCCTTTTGAATGCAGATCAGCTTCGACCTGTTTTTAATAATACTCAACTTGAGATAGATGAGAGTATAGATCTTTTATCAAATCATTCCCTTCAATGGTGTTCTTGGCAACTTAAACTTCCTTCTCATATTCAATGAACTGACAAGCTAAATATTTGGCATCTTTGAGAGATGCCTTTTAGCTTTAAGTCTTTTCCATTTGATCAACCTTGGTTTCTATAGCGGGAGAGGTCCCATGTGACTTTTTATTAAGATGCCATTTGAGTCTTCAATGAGAGACATAAAAAAGGCTAATTGTTGTTCTAGAGCAACTATTCTCTGTTTATTATCCTACTGAGAAGTAGAAGCTTGAGACAACAGCTCACTGTGAATTTGCTATTCATTTTTTGTAAGCGACTTCACAAAGTTTTAAAGCAGAGAGTGAGTGTAGCAAAAAGCACATCCAATTCATCATGGAAGATATTCATATCCTCTTCCACATACTTCACTATGCTAATGCAATCTTTATAATTCACTAATGAAGCTGAATAATAAATTTATGTTTTAATCTACAACTCCAGATCCGGCCTTTCCTAATTGATTAGAGGCCAAGTTTTAGAGTAAATCATAGCTATTTTCAATGCACCATTTTCGCTAGATGGCGTTGCATCTCCTCATGGTGTAATCCTAGAAGGTGGATCTGTGAAACATAGCGGGTTGAGAAAAATTTCATATGTAGGTAGTCAAATTAGTGAGTTGACTGTAAGTGTCCAGGAGTATTCTGTTTTAGAGAACATCAGGCGATCTTCCACTGTGGAAGCTCTAACACAAGAAGAAGTATCCCTAGGATATAGTATACCATGAATCAGGTCTCTAACCGCTTCACTGGCAGGTCAGGTAATCCATTGAGACTCTGGTATAATCATGTGATCAAACTGATCATCTTTAAAGGTAATGGTAAGAAGGTATCCATCCGGACATCATCTTCACCATCCCCATTTTTATCCATCTGGCTACGTTAGTGACAGGAGTGTCTTCCATCATGATTGTAAAGCTAGTTGTGGTGTAAGGGCTCCCTGTAGTGAGAACCATTTGTTAAAATCCTGGCAAGGAGCTACTTGCAGGTGCTTATTTGCAGGATCTCAACAATATGACAGATTGCAGGAGTATTACGAAACTCAGTAGCTGTTCAAAAAAGTAGAACTAGAAAGTAGACCACTAACAGGCTTTAAGTTTACAATAAAGATGGGTATGATATTTAATTTACCTATTCAATAAAAACTTGGCGTATTTATACCCCATTTTAAGGAAAAACCATAGTCATTGACTGGGTCAAGACTATGATCACATGATATTTTCATTACAAAGGTAATATAAGATTAATTTGAGGCCCACAACGTGGCCAGGCTTCAGGGTTTTTCACCATGGTGATACTTGGAATGCCAATGGGAATCAATAAGTTGAAAAGCTTTCAGATATGCACCTTTGACTCTTCAACATTCACGTTCATCAAATTAGTCTGGAGTCAAGACTCATATTAACTATTGCTTTGATTTTGATCCAAATTTTTCCTCAACATGACGCGGTTTAAAACTGAAGTAATGCGTTCATGTTTAAGAGGACCAGTTTTATCTTAATGAAAATCACCTATCAAGATTTATTATATTTTCACTCTGGTATGACTCAGTCCTATATGATTGGCCAATAACATTTATGAAGAATCTATGCAGAAATAATTTAATAAATTAACTAATCACCCGCCATTAAAGTTATTCTCACTTCAGTAATTTAAGGGATTTCTTTTATTCTTGATTGGTGAGAAATTTTTTATCCTTTGGAACCCTATTAAGTCTATAAAAGAAGGCTGTTTTCTTAGGCGGAAGCACTAAATTCAAATTAGTGTGCAATCAAGCTCCCTCGTCAGTTTGTCTATTCCGCCAAGGGTTTGAAGGGCCATTAACTCAATTCAGGCATTGTGGCTGAGGGTTAGAATTAAAAGTATTACTATTTATATAGTCAATCCACCAAGAATTTAACTCAGATTTCCTAATATTATTAAGCTATTTACCCTTAATCATTCTTCTTAATTTTTATAAAAATCCAATAAAGACACCACCTTTTATACATTAATATCTATTGGTTTCCTAATTCCAGAGAGTAGAAATCACTAGATTGTATTCTCTTTATTGATCTAATTATAGCCTTCAACAATGAATCCTGATCTACAACAACTATGAACCTGGACTGTTCCGCCACCTCTGATATTCCTGTGTCTATTTCCCCTCACACGTTGTACACGCCTATTACTCTTTTAATCCTAATTTCTCATGATACTTTAAATAGTATCAACATTCCACTTAATAAACTAGCTTTTCACATATTATATTTATTTTAGTTAGTACTCTTGGGAACGCTGAACCTATTTAGGGTAAGAACCATTATATTAAGAAAAGAGAGACATCTGAACCCCAATAGAAGATCAAGTTTTTATAATCATATTTGTCCAGCTTGTCCTGACACTGAGTTCTTTAAGGACCTAATTGAATAACGAGTTGAGCTAACAGCAATAAGGCCGAGAGCCCAATAGATAACTAACCACTAAAAGACTTCTGAGAAGTTTGTGGCAAGGTTAATTGGATTGTTTGCGCTTTCAAGTGTTGAGGATTTTATTTTGTTTGAAGAATACTGTTAATTGGAGCCTGATTTTTACTGGCAGTGATGATTGAAAGATCTGTTTGGGTAAGTGACCAATGTAAAAGTAAGACATATGTAAGTCTTTTTTGCCTTTAATAGAAAAGGGCAAATCAAAATTCAAATGGAGCTGCTAGTACATAAAAACCAGATGTCATAGTCATAGAATTAGTAGTTTGAGGCCTAAATAAATTTTTCAGAAGAGGGAGCTTCTTGCCATTACGTTGATCATTTTTTTCTTCATCTTGGGCAAAGAAAGCAGCTAGACACAATGTGTTTAGTACTTTTGCAATGGACACAGACCTTTTCCTGGGTAATAGTCACAAGGGGCGTCAAAGTCAAAATTTGGGCACAGGTCTTTGGCGTAGAGTAAGGAGGTCAGACAGTATTGGAGAGATTAGAGGGAGTTTCCATGAAGGCTTCCTTGATGTGAAGAGCGAAGTAAAAAGTGTTTAACATCCTTGAGGTAAAACTGAATTTCAGGCATGGAGCTGAACGCGGATAAGGCAGTGGTGATGGCATTTTCCAAGGTGTGTTGATTTCCTAAAACTAGAGTTTGAGATCAAGATAGAACCGTTGTGCAAAAATCATGTATAGATTCCCACCAATTAAGACGAATTTTCAGGAAAGCCTGTTTCTAGTCAGCTAAAATTAAATCACTTCAATGTTCTTCAAGTAGAGCGGCCTTAACATTTCCCAAATGTGGCAATTCTTTGTGTGTAAGACCATAACACCTTAAGCATCTTGGGTAAGGCCAATGGATATGTGTTTAAGTATTTCATGGTCAGTAGCTTCCTCTAAAGCACTTATGTAAACTTAAAAAAAGGAAAAATACTTCATTCTCCTGGGACGTACTTTTCTTTAATGAAGGCTATATTATGAATTAGAGGATTTGGCTTGGTGACAAAAATATATAGATGTGTGAGGTACAATCTCACCTGAGAGGTATCAGTTTCTCCAGGGTAATTGTGTGGGAGAATGACATTTTCATGATGGCGCAGTTCATTTAAATTATTGATAACAAGGTAAATATGCTCATGGTGCCATTAAAAGCGGTTTGGTAGTGAGGCTTAGTTCAGAAGTCTAACTTTTTTCATAACTAGAAGTTGTCTCTTTGAGATCAAGTTGATGTTGTTCAAAAGTTACTAACTGCTGCTCCACCCTTTCATAGAGGCGGGTCATGCTGACAAGCTTTAATTTTAACATGATGGGCTGATAAAGAAACTTAAGTGTTGAAGGGAATCCCACCTCCAATGAGTTATCTTCCACTAATGACACATCATATCTGGGCACCCGAAGTTTTACTTGTTGCAACAAGGGATTACTTACTTCTTGGGGATCCCAGAGTTAATAATGTGTCTTAGAGGCTTAGGAGGCCCAGGTTGTCCAGGGTGTGGTGGACGAGGTTCCCAAGACCTCTCTTGCCATTTGACATAATGCAACATAAGCTGAAAGATAATTACCTTAATTATTCTGAGTAATAGGTTTTATAAAATCACAAAAATATGGCTCAAACATTAATAAAAGGTAAGCTCAATATACTTTAAGATTGTGTATTATAAGATATTAACCCAAAGCAATATAGACACAATATATACCCCAATAGGCAGAGGTGCGGCAGATGTTCAATATGCCACAGGCCTCGATCACCTGGCAGTTATCACAGGGCTTCTGCTATGGCAATGGCAGATAAAGTTTAGACTGGCCTTCCAGTTGGGATGAAAAAGCACCCACAAGGCGAACCAGAATGCCAGGGGTATTGCCGCACAAACAATGTTTAAATTGGTTGGGAGATGATTGAAAAAGGATTGTCAATGGCCCACAAATAAAATGAATAATCCAGTGAAAAACCTAGCTATTGCAGTACTGAGGCCAATGCGCCTGGGCATAGGAAATTGCGAGATCAGGGAAAATTTATAGGGGCATTGACACAATAAGTCTAAATGACTTCAAAGATAGCCAAAGTTAACAATATGATTGGAATAAGACAGTTAATGAAAGGCCTCATGGGGCCTCATTGTAGATATCATGGAGATTGGCAAAAAATTGAATTTAAATAGATAAATTTGGGTGCAGGAAGTTTGTGATGGATCTAAAATTTATAAATAAACCATCAGTTTTCTCAGTGAGTTGCTACTGTTTAAATAGATACCAATTTGGGGAATATTAAAAAACGCGGGATTGGGTCCCTCTAGATTCAAACTAATCTGGCAAAATTTGAGTGAGAGAGAAGGGAGAAACAAATTTAATTTAACCAACTTTAAAAGAGTCAGCAGCTGGCCAGTCGCTGTCAGTTCATCCACAGATGCCCAAATTATTAAATTTCTACTGTTTTGATGACTGGAGTGATGGCATCTCACCTTATAGGCAACAGGAACCTCCTAAGGCCATCTCACATAGGGGCAGTCCCAAGAGGTCTGGAACGGGATTGGGGCACCTAACCCACCTACACCTAATTGCGACGGCGTCTGTTTATCCAAGCAGAAATATCAGACGAAGATTCTGAGGTGTCCAAGGCAGGTTTCGAACTTTGTACTGCATTTCCCAATGGCCTGATGCCATCAGCGAGCTTTGCCAGAGATCTAACATTAGATGCTTTATTCATCAAAGGTACATGCCTATTGGGCCTTGTTTCTGGTGAATTGGTGCTCTCAGATCTTGATAACAAAGGCTTGTTGCCCTCAACTTTATTTGGACCTTTTGTTCCAAGAGAATTTTAACTTACCAAAAGCTTGGCACAAATCCCCTTAATTTGTTGTAATAAATTGTCTGAAGTTAATACTGGAACAGATGGCGGGATCCTCAAAGGGAGAGCTGTTACCCATCGCTCATCCACCACATGGGCAAGGTCTCCCTGTGAGATGTTAGGGACAGCTACCCTTCTTGGACCCTTTTTTGATGGGAAAGGGAACAAACCCCAATCCAAAAGGAGGGGGCGCTCCCCCAGACTTACAGCTGCACTCAAATGGTGCATATAAACCCTGGTTCTAATTCAGGTTGAGGTGCAGTGGTCAATTAAACCACGCCTGCATCAGATTGTACATGCCTGCCAAATAAATGGGTCTTTGCCCATACAGTGGTCTAAGGTCTCAAATGGAGAGTGTTCAAGGTACTCATAGTCCTGGTTGCCTCAGTTCCTTCTTTCACAACATCTTGATTATGAAGCACAAATGCCCTCTCAGATTTCCAAAACTTGGGTTTCTTCCTTCTGCCAACCACATGATACTTATAAATTTAGATTAAAAAACGTGACTCCCAAGTGGGAGTCCAGACATATGCAAAATGGGTTTTATTTGAGAGGAAATAATGAGACTTTCAGTTGAGGGAAGGGAAACATACCCCCAAGCAAGAATTAATAGCCCTGCAAGACCTACGCGAATAATATCAATTAAGCGTTGAGAAAGCCTAACAAATGCCAGCGTCCCATATAAACATTTTCTGGTAGATTAAGGAGCCTGAAAAAACTAAAATCGGCCAAAAAGAATATAAATTTATTAATAGTATCCCAAATTGCCTTGACTTGACAATTAAGTCATGTCAGAGAAGTGGGATTGCAACTGTTGTTGCAAGGGATCTTCTAAGTCCTAACCTTAGAAAAATCCCATGTATGATTGCTGACCATTACACAAAGGGCAAAGTCTGCCTAGAATTCCATGGCATCCAGGTGCACCAGGGCTTCCCAGGGGACTGTGTACACCATAGATTTCAGGAGTTCAGGTTGTTCAGGGAATCTGGGAGTACCAAATTTACTAAACATTCCAAAAACTTTAAGTTATGTATTAGATAACGTTTCTCAGGTATGAATACCTAGTTCTTCATAGTTATTGATCAGATTCCTAAAGTTTTAACTTAGGTGAAATGTGAGAATTTATCTCAGCCTCTATAGTTAAAAATGGTTTTTGAATGAAGTTTCCAGGTTAATAAAGCGTGTAGAGAGTTCATACCATATAAATCTGATCACTCTCTTGTTAAGACGAGTACTGAATCTGCTTGTCATTTTGAGATTAGTGGTTCTCAGTATAGAACATAATTTTGCTCCGCTAAAAAGTTAAAGCAGAGCTAAATAATTCTGCAAGTTGAAGATGTAGATTCTTTAAAAGATTGAGAGCCCTAATTTTTCTTGGTTCTGGATCCTGCATCCTGTAAAAATGATATATAGCCAAGTAAATGAGTTTGCACATATAGAAGATGTTGCATCATACTCCAACTTGATTAATGTCATGAGTGGAAGTAAATCATGATTCTATCATCTGAGTTATAATAGCTAAAGATCTTCTTTGATTGATTAATCCACCTGGTTTAAGGTTCCATTTTATAAATAAGTTGGACTGAATATAAGAAGTCCAAAAGCTGCAGTTAATAGTGGTCAGTGAATGGAGCAATAAGGTTTACTTTTAAAAAGTTGGCATTTGCAAATTACTTGGTGCAGCTGAAGGTTCTCCTATATTAGTGTTAACTACCCACTGGCTAAGGCTAGTGTGATGATTGGATTTAAGCCTGATCATTATATTTTGACTTGGGCTCAATATTTTTCTAATATCACGAGTTGAATGGTATTGGAAATTTTGGTGGATTTTAGGGTGGCGTTAAGCTGTGCCTACCCAGGCCATTCTTTATACTTGAAAAAGCCCAAAGGATGGTTTGGGTGGGGCATCTTGGAAAGGGCGACCTTAAAAGGTCAAGCCTATGAATTTCAAGGCTCACTTCAGAATTTTGACTGTCAAGTAATTATACCCACCAATTGAGGCTCCCCTACTGTTAAGCTTTCAGGGCCGTCCTTCCTTTGCCCAAGTTTCCAAGGTGTAAATTGCACCAGTATCAGAATAGAGCACATACGTCAGGATTTTATCTTGTTATTAATAAATATGGGTTACCTGATGTTTGCAACCTCGATTATTTTGCTTTTTTGCACGTCTGAGTGACTCAAGTGGTCTTTTTAAAAGTAGTTTTTGGGTGCATAAGTCATATTAATCAACTCAATAGTCCAACTAGAAATTGAGGGCCCTATTTTAAGTTTGTAAATTGTGCCAGAATGGGGGCAAGGTGGCGATTGATACAGGGACATTTCCGTCTGTTAAAGTTATATTGAAGTCATTTTGCCATTAGCACACCTCCAACCTCCAGTTCCACCAACCTCAGTGTTCAATTATATCTCAGTTGTAGAGCAACTAGCACTAAGATGCTGGTGACTAATGGCCAACCCTGGACTGAACTGACCTTTGGCGTGAAATTAAAGTGATGACTCCCCCACACCAGGGATCTGTTTAGCACTGAGGGAACTTGTCCAGCAAGTTCCCTCACCCTCAGACAGCCCACTTAGTATTAGCAGCTGTCTGGCTACACTGGACCGCGCCCCCTCTCACATTCCCGTTGGGGATAAGGCCTTTCTGGGAAAGATGGGAAGACAATTTCCAAAGGAAGCATGAGATGGGAGCGCATTCCAGCCAAATGCTGTGAATTCCCCCGCTTCAGGTGAGCTAAACCCATCAGCCCAGCTCTGATTCATTTTCCCTAGTGTCACTCACTATGTGGGACCAGAGTTATTTCAAATGAACTTTCCTGGGGCTTAAGGTACCTCCACCCAGGAAGCCCTCATGGCGACCACCTTCTTCTCTAAGAATCCTTGTGTGTTAGCCTTTCTTTAGTGAGTGGTAATGAACAAATGGGTTTAAGCCTGATTGTTTATTTAAGCTCAGATTTGGAGTTTTTCCAAATCCTGTATCAAATAGTTTTGTAATTTTTTGGCAGATTATAGGGTTAGCGTTAAGATGTGCCCAGTCCAAGCTATTATTTAGACTTGAAAGATCCTAAGGAATGGTTTGGTTTGAGGAACATCGGAAAGGGCAACTACTAAAGGTTAAGCCTACAAATTCTTAAGCTCACTTCAGAATTTTGTTTATCAAAAATTAGTACCCACCAGTTGAGGGTCCCCTACAGTTAATCTTTCAAGGCCATCCTTACCTTGCCTTAGTTTTCCCCAGTGTATGCGGCACCAGTATCTGAATTTAGCATTTATCATGAGTTTATTTTGATATTAATAATGGGGTATCTGGGTGTAAAAACCTCGCTTATTTTGTCTTTTTTTGCGCGTCTGAATGTCTCAAGTGGTCCATCTCTAGTAGTATTAGGCGCATAAGCCATATTGGTCTCTGCAATAGTCCCACCTATCTTTGGGCACCCTCTTTCAATGCTTGAAACTGACACTGATATGGGTAAGACGGCGATAAGAATTTCAACGTTTCAGTTGTTACAGCTAGGGATTTCACTAAAGGAGGATGATTCTGAGGAAGTATCACTATTGTCTATATTGATTGTCAAAGTTACTGGGAACTTGGGATACCAGGCAGGGAGCACCCTTATTTTTTTGGGATGGGAGGAAGGAGTCCAACCATCTTAGAAAAGAGGTCAGGGGTCCCTTAGAGCTAATGTAAGGATGTTAAAAAATAAAAAATTAAAGGACTAAAATTTTTAATTTTGGTTAGTATTGATTTTTGCTAGATACTAGAATGACAATAAAATAACATGAAACTAAAAGTTTTCCTAAAAAAATGGCTTTTACTTGTAGGATGCAATAGGTTATGTGTAGGGCTGTATATCTGGGTACATCATGACAAAGACTTTGCCCAAATAATTTTCCCTTGGTTGGTAGGCTTTTTCTAATTAACCATAGCAGATTAAATAATTATAGAGGATTGAGATTAAGTTACTTTAATCTTAGGTATCATCAAATCTCTTATTCAATTGCATCTTTAATACTTTGGCCCAATTGGATCTTAATTATGACGCAAATAATCAACTATCACTTGATGGGACATGGCGGCGGGACTTCATGATTTTATTAAGCATTTCATTGGTATGTTGTGGCTCCATGAGTTTTTCTTTAACTTTATTTTAAGTGGTTAAAGAAGTAAAATATTTCCTAAAATTTTACCTTATTTTTCATATGTCATAATCAATTGGAGGATTTACAATATGGACCGTTATTTTGGCATTAACAGCAGGGAATGTTTTAAATAGTTTCCCAGATTTTTGCATTTGTGACAAGTGATTATTCACTCATTCAGACTATTGAAGCAAAGTCTATATGCTTGGCCAGATAAATTTTTTTGGGGGAAATATGACTAGTGCTTTTTTTGAAAGGCGCACAGTGACTTTTTTGGACGCCAAAAAACTGATGGCGCATAAACAGAGTTAAGTAAACTTTTAAAAGCCGGTATGAATATCATGCATGACAGGTAACATTACCCAGTATAGCTTTTTATAGTTCTCACATGTGTAGCTAAAGGTAACTTATGTATCAAAGTTGAATTAAAGCCTTAGCTCCATATGATACTTGATTCTTGATGTATAAGTGATCAGATTATGCAAATAGAATAATACTTTCTTTAAAAGAGATTGTGAGGAACTTCTTTTAGTGTTCATGTTTTCTGCTCCACTAAACAACTTTATAGTGCAATATTTTCCACTCAGGCACATCACAATAACTTCACTTACTTTGGCCTGATAAGCTCCTGGCTTATTGAGCCCAGTGAACTTATTAAAATTGACAACTTAGCAGCCTTTTAGGCACCACATACTATTTTGTCATCAGACCTATAAACTTGTGCACGTTACCATTCTTATTGAACTTTGTTATTTTTATAGAATTAAATTGGAACTGGACTTCATTGCTGCTGGGGAGAGAGGCTCGCGTTAATCCCATTTATAGTGTTTATTAGATGAGAAGTGGGACCAAACTGTATTTGAGCCACTAGAGGGGCACAAGCTGAGGTCATTGAAATGGTGAAAGTTGAGGTTGCTGAATAACCATGAACTATTGTTTCTGGAGTATTGCAGATTGCAGGCGAAAAGTATTGCATGTAGTGGTCAGCAGAGTATTAGAGTTGGAAAAACTGGAAGTTGTTATGGATGTTAGAAAGTTAGGCACATTGCGCGCAAGTGGCGACTGTTTTCCTCAGTTTCAGACTCAGGTGGGAGAGTTTTGTGGAAAAAATGAGTGTATTAAGGCTCATTATTAGGATGGCACATTTAGCAAATACAAAAAATGGCCCAGTTCTCATTTTATACTGTTCCATCAATTTATAAGATTGCAAATCTCCAACTTTATCATTTTTAACATGATTGAGTTTTATTGAGATTTAGAGCTCTTATTTTAAGTCACAGTTTCTATAAATATTGTCTTTACTTTCAATACTCAGTTTGAACTGGTGCAAAGAGAATCATTTAGTATGTAAAGATTGGTATTGAAACAAATGACTCCATGCATATCTGCATCAAGGCCGTTGAGGCATTTTGATATACTCCAAAGCTTATATAAAACCTTTACTAGTGAATTGTACTTGAAAAATATATTTAATTGGACATTGTGGCCATCCATCATGTCACAAAGTTGACTAATGTAAGTAATATTTGTTTGTGAACCTCATATTCAGCCGCTTAAGGTTCATGTCACGCCACTTTAACTTGAAGATAATATATGACTTTGTTATAGTGAAAAGTAATGTCCACAACCCATAGAAGGTACCTTGGCTATTCATTATCTCACTAACTTTTTATACATTTAGAATATTTACCAACTGCAGTAATCACCCATAAGACAATCATACAATTTTCAACTTTATACCATTAATTAGTTAATGTTAATAGGGGAGTGAGGAATTGAAGTACAGTCCTCACAAGAAGTGTTAAAACCTGCTATGGAATTTAGTATTCCACCCTAGCTTGTAGTTACAGGTGTGCGCAACAACACTAGGCTCATTGTCTCACTAACATTGTATAGCAGATCAGAATCTACTTGTTCAGACAGCCCTTCCACCTTGTGGTGGGCATTATGGGTATGTTGATGGTAGTGCTGTATGATTGCTGAATGTTATAAAAGGTGGTGTCCAGCCATTTGATTATAATTGAATTTAAATCTTGCTGTTCTTTTATGAGCACATCCAGGCCGCCAATTTTATTATGCTTACAAAAGATTATCAGTTTTTGGATGAAAGGAGAAATACTTAGTAGTTTGGTCTCCACTAGTATTAAATGCATACTTAGAAATGAGCTTTACAAGATGCGCTTGCGTTGTAAGCTTCTTGACATTAGCACTTATGGTCATGTCATGAATAGGCATTATTTTATATAAGTTTCAGGAACTTGTACTTACAAAGCATGCCTAATAAAAGCTTCATCAGTTGGCAGCAGTAAGGCGGTAATAATTAATTGATTACTCTGAAACTTCGATGATCAGGTCCAGGGAGACATTGAACACCCAGTGTTGAGAGTCTGTCTGAGCAATCATATGAACAAACTATTTAATTAACTAGATTTTATAAATAGTTTTTTAATAAAGAGGCTTTAATTAATCATGCTATAATCCAATACTGATCCACCATATATCAATACAACATAATTTTACTGAATTTACAGGTTGAATTGATGAAGTAAAAGTATCATCACATATCTATTGAAAGATGAATCTCTTTCACCATGGTGGTGCTAAACCTGATCACTAATTTACAATCACTTACCTTGCCCTAGTATCATGGATAGTCAAATTTTTATTTATCTTTCTCTTGCCTTAGCAAAGCCATTAATTAAGCACTAATAGTGATATTGACATTATTGTGGCCACTTTCCAGCGTCTTTACTATTAGGTCTAATGCTATTTTTTGCTATTCCCCAGAGTTGGGCTACAGTTTAACTGCCTTCTGGAAAATTATGCAACTGACCCGATATTCCTATGTGCTATTAAGTTATCAGTTGTTTCGCACCTTTGAGAATTAGGGAACTTAGTGGTTATAATGAAGAGACTGCCTTTAAGGAAGAAAAATCTGGCTCTTTGTTAATTATTTTGACCTATGCCTACTGGCAAACCCCATGATTACCACGAGCCTCCAAGTCACTTTAATTTTGTATAAACTATAGTGTGCTTTATTTTGATAAATTTGAGGTAAACAAACAGGGGACAGACTTTATTGAATGCTCAAAGAGCGAAAAAATAAAACTTTAACAAACTGAAACGCTCAAAATGAGGGTTCCAAAAGAAACCTAATAATATAACTATTTTGGTGGGAAAGTGGAGAACTGCTTATACAACCATAGCAGAAAGGAGTGGAAATCAAGGGGGCTCATCCTTAGCGTCATCTTCCTCATCACAGAGCAAAGAATAAGCCAAAGTAGAGAGCAAGGGCGTAGGAACATTGGAAGTATGTGGTCTGATGCACCCAATGAGTGGATTATAAAAAAGCGTCCTGAGGAAATAAGGCTGCTTATATACTCTGCAAAGGCTGCTCAGGTTAAAAGTGAGTATTTGGGGCTTAGAAACATGTGAATATTGGTGCGAATAATCTTGGATTTAGGATCCTATGCTACTACTACAACGTTATGGATGGTGTTGTTGCTGCTTTATGGTACTTGTAAAGTTTTGCTTTCCCAGAAGGATGATGATTAAGGAAGTAATGGGAGTGGTTTATCCATTGCAATCATAACCACTGATTTGGTGACAGATTTGCGGATTAGACAACAATCAGGCGTGGCAGCTGCTTCAACAGCGAGCTGGTGGT
Source organism: Massospora cicadina (assembly GCA_022478985.1). Lineage (NCBI taxonomy): Eukaryota > Fungi > Entomophthoromycota > Entomophthoromycetes > Entomophthorales > Entomophthoraceae > Massospora > Massospora cicadina. The sequence continues at coordinate 67,159 of JAKSZP010002767.1, forward strand.
CACTTATGAACAAATCAGTGTTCATCTGTGAGTTCATAAAAATGATGGGGGAACTGAGCGTCTTAATCCCTATTCAGGAAAATTTTAAAGGTGGAGATTAGATGGTTTAATGAAATGCCCCAATTCAGAGACCTAATCAATAAGCCCTATTGATCTATCTAAATTGAATTGAGGCCTAAGCATAATATTGAGCTGAGCCAGAAAATGAAAGGAAGCTTGGGTTTAAACCTCAAACAAAACCACTTTTTTATTGCCTGAAGTGTTGTGATTCTGGGATGAGGAGGGGCTTGATTGGGTGGCATAGGAACCACTGCAGCAGCATGCTTTGGGGGAGGGGGTAGGAGCGTACCCCAGACAGAAGACGTTGCAGAGTTGGCAGCAGGATGGATGCTGGTGGAAGTGGGCTAATATCCAATGGAATTGGCAAGGATGGGGAATTTATGTTTTGATGATCCAACAAAAAACAGGGTGGACAGTTGTACGCTCACCCTAACATGGGCCCATAACGGATGGTCAGAGGCAGCAGGGATAACAGGGTGAGGGGGATACTATGAGATATTATGTGAACTAGGGAACGTTGTGGAAAATTCTCAAATACTGAAAGACGTGTGGCCTTATTAGGGACCACAAACTGAAGGATGGTTCAGAGCTATAAGCCGCCAAACTAGCCATTAACTCATTGTGGAGTATATTATGGTGAGTTGGGTGGGAAACCCAGAAAACTGAACCATCATAGTGATGTCCACTTGTAGCCATGTGCAAGTGGTGGAAGCGGGAGCTGTGGAAAACCAGGGGCATAGTCACTGCAGTAGTGGCATCAGCTTCACAAGTAAAGACTAAATTAAGATGCCCTTTTTGTGCCAAATTATGAAAGCTGACAAAACCCAGATATGCCTGCACTAGTTCATTTATTACCATGTCAGCGAATAAGAACAATTTCTCATATTTGACCCAAAGGCCATATTGCATGTTGTTCTTGGGAGTGCCAGGGGGCTTCGGAGCACTGCATGACAATGTGAAAATGGAGGTTGAGATCCTTGGGAAACAAATTGTCCTAAGAGATTGATATGACTTTACAACCCAGTCCAAAAGAGTTTTCTCATTGTACAGAAAATTATGAGGGGGTTTCATCAATGCCCCGCACTGTGCTGCTGATGGGAGATCCAAGGACATTGAAGTAGAACTGGCAGCTGGAGGGTGAAGTCATTATTTTACTTTATTCCTTATTTTGATTGCTTGTAAAGTTAAGCCAAGTGGAAAGAAAATTTCTGGTGTGCTTTATTTTAGATAAAGTATAACTTATTATGATACAAAAGGGTTTCTTTTTGTATTTATAAGATTTTGATTTCATAATTTTTTATTATATGTGAACTGACTTGTGAAGTTAAAATACAACGCTTATATGTGGTTTCAACACATGAGTTACAGCTTGCAATATAAATGGGCTGGTGTGAGTAGGGTCAATAATATGAGTTTATATATCTCTGTTACCTAGTCTAATAATGTGAAAGTAATCTATGGATGAGCCGCCTTCATCCATTGGCTCATACGTGTATTTTTTGGTGAGGCAATCAGTGAAGGAGATTGTGTCATGATCCATACTAGTAAATTTTAGAGCAACGTTGGAGAATGTACCCCCTATAATGAGAACCACAATGTTGAAATTGGCACAGCAGTCTTAGCTTTAAAATTTACAGGATTGGTTGCAAAAATTAAAAGGTAATCTGTCCAATAACAGAAGCCTGGCAAACAAGCTAAACCTTATTGTTAGAACATAATCTCATTATAACAAAGATAAAAGCACATCATAGTTTCTTAGTACTTACATTGGCTTTAGGCTCGCTAGTTATCATGTTGTTCATGACAGTAGCTTTTATGTGCTACATATAGAACCAGATTCGTTTTTTAAACGGATGTCCCTTAATTATATGTTTCTCAGGATCCCATATTTCTCAATGGTGCATAAAGTTGATAACTGAGCATAACTTAATAATCTTGGCTCAGTTGCATAACCATCAGAATGACAATGAGACTATTGCCTTTGTCTTGGGCATTTACAGCTAATAACAATAAGCCTGATATAAACAATATGCTGACAATTGGCCAAGGATATTAAACAACAAAAAAATTAAGTTTGCACCAGTGCATGTTTAAGGTAATTGATGATTGAATAGTTGTTTTGAGTTTAAATGGCCGCAATTTCTAAAGTAAATTATTTTTAATTAGGAATTTGGGGTTTCACCATGGAGATGGTGAGAGAAAATAGCCAATTGTAACTAGTAATTACCAGATATAGTGGATGCAGCCCAGAAAAATCTATAGTACCTTAAAAATACAAGTTGAAGCTGGCGTGAGGACAAGGGTCAATCAACGTCTCAGCTAGAAGTTGGGAGATGCCTGCCTGAGAGAATTGATATCAAGTTATCTTTCAGATTAACGCTGTTGAGAGGTCTATATCAATAGTAAAAGTACTTAGTGAGGCTACACTTGCATGAGGGCGAGGTATATTATCTAAGGCCTCTGTCTGATAAACTAGATAAATATGTATAATTAAATTAAGTGAGATAACTATATGGTTTGGTAAAAACTGATCTCAACATATACCTAGAATTTAAAGTAGAAAACAATTCATACTACTACATTTGACAATTCATTAAGTGGGGCAAAGCCGTCTCTAGAGTATACATGGCCATTGCCACCGGTAAGTTCCTAAATAATCAAATGACTCACAATTTTGAGTGCTAATGATTATCTTTTAGACAATGAGAGAAATTTTTCACATATAGGATATAGGTAAAATGATGGACCTTATTAAATTTAAACACTAATTCTCAAACTAATACAAACCTTTAACCAGTGAAAACATTTAAAGAACGAATAGATTCCAAAGGAATACATAAAGATGGAGATCTATATGCTTTACGTTGGGAAACCCTTTTATACTCTGAATTGTTTAAATATCACCTGAGTTATCACCAGGCAGTACATATGCCTTATTAAAAAAGTGTTATATGGGATTTAAGCTGCCCTTCCTTAACTTATGGCTACAACTATAAAAATGATGTCAAAAGAACTTTCTATTAGGAATTAAAAACACTAGCAGATGAGTTAGTTAGTATTTAAACTAAGGCAGGTCGAAATATGGTGAAACAAACTGTAACTAGACGAAAGATGTATCTATAGAGTACAAAGCTATATGAAGGTAAAAAAGGAAATCAGATTTATGCTTGCATAAGAATAAAAGCAAGCTGGGAACTCTAAAAGAAATGTGGTCTCGACCACCCTTAGTCCTGACCAGAAGAGAATTTCACTTTGTTTTTTGTATTCAGACAATCATGAAATTAAATATGATGAACCTGGAGGTGTGGCAACTGATCTTGATAGTAAAACGATATATTCATTTGATTATTGCACTATAATAAAGACACATTAGTGGAACCAAGAAACAGACCTTCAGAACTAAACATATCCTACAGATGGTCTTAACATATCATAAATATTGAGAGCGGCAGTATAAGCCAAAAACTGGTCATAAACAGAATATTGACATATGAGAATAAAAGCCACTATGACTTTCAACATTCTCTTCCTAATTGTATTGCTCTTATATATTAAAGCCCCTATATTATTAAAAATAAAGTTAGAAATAACAGACACATAAGGTATATATATCTCTCACAAACCTTTTTGATTGAAGGACAAAACTCAATTAACTTTTTTGGGTTTAAATAAGATGAATTGACTAATTTAACTAGTCTTGCAAATGTTGCATCAATGCTAAGTATCACTTAAAAAGAAGACTTCTATAAAGTCTGCTATGCAAAAGCTTAAAAGCTTAGACTAAGAACGTTGTTTCTTGTTCTGATAACGCCAAGTTACCACAGCTGGTGCTCACTACAGGGGTAAGCATTTTAATGGGTCCAATAAGGACCAAATTGGAACTGGGAGTGAGTATAGCTCCAAAATCCTTAAGCAAGTGAATAAAGAGCTGAATGAAGCGCTGAATGAAAGGGATGATTAACAGCTCCATAACTTGAATGTGACAGATAAGGCTATTGCCCTAGAGCAAGAAGTAGTTGAACCATGGGAGTACTTAGATTAAGTTTTGTATACTTCTACCGCGCTTGAATTGAATCTACTTCATTGTCAAGTCTACATCACAGAATGATAGTTCAAAACCATAAAGGAATTGGAAGTAGAGGGTCAACATTTCGAAAATAGAATAAAAATGAACATTAAGGCAATTAATATCAGGATAAAAAATTAGTATACCTCATAAACATATTGGGCACCATGGATCTGGACTTCAATAGTTGGAACCACATAAATGACGAACTCGATCAGTAAATGGCATCCAATCTGGCGACACCTCACTAGTAAGGGCACCTATTCTTATGTATTATCAGGTTGAGCTGAAAATATTACTAACATACAGAGATGATACCTATTCCATTATTATGCACATCATGGGTGACGGAACTAGCATTAAATTTTTATGCATATATGAGAGCATATAAGAAGACAAGTGACTGACATAAGGTTCTTCAAATCTAAAGCTGTAAGCCGTAAGGCTCAAAAGTATAATCTTAAGTCTCAAACCATGGTTTACATTGGCCAAAGTTAAAAAAAGTCATATTGTCAGAATCTTAAAAATCTTTGGGTAATTTAACCAGAGGATGGAAATTACTGATAATTAAAAAGCTAAACTAAAACTAAAAAAATAAAAGTTAAATTGAGACAAAATGGAATCATTTGAATTGACGCAAAAACAAAAATAAAATAAACTAAGTTGGAAGTGGTAAACTGCTATCCAACCATGGTGGAGGGGGAAGAAGGATCAGAAGGCTCTTTGTCCGCATCTTGGGTGGACAGGGTCTGACGCAATGACAAGAACATGGGCATGGGTGCATCATAAAAATGGGGGTTGATGTTGCAAAGTGGCACTTGCAAATCATTTTTTACTATGAAGAGTTTGGTGTCATAGTCCGAAAGGGTTTTCTCAGCCTTAAAGAGTACTTTGGGGAGGGAACAAAGGTTGCAATACTATTGCAGGAGATGCGGGTCTTGGGCTAAACTTTGCAACTGCAGCAACTTTTATGAGCCAATTTACTAGCTATCTGCTGGAAGCGGATCTTTTTTGTGGATTGGGTGCATAATGGAGGGGAGTACTGGAGGGGGCAGTCTCTCAACCATTACTTAGTCTGATCTTGCAATAGGTTTTTGAGGGGGCGACATTAAGGGGAGGCAATTGTCCCTAGATAATGTATGAACCCTTTGATATGAATCAGCATCAGGGCGGGGCTTAATACTGTAGTTAAAAATGGGCCGCATAATCATCATTGAAATACAATTGAAGCTTGGGGCCTTGGCTTACTCAAAGACAGGTTTTACCAATTTATTAACTTCCTCGAAGTAATCCCATGGAATTGGTCAATGATAATTATATTGTCAGCATATGGTTGAGCAGGGGAGGGTGGCTGAGTGGAGGTTTTTAAAGTCTACTGGGATCCAAATCACCCCTAATTCAGGAGAGGAATCTTGATGAGAGGGCTCCTTAATGGTGGAATTAGGCAGCTACAGCTACTGCCTTGGGGGTAGGGGGAGGATTGCACCCCACTAAAAGAAAATAGTTGGATAAGCAATGGGATCATCATGAGAGGAATAGGTGTGTGGGCTGCAGCTATGTCGATGGAGGGCGGCGCCATTCCAAGTAATCCAATTTATTACAGGTAGGGAATATAGTGCGCCCTCCATCCACCTGGTCCCAAAAAAGATGGTCAGAGGAATAAGGGACAATAGTGCAAGGAGGAATTAAAAGGGTAACTTCCTAAGATACAAGGTGGATAGCTACAAAGGCGTGAGGGCCTTCAAGGTGGGTGGATCCATGATAAAACACAAATTGGAATATGGGATATGAGACTTATTCTGACATATAAGCAATCATCTCTTTGTGTAGAATATTGGAGGATGTGAGTGGATAGGCCTGCAAACTGAATCATAAGAGTGGTAAAAGAGGGCAACTGGGTATGAGTGGTTGTGTGGGGTGCCCTGGAACACCAGCGGAATGGTAGCTGAAACTGCAGCATCGGCAACACTCATTAGGTTGAGGTAAATACAACTTTAATGGCAGTAATCAAAGAAGCTGACAATCTGCATAATTGACTGTAATAATATAATGATTAATTTATTGTTATAAAGAAAAAATTGCCATACTCAACATAATAGCTGAATTGCATGTTGCATCAGGGAGCACAAAATGCTGCAAGGCACTGCCTGGGTTTGTGAAAAGTGGAGAGATAAGTACTTAAATGGGTCAAAGTGACCAGTAGATTTGGGCAAACTATCAGAGCCATCCTGGGAACGTTTCAGCAATGTCCAAAAAATACTAGAAGGTGGAAAACCACTACCCCACGGGGGTAGCAGGCATTGAGTTTGTCAACGTAGGGTGATTTGAAGAAGGTTAAAATGAGTGGAGTTGTTTACTGGATTAAACTAAGATTCAAAAAAAAGAAAGCAAATCAAGAGAGAGTTGTTATTGTCAGAATTTATAACGCTAAAGATGTGCAAAATATGAAGCACTAAAACCTTTTTGATGTAGATGAGAAGGACTGAGATGGATATTGACTATACTCATGGTAATATATAAAGGTATATCATCTTAGGCTACAGGGAGCTTAAATCTGTTGACCTTAAAGAAATATTGCTTAGTTTCCTTTAAATACTATTACCAACCTGCTAACTATTTAACGTTTTCTTACAAAGAAGTGAAGACCATATAGGTAGTAAAAATTATGGGATGTATAAGAAACCTACACAATCAAATGCCAGTTTTGTAAGACACTGCCATGACTTTTTATTTCCAAGGCTGTATACATGGCGCAAGTTGATGACAAAAAATTAAAATTTACTTGGGGAAGGCCAACTAGGGGATGGACACTTACAATAAGAACAAAAGAAAACAAAACTCCAGCTAGAGGAGAGCACCCCCAGAGAAGCTAATGCTATCTCCTGTTTCCAGCGAGAACGCCAAGATAGGGAGGGGGACACATGTGCAGGGGTGGGCGCCGCTATTGAACACGTATGTAGGAATGGGTCTGAATTGATGAACCAAACTGGGAACCAGGATGAGGCCAACTGGCGGCGATGTGGTGGGAGTTACCCAAACATCCACGCTTGAAAGTGGTCCACTAAGTGCGACCAAAACTGGTGTACAGCTTCTTGGAGGGTGGGGGTGGAGCCTGAGATGGCATCCAAGACAATCGTGTGGATAGTCCACATAGCGATTGCGACCACCAAGGCATAAAGGGAGAGTGGGAGAGGGGAGGCCGTAGGATAAAGCAAACATGTCCTTAGATAAACTAAAGGGCTGTGCCTAATCCCTGGCGAAGAAGATGTTGCACCTCATGCCTTATCGCTTTAGATGGAGGACACTTTTCCAAACGGTGAAACAGCATTCCATACTGGCCACACACAACACAGGATGAGTGCAAAGCGTTAGAGTACTCAGCAGTATGGTATACCCATCTCAAGCAGCACCACACATGGGGCGAATATGTGTCTGAAGAAGGGTTTGAGGCAAGGTACTTTAACAGAGAGTGTGGGTGGGACGGATTGTTGAGGCCCAGGGCACAGACGAAGTTGGAGTGGGCCGCGCAGGACCAGCGCTGGGCTGAAATTGTAGGGTTAGTAACGGCAACGATCCAAGTGCCAAGGATCTTGGCTGCATGGGCTGAAAGTTGAGCAGGCCCATACCACCACTATGGCGAGGGCCAAACATGACATCCAGGTGCACCGGCGGTGGGCGGCCCAACCAAAGCCACCCTTGCAGAAGGGCGTATAGTGATTTGAAGAAACTCTGGGAAAAGGTGATGACATGGGCCCCAAACCAAACTTTAGAGAGGAGCATAGAGCTGGCTAGTACTACCTTGCCTGTAAGAGGAGTCTGACGGGCTCTGAGTGAAGTTATGCATTTCGTCACATTGTCTAGTATATGATTTTCCATCACCAATGAGTCGTACCCGCCTGCCTCCAGCCACACCCTTAAATGGCGGACAGGGCCAGAGGGTGGGACTTGGCACAAAAGGGAGCACAAGCGGGGCGATGTGGGGTGGGCAGGGAAAGCTAACTCGTGCGCTAGCTGACGAGGTGGGTAGGAAACAGGGCGCTGGGGCCCAGCGGGCTTGATACTGACCAAGAAAAAGATTTCGGTTTTGGAGGCGTTGAGTGCAGCATTACTTACCCTGGAGTAAGCCTGGATAGTTTCTTCAGCGCGCATGCATCATGATTGTTAGACACCCCTACCACAAAATCATCAGCAAACGCCAACGTTTTGACAGGGTTTGGCCTTGCACATGGACCCCAGTAAGGCGGGCGTTCACATTGCGAAGAAGTGGGTCAAGGCTGAAGTTATACAAGAGTGGGCTAGGCGGGTTCCCTTGGCGCAGTCCCCTTTGAGGGCGGACGACATCCATGAGAAAGCCAGGGCCACGCACAGCCATAGTGGCGGATTCCATTAGCAACATCACCCAATTGATAAAGTAGGGGGAGGCGGAACTTATGGAGGCAGGCTCTGAGGTAGTTCCAGTTGACTCTATCATAGGCCTTCTGCTGGTCTAACAATACAAGTGATCCAGAAGCCTTGGACTGACAGACTTTGGCTACGGTGTGTATATTGTCCCAAATAGGCCTTTTGGGTATGAAACCAAATTGTTCAGGGGAGATAATAGCAGAGGCAGCAACCCCCAGGCGGTTAGCCATTATTTTAAAAAGATTTCTTGTGTCTGTTTTAGTAAGTGAAATGGGGCGCCCTTTTTGGCCAAGTCCAGCTTATCCCCTTTTTTGTATAATGTAATTTTGTAGGCCTCTTGCCCTCTAGGTAGGAGGCGCATTTACAGAAGGCATTGGTTAAGAGTGGCAAGCAATAAGGAGGATAAATATTTGAAGTACTTCTTTTAAAACTCATAAGGGATGCCGTCTGGACCTGGGCATCTCCTACACAGTGCACCATGAACAGCGGACCAGAGTTCATCTCAAGTAATCAAATTCATAAACTCCAGGAATCGGGAAATGGTGCAGATATGTGCACTATCAAGAAATTTTGCCATTTTGGACGGCTGAATTGGAACAGATTGATACAGTTGGAGTAATAGTTCTGTATATTGACCACCACTTCAGCTGGCGTATCCACTATGGAGTTTTATAGCCTTTGCATCTGTGTGCAGGCCAAGCTCTAGCGCGGTGCAAAAAATTTTCAAAAAATAAGCAGAGCACGTGTCGCCCACTGTAATGTGTTTAGCCTTATACTGAACACAAACCCAATGCTTGTGTCATCTCACCAGAGCGTTAAAGTGGGTGGCCACTTCCTCCCACTTGCGACCCCAGGCTGGGCTGTAGCCCATGGTGAGGACGTTGGACTCCAGGTGTTCCAACTCTTCCAGAGTGTGCGAAATGATCACCAAGGTGGCCCATGAGTGGCAGGAGGAAAGGTGGAGAGCCTGGCAGATTGTGCTCGCCTTAAAGGTAGACCATGTGGAAATTGGATCTGGACAAAACCGTGTGACAAACATTGGAGCCGAGGTCATAGATTCAATTCATGAGGAAAATCTTAGCAATGCAATTTTAGCAGGGCAAAGTTTGCACGATTTCAGTGCCTGAGATGCTGGGTTGGATAAACAGAAGGAAATTGATACCATCCTGTGGTCAGAGAAATCGATTTTTGTTGTGGTGAATTGATAATTCAGGTTCGAAATTTCAATGGCGCAAGGCTAAGATTGATGTGGGACATAGACTTTAACTAACCATTATGTACATGGGGGATGCAACATGTTTTGAGTAGCAGAGCATGGCGCAGCAAAGTATCAACCAACCCTAGGGTGGCTTTGAGAACGCTTAGTTCAATGTGCCCCTGTGGGGGTGAAGGCGATGAGGGCCAGCGGTCTGTGGATGGGCTCAACCAGCAGTTCATGTTTCAATGACAAACAGGTCAGGGGGCAACAGAAGGGAATTGATCGATAAGAGAAATTCCCAAGGTGCACATGCACAGGTTGGGGAGTAAATGTTGACAATAGCGTGCACTTTGTCATCCCACAAAAAGGTGACAACAAGGATGCAGCTGTTTAAGTATAAGATTGTTAAAATAAATTTAAAATTTTTGTTCACTCAAATTAGCACCCCATAGTGCTCAGACCAAAAGGAGAGGAAAGGGAGGAGCATGATTTTCCATAATTCCTCAGTACTGCATAGACAGTGGGTTTTCTGAATGGCCAGGATGTCCACAGGCAAATTATTTTTAAAAAACTCAGTTTTCTAGCCCGGGATGGCAAGGCCTTGAGTCCAGTGATGTTCAATGTCCCTAAAGTAAAGGCTCCCCCATCGCACCTTAGATGCAAGGGGAAGGGCACTCAAGCTGTCAGGATTCGAGATAAAAATCATATCAAATTCCCATCTTCCAAATCTGGCCATGCTGAATTGGTCATCAAACCTAACCAAGAAAAAACTCTTTCAGGATCATCCTCACCTATTCCTGAGTCACGTGGAGCGGCCTTTCCACCCTTTCAGTCAGGTGAGCGACGCTATCCATTGAGGATGCCCTCAAGGAGGCCATTCCAGAAGATCAGTAAAGATCCTGATCAGATGAGGCTCAAAAGATCCTGAAGGCACCGAGTCCAATGCACCCTATAAATATTGAAGCATTTTAATGTAATAAATTATTCAGTAAACTAACTCATTTTTCCATTTTCTCTTTGGTGCTCTTTTCCAATTTTTCCAGCTTTGAGCCACCACAAACCCCAGCGCCAGTCCAAGGAACTGTAGCGCTGACACAAGCCCTTCAGCCATCTCTTTTTCTTCATTGCGCTTGTTAGCGCCTTGGTTATGTGATGCTACAGAGTAATTATTGGAGTAGTTAGCTTTAGCAGTGGGGTTTGCATTGGCTTTTGCCTTCTCTTTTTTCCGGCTGTGGGATTAGTTTTTTGCAGTTTGTGCATTTGCAGTGCACCATCGCTTGGAGGTGGAATATTGGCAGGATTGTTGGTGACCAACTCAGTCTGAATTGATTCTTGGGCGCATTTGATGGGTGAAACTGACTTGCCCATTTGGCGTTCAGCTTGGGTGGCCCAATTGGCTTGGGCGTCCCAATCTGATTAGTTGAGGGATTCACAAGCTGCTTCCACCATGAAAGTCTCCATGTCCTCATGGAGCTGGGCTGGCAGGATTGCAGAAGCGGTCCTGGCCACTTCCTTGGCCACAGCCTTATAGCCTGCTTGGCCTTCTTCTGCTCCTGCGGGGACACTGGTTTTACTGGGATGTAGCAGCCTTGTGCTCCCCATGGAAAGGCTGCCTTGGTGTCTAATGTCAGTTCATAGTGGGCTTCTGCACCACTCATTGAATCTGAAACATTTCCTTGATGGGTAACGCCCTTTTTGATGGGGCAGGTGTGGGCCTTGTGGACAAAAGAGTTATAGAACGCGCAGATGGGAGGTGCGCTGTCCATGGTGACCCTGAATTGATGGGTGTCTTGCCATCGATGTTGACAAAAGTGGTATGAGGGATTTGGGTCAAATCCTCCGCTATCCCTACATTTGGGGGTTAGAACTGCAATCGCTTTGCCTGTTCACAAATTTGGCATCATCATAAAGCGCTTCATTTTGAAGGATTGTAAAACCATATGTGGCAAGTCCAGCCTTCAGGTGATGCTTAAGCACAGTGCAATTGACCGTTGTGGGCCGGAAGTTGAATGTCACAAAAATTTGGTTCAATTTAGTCCAACGGGTGCGCTTTGTTTTGACAAACCGCTGACCATCTGTGAGGTCTACTATCACATGCACCTTTGCAGCCTTGGCTGCCACTTCCATATTCTCAAAGCCAAGATCCAGCCAAATGTGTGACATGGAGTGGGGTGTGATGTACACCGCATTTGGGAAATGTGTGTACATCTCCACAAAACATCTCAAAAAGCGCCATTTGCTGAATATTCAGGAAAACATGCACCCCATGTTCCAATGGCAATAGTGGTTGAGAGTGCAGCATATTGATGAACTGGTTGCAACGTGCTTGCCAAGCTAAATTTCCGGGGAAATGGTAACTGCCAGTTTTTTATTAAGTTTATCTATTCCTTTAGGCTCGCTGGGGCGTTTAAAAATTTGGATGATGTGAGGCCAACACCTGTGCCCTTGACTTTACTCACTCAACTGCTCCCTGCAATTAAGCGTCAACTAATCTCCTCGATGAGATTATCAAACGTTACCTAAACTTGAATTGAATTTGTTGCAAAAGTGTTTGCAACGAGAGAGAAAAGTTTTAAGAATTTAATGACAACAAATTAAAGTGGAAGCTTTGAGAACTTTCCTAATGATACCAGCCTAAAGAATTACATTGTAACAGATGCAATCAGCCAAAACATTTTTGAGGGAAATTCCTTAATCAACTGGGATCAAGAGAAATCTATTTTAAATTTACGCGGGGAAGGACGACCATGGGATGGACACTTCCGAATATGACTCAGACGAGACAAAACTCATTACCAGGTGAGGCACCCAAGAGAAGCGATGCTATCTCTTGTTGCCAGCGGGAACGCCACTTATGGGAAGGGGAGGGAACGTGTGTAGGGGGCGTAGCCACTATTGAGAACGTGTGGAGGAAGGGGTCTGATTTGATGAACCAGACTGGGAACCAGGAGGAGACCAGCTGCCGGCGACGTGGTGGGAGATATCCAAACATCCATGCTTGAAAGTGATCCACCAAATGAGACCGGAATCTGTGGACAGCTTCAGGGAGGGTGGGGATGGATCCGGCGATGGCATCCAAGACAATCGTGTGGATAGTCCACATGGCGATTGCAACCACCAGAGCACGAAGGGAGGGTGGGAGGGGGAGGCCATTGATGAAGCAAACATATCTCTTGACAGACTGAAGGGATGTGTTTGATCCTGGCCTAGCAGACGTTGGACTTCGCGCCATATTACTTTAGAGGTGGGGCACTTCTCCAGGCGGTGAAACAGCGTTCCATACTGGCCACACACGACACAGGATGAGTGTAAAGCATTAGAGCGCTCAGCTGTACGATACACCCGCCTCAGGCAGCGCCACACATGGGAACGGACTTGAGGCTGCAACAGAGGATGGTGTGCGTATTTCCAGATAGTCTTTTGGGTCTCAGTGGAATAAGGGATGTCCATCATGTCCAGGTAGTCCACCCTGGATAGGACTTGGGGTCGAATGGGGATCACGCCATCATGGATGGGTAGCCCCTGTACCTCTTGTGTGAACTGAGGAGAGGGGCGGCCTCTTTGGGTTGTATGTCCACTAATACGAATTCTACACTCTGCGCTTCGCATGGAGAGTAGGATTCGTTTGTAGTGGGTTTTTGTCCCGTGAGGACCTGTGGCTGATGTGTGTGATGCGAGGTATTTCATCAGGGAGTGGGGGTTTGATGGATTGTTGAGGCCCAAGGCTCGGGAGAAGTTGGAGTGGGCTGCGCGGGACCAGTGTTGGGATGGGAGTGTAGGAGCAGTGACGGCCGCAATCCAGGTGCCTAGGATCTTGGCGGCATGGGCTTTGAAGTCAAGAAGGCCCATGCCACCATGATGATGAGGGCCAAACATGACCTCTAGCCGTACTGGTGGAGGGCGGCCTGACCAAAGCCAACCTTGTAGCAAAGCATACAGGGATTTGAAGAAGCTTGGGGAGAAGGGGATGGCGTGGGCTCCAAACCAGACTTTGGATAGGAGCATAGAGTTGGCAAGAACAACCCTGCCAGTGAGGGTAGTAGGGTGGGCTCTGAGAGAGGCGATTCGCTTCGTCACGTTGTCCAGTATATGGCCCTCCATTACTGCTGACGCGTATCCTCCTGCCTCCAACCACACGCCCAGATGGCGTACCAGTCCTATGGTAGGTCGCGGCACAAAGGGGAGCACCAGTGGAGCGGTGTGTTTAAGTTAGTAAGGCGTGGACTTGGGCGAGCAGCTGGGCTGGGTTGGGAACTACTTGCTGGGGCCCAGCAGTTCTGAAACTGACCAAGGAGGATGATTTCGGTTTTGGAGGCGTTCAGTGCCGCGTTGCTTACCCGGGAAAATTCCTGGATGAGGGCTTCAAGCGCGCGTGCATCTTTATTATTAGACACCCCCACCACGCAATCATCTGCAAATGCCATCATCTTGACTGGGGTTTGGCCTGGCACATGGACCCCAGTGAGTTGGGCATTCACATTTCGCAGTAGTGGGTCAAGGCTGAAGTTGTATAAGAGTGGGCTCAGGGGGTCCCCTTGTCGCAGGCCCCTTTGAGGATGGACTACATCCGTTAGGAAACCTGGGCCGCGCACAGCCATTGTTGCAGATTCCGTGAGCAGCATCACCCAGTTAATGAAGCGGGGAGGTAGGCGGAATTGTTGGAGGCAGGCCCTAAGGTATTCCCAGTTTACTCTATCATAGGCCTTTTGTTGGTCCAAGAATACAAGTGCCCCAGAGGCTGTGGACTGACACACATTAGCCACAGAGTGCATGTTATCCCAAATCGACCTTCTGGGGATGAAACCAAATTGTTCTGGAGAGATGGTGGCAGATGCTACAGTCCCTAAATGGTTAGCCATGATTTTTGTTAAAATTTTGGTGTCTGTGTTTGTTAGAGAAATGGGGCGCCAGTTGGCTAAGTCTAGCCTATCCCCTTTCTTGAAGAGTGTGACTGTAAAAGCCTCATGTCCTCCTGGTAGGAGGCGCATTTCCAACAGGCTTTGGTTGAGTGAGGCTAGCAGCAATGGGGATATGTATTTAAAATATTTTTTGTAGAACTCATATGGAATGCCATCTGGGCCTGGGCATTTTTGGTTTGGCGCACTGCAAATGGTAGTCCATAATTCGTTTGGAGTAATTAAATTCATTATTTTCGGGTATCGGAAAATGGTGCAGATATGAGCTCTGTCGAGAAATTCTGCCATTTCGGCCAGCTGAATTGGTTTGGCTCGGTATAACTCGGAGTAATATCTTTGCGTTTCAATTGCCACTTCGGCTGGTATGTCCATGATAGAATTATCCAATCTTCGCACCTGTGTGCAGGCCATGCTCTGGCATGGTGCAAAAAAATTTTTGAAGAAGTATGCGGTGCACTTGTCGCCTTTAGTGATGCATGTGGCCCTGTATTGGACACAAACCCGATGTTTGTGTTGCCTTTCAAGTGCATTGAGGTGTGCTGCTGCCTCCGCCCACTTCTGGCCCCATGCAGGGCTATATCCTGAGGCTGGAATGTTGGACTCCAAGTGGGCCAATTCTGCCAGTGTGCGCAATATAACCACCGATGTGGCTCATGAGCGTCTGGATGAGAGATGGCGATAGTGGCGGATGGTGTCTTTTTTGAAAGTTGCCCATGTGGAAATGGGGTCCGTGCAAAACGGTGCAACAAACGATTTTGCCAAAGTTGCCTCTTCCACCCATGTGGAAAATCCTGGCGACGCAAGCTCTGGGGGGCGAATTTTGCACCAATATGGGGCCTTTGCAACTGTGACGGGTAAGTGGTATGTTATCGAGACCAGTCGGTGGTCAGAGAATTCCATTTTCATTGTTTTGAAGTGGGAGATGTGGGGTTGGAATTTCGCCGGCGCTAGAATAAGGTCAATACGGGTCA
Source organism: Massospora cicadina (assembly GCA_022478985.1). Classification (NCBI taxonomy): domain Eukaryota; kingdom Fungi; phylum Entomophthoromycota; class Entomophthoromycetes; order Entomophthorales; family Entomophthoraceae; genus Massospora; species Massospora cicadina. The sequence continues at coordinate 82,771 of JAKSZP010002767.1, forward strand.
TGGACCTTAATTGGCCGTTGTGGATGTGGGGACGCATCATGTTTTTGAGCAGTGGGGCATGTCACGGCAGCACATCCCTTAACCCAAGGGTGGCTTTTAGAATGCGTAGTTCTACGTGACCCTGTGGGGCGTGGGGTGAGGGTGGCCACTGGTCCATTGGTGAGGTTAGCCAACAGTTTATGTCGCCAATTAGGAAAGAATTGGGGGGTAGTGGGAGGGATTTGACCGACAAGAAAAATTCCTGATGCTCTTGTGCACCGTTTGGGGCGTAAATGTTGACAATTGTGTGTGAACATCGGCCCAAGAGAAGGTGACAATGAGCACTCGGTCATTTAGGAATGTTTCTGAAGATGTAAATTTGAAAAAATTGTTTTTCTGAATTAGCACCCCACAGTGCTTCGACCAAAAGGATAGGGATGGTAGGAGCATTGTTTTCCAAGCATTCTCAGAACCTCGTGGACAGTGGGTTTCCTGGATGGCCAGGATATCCACAGGTAAATTATTTTGTAAAAAACTCAGTTTCCTAGCCCGGGACGGGGAGGCCTTGAGTCTGGCAATATTCAGCGTCCCTAGAGTGAAGGTTTCCCCCATTGCACCTTAGGTGCGAGGGGGTGGGCCCCCTGGCCCACCAGCCTCTTCCAGGTCCCCACGGGCTTTCACAGCAGCGTGGGTATTAGCAGCAATGCTATTGGGGTTTTTGTTAATTTTTGCAGAAAGAGTCACGTTGGCTTTGTCCTTCGCTTTTTGTTTTCCCGACGTTGGACGAATTTTTTGCAGTGCGGATAAGTTCGGTGCACCGTCGAGTGGGGCAAAAAAATTTTTTTCAGTTGGGATAGGTCCCAAGTCAGTTTCAACTGGGGCTTGGGTGCAGCAATTGGGTGAGATCAAATCTCCCATTGGATCCTCGGATTGAGTGGCCCGTTCAGCTTAGGCCTCCCAATCTGATTGGGTGATGGATTCCCAAGTTGCTTCCACTGCGAAGGTCTCCATGTCCTCCTGGCGTTGTGAGTGTGGGATGGTGGTGGTGACCTTGGCCACTTCCTTGGCCGCAGTCCTATGGGCCTGCTTGGCCTTCTTCCACTCCTGCGGGGAGATGGGCTTTACCAATAGGTAGCAGCCTTGTGCTCCCCACGGGAAAGCCTCTTTGGTGCTTGCGGTTGGTTCATAGTGCGCCTCTCCGCTGGCCATGGCCGCTGAGGGGTGCTCTTGGAATGTAACGCCCTCTTTAATGGGGCACGCGTGTGCCTTATGGCCGAACGTGTCACAGTGGGTGCAAATGGGGGGCGCGCTGTCCACAGTTACCCAGAATGGGTGGGTGGTGTGCCCTGCGATGTCAATAAAGGTGGAGTGCGGGATCTGGGTTAGGTCCTTCACGATCTCCTCAGATGGGGTCAGAACTGCGATGGCTTTGCCGGTGCACAGGTGTGGCATCAGCGTGAAATGTTGCATTTCAAAAGATTGTATTTTGCCATATATGGCGAGACCATCTTTCAGGTGTTGCTCCAAAATGTCACGTTTTACCATAGTAGGCAAAAAGTCAAATGTGAGGAAAATTTGGTTCAATTTTGTTCATATGGTGCATTTAGTTTTGATGAACCATTGCCCTTCGGGGAGGTCGACCACTATGCGCACCGCTGCAGCCTTGTCTGCTGCTATTTTGCTTTCAAAACCTAGGTCCAGCCAACTGCGCGACATGGAGTGAGGTGCAACGTACACCGCGGTCAGGAAAATTTTGTGTACATCTTCACAAAATTTTTCCCATAGGGCTGTTTTTTGGATGTCCAGATACACATGGACTCCAAATTCCACCGATGAAAGTGGCTGGGAATGTGGCGTATTGATGTACTGGTTGCATCGTGCTTGCCACGCGAGTATCTCTGGGGAAATTGTGACTGCCAGTTTTTTAAATTTTTTTCTATTCTGCCAGATTCTCCGGGGCGTTTTTGAACGTTAGAGGCCGCGGGCCTTCCGCCTGCTCCTCTTGCTTTGCTTGCCCAACTGCTCCCAGACATGGGCGCAGACTAATCCCCTCTATGAGATTATCAAACTAGATTTAGTCTTGAATTGAATGGGTTGCAAAAGTGTTTGCAACGAGAAAGAAAAGTATCAAGAGAAATCTAGAAGAAGAGAGAAATGATTACAGAAGTGAATTGGGTCAACCCCTTACCAAAGATGAAGAGACAATGAATATTCTTCTAATACAAGATTTGTTAATATAAAATGAGCCCATGAAGAGGTGGCGGTACCTTTAAGATTGAAGATAAATAAATTAGGTGACTTAAACTCAATCTAACTAGCACAAGTTTATAAAATCCATATGTATTAAAAAAGCAATAATCAGAAAAAACGTTTATAGAACAATATTACCAAAATTAAGAATTTAGAATCATTAATAATGGTAAGTCAACTAAAAAGGGTTTATAAGAAGATATTAAGGCATTTGAGAAGAAGAAAAACAAATTATTAGCAACTAGAAATAGCCTTGTAAAAATGTTTTCAGTGTGGAAGTTGTAAATTTAGAAGTAAAAGTACTAGCTATTTTAGACACTGGAGAGACTGCCAACATCATAATAAAACCATTGGCGAAACTGAATTATTTATAGAATATAAACATTAATAAGAACCAGTTGGACCAGACATCACTTGCATTCTAGGAGATTACTGTACTTTCCCACTAAAAGTTGGTCATATGATTTTTAAAGCAAAGTTGTGCTTTCTAGTGACAAATATGATTTTCTCATTGTTTATAAGTTCTTAATGTAAATTGAAGGGATCATCAGGTTTGTAAGAGCACCGTGAGCTTCCTAAAGTATTATTGTCTTATTTTTTAATAATGAATATTTTAACTCAAAGCAACTAACTTTTATGGATCTATATAAAAATTAAGCTATCTAGTAGATTATAGATCGAAAAATATATCATTTTAGAGTTTCTATTTTTCAATAGAATCTACCGCTAGACTATTTTGAGCGCAGATTAGGACGTCAAAGTCTTGCCTAGAAAACAAAAAAATATTCCATTGGTGATAAGTGTCAAGAGACTGAATTTTTTTAATATAAACCTTGAGGTCATCTTTGATGCCAAGCCTAGAGCGCTACCAGCCTTTAATGAATCCACATTCACCAGTGAATTTAGAGTAGTACTTGGATACATTACAAGAAGTCCAATGTAATTACAAAGAGGACAAGTTGTGGCTAATAACAAATTATGACTTATGACGCTTTATTCAATGCATGTGATCAAAGAATATAATAAATATGCGCTAGGTGCGGCACCAGAGAGTAATGACAAGAATTAGAGGACCTAATGGAAAAAATTAGAGGACATCTTCGCAAAGGCAAAATGACTTTAGGTTGTTCTAAGGATAGGTGCAACATACAGAAATGGTAATGGCAGTCCAGTTAATTAAGGCATACTATTGATATAAAGCTAAGGTGGGGTCATCTCTATCAACAGTATATAAAGATACTAGCCGCTGGTTAATTAGGACCCTAAAAAGACCCTTGGCATCGCCCTGTTTGCTCATATGCATGAAAGATGGTAGTCATCACATTATCATGGATTTTAAAACGAATTAGCCAAGAAAGAATTATCATACTAGACCCACAAAACAATGAAGTATTGAAGAGTTTATTGGGTCCGAAAAATTTCATTAAAGGACTTGGTTTTAGGTTACATACAGTAAGAGTTGTCATTCAAAAATCAAAAGAAGTGAACAATTATTAGGAGATAAGTAATGACTAAATTCCTATAAATGCCATAAGAGCTTAAAAATGACCATCTACTTTAAAGCGAGAAATGACTAAACTTTGGTGACATGAAAGTGTTTTTTATCTTTTACAATTTGGATGACATCATCATCTTTGATCAAACATTATGGTCACATGCAACATCTCCATTAAGTCTTTATACATCTCTGAGATTTAGAGCTCAAATTGAGACCATGCAAGTTTTTTTTGTTAGAACTACAACTCAACTTCATTGGCTACAACATTGCAAAAATGGGATTTAAACCTTAAAGTGGTTACATAGAGGCAATATACAAGATGGACCAAACCAAATTAATGCGAGACATATAGCCTTCTTAGCATGGATTGTTACTCCAATAATATAAAGCTTAACGGGTTTTCAAAACTGAAATCAAACCCTATAAGTCAAAATCTCATTGAACTTGGAATTTAGCGCCTTCCAAAAAATACTATCCAAATATATGATCTAAAACCAACTCAATTTGATTCATTTTGAGTTATTAAGGACAACCATATGAAATGAGATGTGTCTGAGAATAAATAGACATTAATATTAAATAGAACACGTTTTATATCCTAAAAATAGTATAGATCTTCCCTCACTGGTGATACATCAATAGCAAGATCATCACTTACTGTCACATTTTATAGATATCTTCCATTTTTGATAAGTAAGAATCTCTTTACCTATAAGTACTGAACCAACTGAATAAATTGAGTAGTAATTTAATCTCCTGAGAAAATAACTACCTTAGATGTGGCTAAAGCTACTAAAATTAATAATGTTTTTATCCTTAAGTGCCGTTTTTAAATTTCTTAAAAAATCCAACATAATTATGCTTCTGCCGGTCCCTTTTGAGGCTGCCTGTTAAAAAATAATACTCACAAAAGTGAATGATTTCAGTGAGACCTCCATGACCTCAGATCATTAAGAAAGTTTAACACAATGGGTATATAATAACTATCAAGAGATACCCCTCTATTACTAGCAAACTAGATTTTTTGAGTTTAATGAACATAACTATTGCTAGACCCAACATCAAGGTATACAAAACCAATCTTCCAGATGTTTCTGCAACTACTACTTCCATAATAAAAAACAAAATCACAAGGATGTTATTTATCATTTACTATTGTCCACAACTATTTACAACATGATGTTTACGCCTCCACTGTATTATCAAGCAATAAATTATGGACTTTCCTGAACCAAACAATATAATAGGCTCTATGTTATCTGACTTTACATATGTAATTTTTTTGCAATTTAAGACAAGTCAAATTTTACTTGAAATTTCTTGATAAAAATTACACGGTTACAGTGATAAATTTATGAAGCAATTATCCAGTTGAATTATTAATGATCAAGGGTACAACTCACTTAGGTACTACTCCTACAGGAAGGTACTGACTTTTTTTCAAGTAACTCAGAAACAATCCAGACAAGAAACACTCATTCAACTCTTCCACAAAAGTACTTGAGAACAACTTGAACAAAAAACTATCTTTTTAACTCTAATAAAAGAGTTTTCAACCAAGACAAACTAGATAAAGGAAAACTATCTCTTCCAAACTATTCAAAAGAGCACATTTAAAACTGTATAATTATCTAAATGTCTTTCCAAATTGTCTGTCTTTATTAAAATTAAAGATGTGTTAATTAGGGAAATTTGGCACTCAACTCTACTGTTTGCACCTCAATAGAAATGAAATCTATTGCCAATGAGATTAACCCTAATGTGTCATCTCAAACAATGAAAACACCACATCCACCTAGTCAGGATTTACCCTAACCTAGATCATGACTTTCCATGGGTTGGATTCAGAAATAGCGTGTCCCAACACCTTTATCCAACCCCCAGCAGATTTCTTTAGAGATAACAACCTGCTTAGTTAATTAACCATTTACTTATTAATAGCAGATCGCATCACTCAGGCTAACCTAAAGTTACTTCCATTAAAAGCGTTGTCAATGATATAGTAACTCTGAAAACACCCTAATCAATCAGTGAGAAGCCCCTATTGATCCACATAGGAAAGTCAATCAATGGTAACTAAACCAAAAATTGAACTCCCTACTAATATTGGCGTGGATCATCTCCAGCAAAACATTAATAGTCGACCAGTTTGGAATTGAATCCTGAAATATATTAACCAAATGTATCTTGGGAAAACAATCCCAGATAATAGTCAAAAAATTAATAATTCCAACATCCCCTTAAGGTTGCTTATTAACAAAGCAAACCAAAAGCGGGAAAAATAGATAATTTTTTATGATCTGTCTCAACTAAATTATATGGAAATTTTAAAATCTCACTACATCCTCCAGCTTGACCATATTACCCGGTAAAGATGATGTTTTTGAGGTAGATGCCGCTTCATTCCATGGCATGAGTCAGCCAACATGGTTAAAATTTAATCTCAGCAGAGCTATAACTTTTTCTCCTTGTTTGATGCTTCTTCTCATGACCATTCTCATCAGTGTGGTTAATCGTCCTCTTCTCCTTCTCATTTTAACTGCTGCTTCAAAAGATCACAGTCCTCACAACTACTTGCCGCACAAAGGGCAACTCTGTCACACTTTCCAATTGTAGCTCCTTACAACGCCTGTTTTCTTTAGGTTGGGCTATCATGGCTACATGCCATATCATGATTACTTGGTCAGTCTCATTAATAAATTCCTGAACGCCTGTTTCCATCAGGTCAAGGTTCATACAGAATAATAAGGGTGGATCTTTGAGTTCTCATTCTTGAATTTCAACAACAACAATGGAACTGGTTTCAGAACAAACTGGTCCTAACAAACTTCAACTCCCACTGGGCTTCTTCACTATCAAATTAGTTCATACCCTCTAACCCATGACATTAGATAAGGAAACACAGCTAATACACAAACTTGCAGTAGAAAAAAAAGCCAAATAATACTTTTATTTTTTTATTTTTTTGTATTTACTTTTACAATGAAATTATTTAATTTACTTTTAGTATCTAATTTATATTATTTTCTTTATGGTTTCTATGCTATACTATCTTTTACTTTTTTCTCAAATCCCACTCAAATATGTACTGTGAATCCAGATCATTATATGGCCATCAATAATGTGTTTTTTCATATAAGCATCTGTTTCTGACTTGGCGATAATATCAATTGGTCCTAACTTGTTAGTAATTTTTAAAGGTCATATTCTATTTTCATCTATCTGAGGCTGACAATTGATCCCCCTTTTATTTTATTAAAGCTGACCTTATCGCCAGATTGCCAGTTCCTTATGAACAAATTGATTGTCTTTCTTCATTGGTTGATTATCAGCATTCTTTTCCCTACCTAACTTTCAAATTAATTTCCCGGATACCTTCAGAAATGATCCCTTAATGGTGTTAAAGAAATGGGAACATTGGTATTCTTAAGCATTAACTTGAGCAAATTGTCTACATTCAGCATTATGTGCCTCTTTAACTAATTGACGAACATAAGGCCAAAGGGACCTCTTGAACTATTTCCAAATCACTAATATTCATTTTGTTTTTTCTCTATTGACGCCATTTAATCAAAACTAAGACTTGATACAGTGGATCCTCTCCAGGTTCTTCCACAAAAAAATCTGTAATGTTAAACCCTCTGTGAAGATATCTGGTGAAAAGGTTTAATTGCAGAACTAGAATGTTCCATATCTAGATTGTTGATTTTTTCTCAAATTCTGTCCAGTTTCCTTATCTTGAGGCAATATTGGATATATATCTATCCAAACTTCAATCAAAGTTGTGCGGCAAAAAAAATCCAGTTACATTACACATATGAAAGCGGTTGAAATAATTGCCCATCCATTTTTATAATTGTGTTTCTTCCCTATAAAAACCTAGTTCCAGTTATGAAAAATCATACTAATGTCATCAATTTTTTTATAATACGATACTCATTTGTGAGAATATAGTTTTAGAGTTTTACTAGGCACATTGAACGTTGAGCCTAACATTTTCATATATTTCACCAATTGTGAAGTGGTATTCTGAGTTTACAGAGGCAAAATCATGGCTTAGTGCAGACTCAGTAGGACCAAATTTCTGTCTGTATGGAAATAACATAATCTAAATCTAACAGAATTACACATCAGTCAGGACAAAACTTCCTGATAAAAATAATTGTGAAAGCAGCTAAGATCTCATCTTTATAAGATTGTAAAAATGTGAACTCCTGTTTGCAGCTTTTGATCCAAACATGGCTACCAAACTCTTTCATTATTGTCTCCTTGACGTCTTCATACGTCCAATCATCCCCTTTGGAGTGGGGCAACACCAGGTTTTTGACAATTTAAATCTGAACAGTTTATTATTTGTACCACTTTATGATGGTCACAATATCTGAACATTTATAACTAAAAAAGATAGAAGAATTCTGGGCGTTATCCCATTGAAACAAATGCAGCTTTGGAGAATTATAAAATTCTTCAGTCGCTACTGTGACAGGAGGTATTTGACCAAAAACCCTACCAACTATTGGTATTCTCAAAACTTTTCTTTCTGCTCAGTGTAGCTTTCCAAGCAATTTATATGGTTAATAAAGTAAAACTTAATCACCTGCTGTAGTTTTGCTCCAATGTCATCGGATTTCCCTCTGGCTGCTCCAGTGTGGGGCAGCAGCAAAACACCCCCACTGTTTCCCATCTGACAGGAAAGCGCTCAGAATATATTCCACCCAGTCATACCAAACCCATGGGATGATTCGTTCCTCCCAAGGATCTCTATGCCCACCTTGCCCAAACCCAAGTGGTGTCCCAATGCCCCCTGGTGCTCCCCCAGAGCAACATGTTTTTGGCCTTAGGGTCAAATATGGGAAACTTTTCACCTACAACGACCAAACCATTAATGAAATGGCTCTGGTGGTGATGCATCCTGGCTGCTTTATTGACTTCTTCCCTTATAAGGGGTATTTTGATCAAAGATTCGCCTGTGAAACTGATGCCACCACTGTGGCAATGGTGCCCCTGGTTTTCCAGGGTACCCCTCTCCCAACAAATCAGACCCAGCTCCCAGCGGACACCACCTTGGTAGTTCAGTTCTCTGGTTTGACTACCCACCTTCCCCTCAGGTGCTCTACCAGGAGCTGATGGAAGGTTTGGCAGCCTATGTCTCTAACCTCATACTACATTTGTGGTCCTAAATGGGGCCACACGCCTCACTGAGCCTTGGGCATATGCAACAATCAGCCCTGAAAAGAACAAAATTGCCCCATCAATTCCCCCTCATGTCAATATCCCATCTGCCCTGACCATCCATTCTAGGCCCGTGTAAAGGGCGGACAAACGATTGTGCTTCTGTTTTAAGTTAGACCACATATAAAACAAGTGCCCATATCTAGCTGCTTCTGACGGCGTTGATAGTTTTCCTGATGGCCACCAATCTGCCACCCACCTCGCACCAATTCCAGCATGGGGTACAATCCTACCTCCCCCTCCCCAAAGCCCGTTGCTGCAGCTGCACCTGCAGCTACCAATCAGCCTCCGCCTTGCCCCAGTGCCACACATGATTCTTTCAAATCAAGTGCAGGATTAGACCCCAGTTTGATCCTTTACAACCTCCAACAAATCAACCAATTCTCAACCATACACCGATTCCCAAATTCAATTTTGCCAGAACCCATGGGAGTTTTTTGATGAAATTGATGAATCAGGTAATATCATTGAAGAACCATCACTGCAAGCTGACCAGTTTTGCAATGCAAAATGGGATGCAGAATTCCCCCCTCAACTATATGCCCCAAAGACAAATTGCTGAACCATTCCACAGTGACCATAAATTTGAAGTAGAAGCAGCCACCACACCAGATTGCCATCCCCTCCACAAAGCCGCCGCTAAGTCAGTTGCAGTGCTCACAGGAGGAATTCAACCTCCTGTTATCCCAAAAAACTTACTCCATAAAGTTAGATTAATGTGAAACAACTACACAAGTATGTCACCAATGCTATCCAAAATGTGTTAACTGTAGCACAGAAACTAAAGCTAAGATTACCCAAACCAATATTGCCACATTTGTTAAACTACCAGACGCCCACTTTAAAGCCAAAAAAGCTTTAGCTGAATATATTAATGCATTTTTTATGGTTGGCAATTACTCAGAAGTACCAATCATTAAAGGTATTGAGCCACATACCGCCGATGCCCCAACGCCCTTGCTATCTGCATTGACACAAACCCTACTCTGGAAGAGGTAGCTGCTGCCAGTATTGAGCCCCTTAATCCCCCTTCCCCTTCTGCCATGGAGGGATAAGTGGTCTCCGCTGCCCACCTGGTTGGTTATTTTTTTAGGTGTGTTTCACTCAATCCGCTAAGTTTGGGCTTTTATTTAAATTAAAAATTTAAATTAGTTTGAACTTTAGTTCTTAGTTCAGTAATGTCCATCCCCTGGTCAGCTTAACTCGGTTTAATAAACTATTGGTATTTTCAGGAGTTATATTCAAAAGTGCTGCAAAAGCCCTAGGCTAATCCTTGTTGGATATAATTTCTCAATAGTACTTCCTTCATCTATATTATTATCAGATACATGTGCCTCCATCTGAGAGCAGTTGCACTTGTGATTTTCCAATTTTTTTAATTATCTATGTTTTTATCAAATCATCATGAAGCTGATGGAATCCTTCTTGTCTGCTTCCTAAGAATCCTTCTGGAAATTCAATTTCTTAATTACTTCAGTCTTCTTCATCTTCAAGGAGGTGGCTTTTCAATATAGATCATTATTATCCTTCTTATCCTGCTCTTATCCTTTCTCAGTTTTTTTACTTGCTTCAAGGTAGCCAGATCAGATTGAGATGCTGAATTGGAATATTTTTTACTATCTCTAGTTCAGTCCTCGTCACAAAGTTTTTTCTTATAATACATCTTCCTGTTAGCTATAACGTGCTATTTGGCCTGAAAACTCACTATTACAGTAGTGAGCACAAAAATAAACTTTTTTGTGGGTTACTACACATGCACATTTTTACTTGGGTTATCTTGATGATTTTACTTGGGTACAGGGATAACTTTATAAATACAATTATCCAGTTGTCTTCATGACTAAAGGTATTAACTCGCGTAGATATCTATCTTCCTAAAGGAAGGTACTAACAACCTATCCTCTAATAACTCAGCAGCAAACCAGACAAGGGAAAGGTTTTCTCAACTTTTTCACATGACTAATTTAGAACATCTCAGACATGGGAAGCTATCCCTTAAACTTTAATCAAAAGGGTTGGCAACCAAGACATACTATATAAGAGAAAACTATCCCTTCCTCTGTAATCACAAAAGCAAAATTAAAATGTATAGCTATCTAAATGTCTTTTTAAAGATATCTTTCTACATAAAAATAAAAATGGGATTTTAAATAAAGAACTCAGTATCACAACTTTATTGTTGCCACCTCAATAGGAATGACATCCATTGCCAATGAACTTTACCTAAGATTTTATTTCAAACAATGAAAACACTTCATCCACCTAGTCAGGTTTTTCCAAACCTGGATCTTGACTCTCCGTGGGTTGGGTCAGAAATAGCCTGTCACAATGCATTTATCCAACTCCAGCAGATTAAATTTTTCTGAATTAGCAACCTGCTTAGGTATTGGGACCATTAATCTATTAACACCAGGTCGTATCACTCAGGCAAATATGCAAGATATTACCAATTAAAAGCGTTGTCAACGCCTCATGAACTCTGAAAACATTTTTCATCAATCAGTGACAAGCTCCAATTAATCTACATAATAAAGTCAATCAATGATAATTAAACTAATAATTGAACTCCCTACTAATATTGGTGAGGATCATCCCAGAAAAACAATAACAGAAAACCAGTTTGGAATAAAATCATGAAATTGTTTTACCTAATGTTTATTGGAAAAACAATCTCAAATAATAGTCAAAAAATTACCGATTTCAACATTTCCTAAAGTTTCTTGTTACTAAAGAGAACCAAGAGTGAGCTAGACAAATAGTTATAATAATTTTTCACAGCTGGATAATGTGGGCAATACAAAATTCCATTAATATTATTCACTACAAAACTTGGAGCTACATCACCTTTTCAAACAGAGGCAATTTGCTTAGCTTAAAAGTTCCGTTTCCAGTTACTCAACTTATATGAATCTGCTGCAAATTTGGGTTGTGATAACTGTGAGGCAATAGTGGCAAATGAACATTAATACATGAGATATTAGACAAAAAAAAATTGACACCAAAAAGGAGATTTTTTTAGACGTGAGATTTCTACACTTTCATATGTTTCCAACCTTATCAACCAACAAAACACTTAAAATCAAGATGAGTTCACTACCCATTTATAACAAATAAAGTATTAGAATATGCAAGGTTATTATGCAGGATTTTATAACTAATTAAATTCACCTGAATTGCAATCTCTACAGAAATTTAAAGAAGGTCCATCTGAGCCCTGAGGCCCCTCCGCTTCAGGTCATCCCTGTGCTCCCTTAGCTGTTCCTAGACATGCTGACCCTGGGGTTTACTGGACCTTCCAGATCAATAGATCCCATGAGTCCCTGTGCCTCCCTGAGCCCCACTCCTTCTTTTTATTCTTGATCCTCAATATGATCCAGAGGAAAATATAGAGTTGTATAATGGATGGAAACATTTCAGGTTCAAAATGCCATAAGACTTTCATTAGGCGCCATCAACAATGCCCAATTCTTGTAGAGCAATTAGCTGGACATCTGAGGTAAGATTTAGTGCCTAATGCAGCTAACTAAAATACCTTTGGAATTAGGGAAGCTTGAATGCGGAAAAAGACTGACAGGTAAACGGCGTTGCAATCCAAAAGTATCTTAAGTTTTATTTTATTTAAAAAATTGGTGAGCGAGGCATCATTCTGAGATCTGGAAGTGCCATGAACATGACAAGGAAAAGACAAAGCTATAGGGGGCCAAACCGAAGAGCTCCAGTTTTGTTACCTGAAAATTTTTTTTGACATTGCAGAACCTATCAGGTAAGGCAAGGTAGAGGCCAGAGAGGCTCTAAGAGGAAGATGATTCCAAACTGAGATCCAGAAAGCACAGGCACAACCTTTTAAGGTCGCCCTTCAGGGATCCCCTCCACGTTCCTTTATTAGGCTTCTAGGCCTGAAATATGGCTTGAGAGGGACACATTCCAGAGTTAAGCCTAACTCTCAATAAAATTCCCCTAAAGCTTTTTGACTCAGGCTAAGGTTCTGAACCCTAAGTCAAACTGTAGTAAGTAGGTTGAACTAACCGTTACAAGTTAGCTGAGTGAGATCAGATTCAAGTGTCACAAATGATAACTTTACCCAAAGGATGCAAACATTAGATGGCATCCTCTGAATCCTGATCTCAATTTAGATAACTTATTGGCTGAGGGATAAAAAGCTTATTGCTCATATGAAAAGATAAAAAAGTTAAAGATATTCATTTTGCTTCCTTAAAACCTTTATAGTTTGTCACAATACAAAAGGTAACGGCCTTGAGAAATTAGCGAGATGAGAAATAATAACTTACTAAAACTTGTGGACACTTTATTTGGTAGAACATTTTCAGGATTTCATAGTGATCTTAAAATGTTAACACCTCTAATGGCAGGATTTGTACTCAATCTAAAGAAGTGATCACAATGATGTTGGGGTTTAACCTGACCCAAAGAAATGACTGTCACTGTTTTTATTTTTAAACTCAATCTAAACATTATATTTTTCTACTTAAAAACGATTTTAGGATGCTACAGAAATCCATGAAAATTAGTCAAGTATAGATTTATCTCAGAAGTTCTTGTAAATTTCTCTCCAAAGTATCCGCACTTGATTCCTCTAAATATTGCTATCTGAAAATCGATTAAAAACAAAATTTACCTAATATAATTTTGGTTATCATTATTTTTATAGCATAAATTAAGATTATCTAAAAATTAAGATGTTTTCTCTTATTTGATATTTAATTATTTACTATTATAAAAATTCATATGTCCAGATCTTCAGAAAGACCTGACATTTTACTAAATAGTTTAAATACAACCCTTCATTACAACAACATTTTGTGCTCCATGCATGATTTTGAATCCCTCAAAGAACTTTGACGGAATTGGAGGTGAGATATACCACCTATTATTAAAATAGAAGGGACAATAAAAGGGGTGGAACAGAAAATCCTCACTGTTGAGCAAAGCCAACTTGAAATTTAAAAGATAACCTCTGTATTAAAAAGAGGTCAGGCAGTTAACCCTAACATGCGCCACTAAAGCTGCCCTGCATTCTGCCCACAAGTAAATTAACCTTGTTATTGATGATTGGAATGAATTGCGTTGGCAGATAGACGCCATTCCACTACCTAAATCTATAATCAATACTAATTCCTCCCAGGATGGATGTGTATTTCCCATGTCAATCCATGTATTTCACCCTTTGACTCTTCCAGAAATTCATCAGGCCTTCTTTTAGGGATAAATATGTCATGGGAGTAGGAGGTATCAATCCTTTTTTTATAGTTATGAGAGTGCTTTAAAAATGGCTTTTGATTATCTGAAACTTAAACATATCATTAACTGTCTCAGCTAAGTTGCTTAGGATAAATATGGTCCCACACTAAATGACTTATTGCACTTAAGTCAATGCCAAGGAAGCTCTAATAAAAGATTTTGGGAGTGATAAAATTTTGTCAAACAAAAGCAGGTACCTATAAAGATTAACCAAAATCAAGGGCAATCTATCAATGAGCTCGCCCATAGGGTTTACTTTGATGACCAAACTTTATTTGTGTGAAATATCATCACTTGAATGATACCATCACAGCTGCTTTGTCTTCTTTTACATCCATGCCCAATATTCACTTGTATCTTAAGGTGGTTAAATATGATTTCACCTCACTACTGCACCTTAAGGAAGCCCTTGTGTAAATTACATCTAATCTCCTTATGCCTTCTGAACCTTATCAACGTGCACCTAGAGCTTGAATCCCCAGTTCTAGCTGTAATGTTTCCCAAATCTCCTATCCAGAGAAAGTTTTTATCTATTGCAAACGTATTAATCATATTATTGATAGCAACTACCTTTACCCTCGGAATAATACAGCAAAAGATCATTCAGCATGGGAAAGAGGCTTCCTCTGCTGATAAATCCAAGTTTCTCATACTATTAGTTCCATACCTAGTACTTCCAGCTGCATTGTATCATCCACCTCTGATGAAGTCAGATTGCCAACTTCTATTAAAGGCAACAAAAGCTTAAATTTTTTCTAATAATATTTGACAATTACCAATACAAATTATTATAGTCAACTCTGCTGACAAAAACCAGGCTTTACCTGACAAATTTTTTATGTAAGTTGAAAACCCACAAGTTTGGCCTAAATATAAAACAAAAGATAGCCTCACTTGAAATACCATCTGAATGCCTTATAGCCGCTATATTTAATTTACTCTTCTGTTCTATAAAAAAAGAGTATAGTTCATAAAATTGAAATTTTATTTATATTAGATACCAGATCCCTGGTCAAAGTTATATCATCCTGACTCATAATAAAATAAAATGGCTCATGATTTTGTTCATATGTCTAAATATGGGACAGCAGGAACTCATCACACTAAAGCTATTGGAGCATACTAAGCTTTTTTAATTAAAAGCTTCTGATCACGGCTTTAGGTATAGTTTAAAAAAAGAGTAAGTATAAATTAATCATTAGATTACAGCTAAGGAGAGTTTTAATCATATAATCATTATAAAAAAATATCTCTTTTTTGGTTGTTGTGTACCACTGCTTATATAGTATCCCATCCAAAAACAAGGAGGCCTTTAAAAGCGTTCTTAACTTTTGAGTATAATCCTCTATATGTTGGATAGAAGATCATATTCTAGGGCTTAAACCAGACTCCATCAACACAATGAATGATAAAGATAAAATACCACCAAAAACACCATTCCATTGTTATATATCCTTGTTTTTAAGTTGTAGTGCACTCCAGAGTTGAAATTCAGATTCATAGTAATCATTTTTAGATATATATTAACAACTCAATCCTTATATTAAGGAAGGTTTTACTTGCCCTGGGATCATGAACCCTGCCTATGATAAATCTATCTCTGCATAGTTGGAATTTAAACAGTCAGGCTCTTCAAGTCATACATCATGTATCCATCGCATATGTCAGGCCCTAGCCTATTGAACAACTTAAGAAAATAAACTGTTTAGGCATTCTTCAAATTTTAGGGTTTGACCCGCCTATTAGAATTCTCTTAAACAAAAGTAAAATTGATTAAACACTTAATCCTGATGAATGATAAGATGCAGTAGCCCTTCTCTGATAGAAAATATCTATAAGAACTTGTTGATTATGCGAAAATGTCTAGAGTAATCCACCAAGTGGAGACCAAAGATCTTACTTACTTTAAAGCTTGAGTTTATCAAAAGTCTAAAATAGAGGAGGCTCAAGTGGCTCTTGTGGTAAAGCTATTAGAGGATGGAATACTGGTACCATCTAAAAGCCCTTGGGCTTCCCCTTTGCTATTAATCACCAAAAAATGGATTTCATTGAGTTGTTATGGATTATTGATAATAAAATTCCATCACCTGAAAAATAGGTACACCTTCGACATATAGATGACTCTTTATTATGTGTTAGATTTGGAATTTTTTGTGATGGATCTCACCAGTGGTACTTGTAGATTGACCTATCCCCTGAGGATCAAAAAGTGTGCTCTTATCTCTAGTGAAGAGCTGTTCAAACCTGTACAAGTGCCACAGTGGCTATACAACGCCCCTTGCTACTTTTAAAAAGAGCAATGGATGGCTTATTAGGGGACTTAAATGATCTTTCAGGTTATTCTATCTCTCTGAGATAACTGTCTTCAAACGAACATTCACCAACTATCCAACTTACTTAGTGAGGGCTTGCTGCTCTTATATCAAAATTTAAGAAATATAAAGACCTCCAAATGTTCCTTCTTCCAAACAAAAATGGATTTTATGGGACATAAGGTAGTCAAGAAGGATTATTTTAAAGGATGTCAAAGCTATAGCCATCTCTCAAATATCACCGCCTAAATCCCTTCAAGTTGTGCAAGCTTTTCTAGAAAATGGTCATATATTATTTTCAATCTATTCCTCATTTTGCAGATACACACAGAAACTTAGTTTATTTGGTAATTGATAAAATTCCTTTTCAGTGGGGAGAATAATAGAAGCAATTCTTTTATCTGTTGAACTTAGATTTTACTCAAACTTTTTCTTATACATTCCAAATTTAACAAAATGTTTTTCTTTTTTTACTGATGCTAATGATATTGCTATAGGAACTATACTATCCATACATGATGAAAATTAAAAGACCATCCCATTGCATATCATAGTAAAACTTTATCTAAAGCCAAACCTAATTATAATATAACATTTTTGAGTGCTTGGCAGTTTTAATGGTTATCAAACTTTCCTGACAATATTTTTATGTGCTCACTTCACTATAACTATTGATTATTCCTCATTACAATGACTACAGAATATGTAAGATCTTGACAGGTGTTTGGCAAGATGTGCCTAAGCTTTAAAATTATGATTTCTCTCTAGCCCATCGCCAAGGGCCTATTCATTAAATAAAGTTTTTTGTCTAGAGAAACTATGTTAAACTTCAATAAAGCCTTAGTAAGACTGACACTATGATCTCTTGAGCCAACCACAACTATGGAAAAATGAGCCCATCACGATCCAAAAAGAGTTGAGAGGTCAGCAAACACTCAATTTTGGGATGGTCACCTCTATAGGCTAGTATAAACCTACAGCTTACCTTATATTAGTCCCTTTGAATTAATGAATATTGTTCTATAAAAACATCTGTAAGTTGGCCATGGAGAAATTTTATAAACCTATTTTTGGCTCAAATTAGTGCTAATAGGAGGGGATGTTCCTCTTAATCCATATGTCATATATCTTAATTAGTATGTAAAAAGCCAAGTTGGCTCTACTCCACGCACCCAACATCGCGTGGTTAATCATTCTGAACCCCAACATATGGTTAGTATCAATGTCGTAGCCCTTTACCTAGAGCCTCCAATGGCCATCATTTCCACATACTGCCCGTCAATCATCTTAAATGGACTGAGGCCATATCTCTTACTTCAGCCTTGGCGAAAGATACCAACTTCTTTTTATATAAATTGTATCACACAATATAATTGTCCTAAAATAAACTCTTAAACAATAAAAAACTTTTGACCATCATTGGTTAAGAAATTGACTGATTATAAAGGATTCACCCAAGTGTTTACCACTCCCTATCAGCCTGCACCAATGGGATGGCAGAGCGAGTTAGATCTACCTTATTTTAACCTTTCAAAAAATGGCTTCAGTTGACCATCTACTTTGCCTGAGATAGTTACCAATGCTATTATAGCTTTTAAAATTAATTAAAGCCAAACTACCAAAATGTCCCAATTTCAAGCTTTGTATGTAAAGAATTCTCAGTTTCTCTCCAAAGTATAAAATCCTTTAGACAATGCCTCTACTAAAACCCCCAAAATCTAAAATGAAGACCATTTCTAACAAGAGTCTCTGGCTTCAAGTTCTGGCCTTCTTTAATTTTCCTACTACCACCACTAGGAAAACGAACTGGTTAAATGACAAACACATTCCCTACATACTTAACAACTAGGTGATTTAGTACTTTTTTACAATCATCTAACAGGTGGAAAGACAACAAATTAGCTTCAAATTGGTCATGACCTTACAAGCTCATCTGTAAAAGGGAAAATGAACACTTAATTGCTGGGGTTGCTCAAGGTACTATGGTAAATCAAATACATAGATAATATTTATGGCCAATATCCCCTACGTTAAGATCTATAAGGGAGCGTCGTCAAGATTCAATTCTAAGCTGAAAAATTTTAACACCTCTAAAGACAGGATTAAAACCTTTATATATAAGCTATTACTTCTGATGTTGGAGATTATAACAGATTTAAAGGATTGACTACCATTAGCCGTTGGGGTCCAAACTAAATCTATGAAATTGAATTTCTCTACTTTAAATGATTATAGGATACCATAGAAAACATAAGAATGAACCAGAAATAGAAATTTTCTCAGCATCTATTGGCGATTTCACCCAAATTATTGGTACTTGATTGCCTTGAATATCACTCACTGTAACAAGCTGAATTACGTTCTTTCTGCAGATTAACTGAATGACACTACTATTAGCAAAATTTGGGGATAAACATCAGTTAAACAGTTTTTCTTTTGATTGCATATTATTAATTATATATATCTTAAGCTTGGCTCTTCATAAGGCATGACTATTTTATTGGATGTTTGGAATATAACCTTTATCCTGAAAAACACCATAATTATTAGTTCTAAAAAGAGGATAATATTATTGACTTGAATAAAAGTTGATCATGCTCCAACTCAGGTCAACATACCTATTCTGAACCCCATTTTTTTAAACAAATGATAGTCTAGCAGTTCACATAATATCCACTGAACCAAAATAATAAAACCTACGTCTTAGAGTATGAACCTAATAAAAGAAGTATAAATATTCTTATATATAATTATGTGAGTGCAATGGAAGATACATCTGACTATCACGATTTATAACACATTTATCTTTCCTTGGTTGATAACCTTAGGAGATTATATTTTATCTTTAAAAGTCAGCACCATGTGGGCCCAAGTAAAGAATTCCATTATTAAAAAATACAGAAGTGATTAAATACTTTTCATCCAAAAAAAGTTTATGAGTATCCATCTCAAATGGGAAGAAATTAAACAAGAATTTGCCATACAATTTAACCTTGAAGCTCAAATTTTCGCCACATGTAATAGTAATAACTTTTTATGCTTCACCATGGTAATAATTTCATTCTCTTTACAAAACCAACTGTTGAACAATTACAAGTCTGATGTATAAAAAGGATGTTTAGAGTTAAATAATGAAAAGAATAGCTAAAAGATCCTGGTCAATTCCCTGTGGAACCCCTCTAATTGGGGTAACACTTTTACTAATACTTCTCATTCAACTACCATAAGTTTGGTCAGTCAAATTGTTCTGATTATGCGGCTAATTCAGGGTAGTCCATCAAAGACTTCTCACTTAGGTCACGTCTAAATTAAAAAAATCTACCCCATGTAAACTGGCCCCTTTTATAGGGTCAGAGGGGGTCCAACAGGGTGAAAATATTTTACCACCTTCTGAATAGTCTAGAATTATTAATCCCTTCCTCATGGGTTCATCTTCCAGGCTGTCGCTTCATCATCTGCCCTCAAAATTTAAGGATAGTGAGTCTTTACGAATTTTAATAGGTCAAATCCCAATATTTCCTATTTCAGACATTACTAAGCAATTTGAACTTTAAGCCTTGACATTTAAATACTAGCATTGACTTATTAAGAGGGTTCGTTTTTTTACCCCCCATGATAACTAATAAATACTTATAAAAACTAAAACTTTAAGTTATTTTATTTTTATTAAATTTAATTATAAGTGGTCTACCAACTCCTCTGAATATATTAAATCCAGCATTATATAGTGAACCTTCTTCTGAGAAATCATTGTGAGAATTTAGGGAAGTATAGCACCTGCAAGCATCAAAACACCCTGGATCTTACAAGTGTTGCTGACTACAGCGGATCCTGTACATCTAAACCTTTGTTAAAAATGAGGCGGTTGGGGTAGGCCACCCTTACAACCTCCCCACAGCTTCTGAACCCAGGTTAGCCGCTGTGGAACAACAGCTACCAAATGCTTTATCTTGTTTTAAAAAGTTTAAAAAAGCACTCTTTTAATGGGGTCCCTCCAGTAATCTTATAAGAAACCCCTTTGCAAGACAAGTTTACCCCAGGTGAGGATAGCATTACTTCATTTCTCTATGCATATAAATCTGTTTTGGAAGGTGCTGGGATATAAGATGAAAAACAAATCAAAGTCCCCACTTCCAGATTGAGCCTCAGTAAATCAAATCTCAAGCATATTTGAACTGAGCATCAAATTAAAAGCATCAGCCCCAAACTCAGTCCAGATTACACATGCATTTGAAAATCAATGGAGATGACTTCAGGAGTCTCATCCCCATTTCCTGAGTCATATAAGGTGGGGTTTCCACCAATCCAGTCATGGGGGTGACACAGTACAATGAGGGTGCCAAACAGGCGGTCAATCCAGGTCATGTAAGATCCTGAATGGATGGGGCCACGCAGATCTTTGCGGCACCGTGTCCCTATGCACCCTATAGATATTGACACATTTTAATCTAAAAAAGTAATTGGTACACTCTCATTTTTGGTTTTCTTTTTAGCCTTCTCTGGCATAATCAGCTTAGTGTTTGGCTCTGAACTTACGTTTTCAAGCTCTGAGATTTGAATCCTGGTGCAACCATTTTTTGTATGTTTAAGCTTTGAGCTCACCTACAGACCTTGGCAACAGTCCAAAGACCTACAACGCTGACAGAACGTGGTGCTCAGTACAGGGGCGCTCCAAGCTGTCCTAAATGAAAAATTCTATCACAAACAATGGAGGATACTAGCAGTCCATAAGATCAATCTGCTGATTAATTGAGAAGTGTTGCCTGATGGGTTAGTACCTCACAGTACAAAGTACACCCTTGCAGCCTGAGAGGTTAAAATTCTGGGCACATTTTAGTTCTCCAAGCCCTCTGTTGATGGAACTCATTACCATCTTTAGTATGAGAACCTTAACAATTTTATCCAACGTTTGTTAAATGGCATTTACTCCGTTGGTTCCCACTCCAGACAATCTCATGCCTCTTACATTCCCTCTACCATGAGGGACCTCTATGCCTCAGCCCAGCTGCAAGCAGAACTTACCCTGAGTTCTGAAAGCTACCTTTACAACTTTGTCCACTCAGCTATTCATTACCTACTCCAACTAATTGGGTTGCACCATCACGAAGTCTCCTGACAACTGGGGCTCAACCAAGCCTTAGACTCTCACATTAATAATTTCTACAATGCAGACTCCTCCTTTTTCCATGACAACCGCGAAGCCATTGTTGATAACCAACGGTTGATCAACAAGGCCTGAGATCAAATTGTGGTGTTAGATAAGAGATCTCTTGCTATCTTGAGGACCAGAAGCGTTGGAACGCCCAACTTCTTAAGGCAACTTGGAATCAGTGCATCCTCCAAGTCAAAGATCTGGTATGGACCCAGAAACAACAAAATTAGGAGCAGGCCTCTTGTGGCTACTCCTCCAGGAGTGAAGGTGCTGAAGGGCCTAGGGGTCCTGAAGGCCCCAAAGGGCGTGAGGGACTCAAAGGACCAGAGGGTCCCCATGGACCTCAAGGGTCCCTCAGGTCCCACTGCACCCGCTCCTGATGGCCCTGAAGACCCATGGCAAAAGGATGTGATAACAGCCTTGGATGCCTTATGCAATCAAATTTGGATTGTAGCTCAGAGGTGCAAACTTTAAGTTGATGGATTCCCCATTGACTCTAGGGTCTCCATTGATGCACTGTCAGACAAAATGGACAACTTCAGTGCCTTCACCAAGCTTACTAATAGTCGAATCTCTCAGCTTAAACAAACTTTTCAAGGGTTTGAGACCCGTTTGACCACCCTCAAGAGAGAGCTTCACCTTCAAGGCGAACATTAAAATCCCCAAAAAAGGCAGGTTGTAGATAAGGCTTCCGTTTCCTCCCTCAAACAAAGCTGGGATGATATCCAAGAGATCTTGAGGTCCTACAGTGACTGCTAGCCTAGCAGGCCCCCTGCGACTATGCAGAGATTGAGATCTCTGAGCCAGCGCCCATCCCTGGCGTTAACACCCTCTCCACTCCTCTTAAAACTAATTTAAACCTAGTTTTTAGAGAAAGGTTCACCCCATCCAGGAAAGCATTGTCTCCTTCCTGTATGCATATGAGAGTTACATGGAGGAGGCCACCAACCAGAAGAAGGTAAATCATATCCACTCATGCCTCAATAGCACTGCTGGGAGATCATGACCCCCATTTGAAGGAGTGCAGCACATGGGAACAGGTCTGTACATCCTTAATATAAAAGTTCAGCAGTCAAAACCTGACCAACTAAAAACAAGCGTTCATAAGTATCCGCATGAATAAAGTAAAAAGCCTAATAGAGTTTTCTAAGTGTATATGCCCAAGCACAACCCTTGAATACTACCAATCTTATCACCCTGTATGATGCTATTACCAATGTCATCTCCACATTGAGATCCTACCCTGAGGTTCAAATGCAGATGATTTGGCAGAAGAATGGGTTTACTTGTATCTGGGAAATCAAAGAAGCACTTAGTGAGATCCCTGCATCGAATCTACACTTTAAAGTACATCTACAGCTTCCTCTAACCATCCTTGAGTCCATGTGGTCAAAAAACAGAAGAAACCTTGATTTGATGTACCTACTGTAAGAGTTTCAGATACAGTGCCAAGACCTGCTGGAAATGACTTTCCAAAGAGGTGGGAAAAGGGACGTCAGCATGAAAGATGAGGCGCTCTATGCTGACATCAATACCTCGCCTCAAGAATCCAGCATATCCTTGAATGAACCTGGGGCTATCGTACCTGGAGAAATAGTTTTAATATCAACGATAATAAAGAAAATTGATACTGATTAATCTTATTCTGATGACTCTCCCATGTTTCTCATGCTACCACCATAGTTTGAAAGTCTATTACCCATGTCACAGTTTGAGTTCATAAAATCCCAGTCCCTACTATATTTGACAGTGGCTCCCTCATGAACATCATATCACCCAAATTAATAAAGCGCATAAGCTCACTCCAGATTTGCCACTCTATATGGAGTATGGCACAGCTGATCCACAATGCACCCAATCTATAGGGGCCTATTCCTCATTTATCTTTACAGTTGGGAATTCTTTCTGTAAACACCTTTGCTATCGCACTAGATAACCCCAGCTATAACCTTCTCCTTGAGACTCAGTTCCTTCGAGACTGTTCAGCAGTACTCCATTATGATGGCGGCTTTCTATACCTACTAGGGCATTAGGTCCCTATGATCTTTGAAACCTCTCATGACTCTAAGACAGAGGTCAAAGCCTGAGCCTGTTTACTAGAGAGTGAAGGCTGAATTGATCAGCTTAAATATTACATAAGGGGCTCTTGAGTTTGATTTCCCCCTCCTGTTGTTGATGGGCAAGACATCATGCCGATCTACTTACCTAGGGCAACTACAATACCTCCAAAGTTCCAAGTCATTGCCAACACCTAGTCCGTTAACATCCCCTGTGGATAACTATTGGAAATCTGAGGTATAGACAACCCACCCACAAAGGGGTTGCTTACCTGCCTGGGGATCCTAGATCCAGCTTATGCTGGATCTATATTGGTGTTGTTGGCTACCTTACTGACAAACCCAAAACAGTAGGTTAACCAGTCCCACCGCCTATGTCCACCTTCTACCAGTGGAGGCTATTGCTGATATCTGAAATTTTGGGGACTTAAGGGATTTCAGCTTGGAAATAACTCCATTAGTCAGCCTGTTCAACACCAATATTGTAAAGGACCTCTCAGATGACCAACAACGCAAGGTTCAAGGGTCGTTGGAGGAGTATTGGACCTATTTTTGCCTCTACCTACAACTTCAGAAGAATGAATGGAGTCCTACATCATGTGGCAATTGGGGACGCTCCCCCTTCTGGTACTGATCTTAATAAAAGAACAGGGCTGAAGAGGCCCAAGTGATGGTAGAACTCAAACATCTACTTGATGCTGGACTCCTAGTACCATCATGTAGCCCTTGGGCTCTCCTCTTCTGATGTTTTGGAAGAAGGATGGCAGCCACTGGGCGGTGATGAACAACCGTTGACGCAAATCCATCACCAAGAAGGACAGTTATCCTCTTCCCCAAATTATTGATTCCCTCTATCTGCTTGCCAGATTGAAGTACTTTTCTGACATTAACCTTGCCAGCAGTTAGTGGCAAGTTGAGATCGCCCCTGAAGATTGAGCCAAGTGTGCTCTCATAGCCAATGGAGGACTATTCGAGTCCACAAGGATGCCCAGGGACTTTGTAACGCCCCAGCCACTTTCCAACGTGCCATGTACGGGATCCTTGGGGACTTAAAAACTTTTATGTGTCCTCGTCTACCTAGATGACATTATCGTTTTCTCATGAACCTCTAATGGACACATCAAGCATTTCAGAGAAGTCTTCAATTGGTTCTGAATGGCTTCTATAAAGCTTAAACCTTCGAAGTGCTCATTCTTCCAGTCAAAACTAAATTTTTTAAGACACAAAGTTTCAAAGGATGGCATCCAGCCTATACCAAAAAAAGTCAACTCCATAGAGAGAATGATACACCCCCAAAGCATAAGGGATATCAAGGTGTTCCTAGACATGGTAGGCTATTAATGTCAGTTTATCCCCCAGTTTGCTGACCTAGATAAGCCACCATTATACCTCCTGCAGAAGAATGTGGCACTTGAATAGCAGCCTGAATGAGAACAGGTTTTTAACCTTTGAGAACTGCTTTATTACTAAACCCATTCTAGTCCACCCAAATTTGACCAACCCTTCTTGTTGTTTATGGATGCAAGTGATGATGCCGTTGAGGCTATCCTAGGCCAACAAAAAAAATCAGGTCAACCCTCCCGTATCCTATTTTAGTAAGACACTGAGTAAAGCTGAATGGAACTACAGCATTGCCAAGAGGGAGTGCCTATCTGTCTTACTAGCCATCAAACATTTCTTGGCTTTTATCTAAGTACTCACTTTACCATTGTTACAGACCAATCCTCACTCTGGTGGCCCCATCAAATGAAGCCTCCAGATGGTCTTTTATCCAGGTGGGCCTTATGACTGCAGAGCTATTTTTTTACTATTGTCCAGCATGCAGACGCAATTCACCAAAATGCTGATGGCCTCTCCAGGATGCTGGTGCTAACAGCTTTGACCCCCAAGGAGTAACAGTTGTACTATCTAATAGGTCAACCTGAGCAATGGGAGTTGTAAACTCCCGAGATCCAAGTTGAACTCCAAAGGTTGACTTAAGACACTCAAATTAACTATGGACTGCTCATCAAGGAGGTCAATAGAAGTGACTCCCTTATGTATTCCCTCTTCCTGAACCAATATTAATCTATAGGGCCATTCTACTGTGGGACACAGGGCAGTTAAGAAGACTCACGAATGGCTGAAGTCACAATGTTACTGGGACCAAATGGTAAAACCATCCAAGAAGTCTTGGAGGCATGTGTGACTTGCCAATCCTAAGACTGAGCCAATCCTTGATTTAACACTCAGTCATCGCCCCAACAGGGCCCTTCGATGTTGTTAGCATTGATGTGGTGGGCCCTATTCCCACTGGGTTGCATGGCCAAAAGTATATTATACTAGCCGTGGATCACTTAACCAAGTGGGTTGAAGCGATTTTGGTCCCATCTGCCACTGACAAAGGCATAGATCTCTTATTTTGTTTGATCCATTTTCACCCAACATAAGTGCCCCGAAACCTTACTTTCAGATAACTTGTTGAACTTCACTTCACAGGTAGTACAATAACTTACCTCGCTATTTGGCACTACCCAGAGTTTCGCTGCCCCTTACCACCCATCAACTAAAGGGTGGTAGAAAGTGCTAAAGGAACTCTTATCTCCATATTATGTAAGATAGCAACCTTGGATCCTGCACGCTGGAACCACTACTTCCCCCAGCACATTGCTTGCCTACAGGATAAGATACCACTGAGTCATCAAGATGTCCCATTTGAAGCCCTATAGGGGTGTACACCTCAGCTTTTTAGTAGCGTCCAGACATTGCTTGAGACCTCCACACCTGAGAGCTACTGAATTAACTATGGGGGCCTTAGCGGATGAGATTGTCCAGCTTCAAGCTATAGCCACTCAAGGCATTGTCACCACTACAAGAAAGAGAGACATCCCAATTTAATCATGGCTGACCCTCCTTACCAACTTTCCAAAAAAGTGACTTTGTTCTCTTCTATAACCACTAACCTGAAGGTTGACAGAATAAGCTATATATTCTTTGGTCCAGACCTTATAAGGTTATTCATAAGGTGAAGTCAGAGTACTCCATTTTCCAATGTCTTACAGGGGACCGTGGTTAATAGGGTGCATAGCCAGTTATCTTGTTTTATACCTTTCTCTGACAGGACCTTGAGGGGGGGTTGTTGGGATTCAAGATGAAAAACAAATCAAGTCCCAAATTCCAAATTGATCTGAAGTGAATTGACTCTAAAGCCTTTTCAAATGGAGCCTTATCTTAAAGGCTCCAGTCCCAAACTCAGTCAGGAATCCACATGCGTTTCAGGGTCAATGGATACAACTTCAGGAGTTTCATCCCCATTCCCTGAGTCACATTCGGTGAAGTTTCCACTTATACGGTCATGTAGATAAAGTACGATAATGGTGACAAACAGTAATTCAATCTGAAGGCCATGAAAGATCTTGAACATATAGGGCCACAAAGATCTTGAGGCACCATGTCCCTATGCACCCTATATATATTAACATTTTAGTCTGTAAAAGTATTTGGTACTCAATCCATTCTTTGTTTTCTTTTCTACCTTCTTTGGAATAATCTGCTTCTAATGAATCACACTTTTATAATTTAAAAGTAATTATTACAAGTCCAGAGAAAATATTCGACTCCTGTGGAATAATGCACCTATAGAGCAGTACACCACGGCCATAACACTTAGCATAAGTAGGTCTTTTCGCCTATCTGTGCAAAGCACAAAGAAACGGCAAAGCTGCTTTCACCAAATACAACCCTTATTATGAAGTAGACTAATATGGATGCACCGTTTGGATGACTTCCTGCTGAAAAATGCACGAATAACAAATTGGCAGCATGAACGGCCAAAAAAACAATTGAACTTAAACAAAAACATGAAAACACAGTGACAAGCATGGCGAACGCAACTGACTCCCCAGGATCAGCCTCTGCCGAAAGATTACTGATCAACACTGACCTTGGGGAGCACAAAAGCAATGCCGAGAACAGTGGAATCAGGGATATTCCCCACTGACCTCAAATAGGTGAGGGGATTGGGGCCTCGCAGGGGGGAAAACTTTTTGAAAAAAACCCTGACGAAGTTTTGGTCAGATCAGATAATGAATCCAATTTGACCAGCAGAAGCCAAGGGCCCAGCTCATATGGGCAACTGAAAAAATGTTCACAAATGAGACAGAGAAAGTATATGACAATGCTCAAAACAATTTCCTAAAAAGATTTTCTGAGACTAGTCCTGACATTGACCAGTCAGGGGGGAGAACAGTCCCCAACCACATTTGAGCAGGTAAACTGAGCAATAGTTGGGCATAATTCTAGATGAACCATCAGGTGTAATCTCCAACAAATCCAAGTTGACAGCAGGGGCAGAATCAGCCCAGAATCGATTGAAAAATCAGAGTAAACTGTTGGGCACAATCCCTGATGAACCATCAGATGCAATACCTGACAAATTCAAGTTAACAGTGGGGCAAAACCAGCCTAAAATGCTCAGCGAATCAGAGCAAACCATTGGGGACATCCCTGTTGGGGATGAAGGAGTATTGGAAACTGAATCTAAAGAATCAGACACCTGCAAAGGTTCATTAAAAAGGTAAAATACTACCAGAGGGGGCCAAAACCCCAATAGCAGTCAAGTCAACGACCAGAGCCCAGGTAAAGTACATCCCCATCCAGAAAGACATGTTAGCCCACCATGGTTTGTCTTCACGCAAAATCAAGCAATGGGAGACCATACAGTTCCCATATTCAACAACAAACCAATGATTCTCCAAAAACCTTATGCTGGCCATTGTGGCCATATGGCGTGAACACAAGTTTTCTGCTGGGGCAGCCAAACAATGGCTCAAAATCCAAATATTGCTCAAGATGGTGATGCTATTCAAGACGTCATGGATCTGAACTGAAGATGCTCTTAAATGGATGAAACTCCCCCTGGAGCATAAAGTGGTTGAAGATGCAGTTTGGGAATATTTAAAGCTGGCAGATGCAAAGGCTTGGATGGAAGCTGGTATCAACCTCTTTCTTCAATGGAATACAATATGACCAGAACATCAGTGAGATTTTCCCAAGCCATCAGGAGCTCAGGACTCATTCCAACGGAATTATCTGACTTACAAAATGGTACCCAAACATTTTGACCGCCCTAAAATGGGCCAGACATACCATTCCAGTTGACACCACACTGGAATGGTATAAAACACTATCTCCTCAGAGGAGGCATTGCCATGGATTGCATCTGGGCTTAAGGCCACTAAGGCCCTACATTGGTCATACACTCAAATCCGCCAGCCACCACATCTGACCTAATGAAGGTGGGCTGGACGAAGGAGAAGGCGGTGGAGTGGGGACCCTTCTGGGACTGGTCACTGGAAGAGGCCATTAACTGGTCTGCCAACGGATTCACCCAACTGGAAATGAAATACTGGTTTTACATGGGAGCCAGTATTGACCAAGTTCATGAATGGGTGGATCTGGGAGTCACAAAACCCATCCATAAAACCCTCTGAGGCTGACCAAACCCATCAAGAAATGGAAACTCTGGCATGATGCCACCACACTAGCTAAAGCCACAGACTGGGATGCAGCGGGGTTTACCCCAGAGTCAGCCCAGCTATGGAGGGAACATGAGATTTTACCACAGGTGTCATCAGAGATGCAAGGGAAAATGACCCCAGACCTGGGCCATTTTGGCTCAAAGTGATGATCTGAATCGAAACCATCTGGGATTAGAAATCTTTCCTGAAACCAACGATAGCTGCCCCATATGCCACTGGAGGATTCTCCCCTTCCAAAGCCTTTCAGTGGTGTAAGGTGGGAGTTTCAGATGCCATGGCATGAATATTTACAGATGATGGGTGGAACAGTGTTAAAGTAAAGGACTGGTGCCATCGTAGTTTAATTACACTGAAGGCACTCCAAATATACCTGCACCCAATGTGCTGTACAGAATTTTCCCTCAAAAGGTACTGACTGAGATTTTTGTCAAAGAATGCATCGAGTGGCAAAGCCTTGAGATTGGAGTGAAAATGGCTGAGAACATTAATTACCATTGTATCAGCATATGCCAAAAAAAAGAAACTTTATTCAGGGAGCAGCCTCGAAGAGTCAGTAAGCTGGAAAATGAAGGGGAAAACCCCCGCCAAAGTACCAAGCCTAGCACAAAATCAAAGTTGTACATCGCTGCAGAAGCCCATACTGATGAATGCACATGGAATGAGCCAGAAGCCATATCAAAAACATCTGCCAACTTATCAGCGGAGGCTTCAAAGACCTCCAAGCGCCTAAGTCATATCTTAAGGATAGAATCCAAATTCACTTACAGCTGGTGGAGGAGGAAAAGTGGTATGACCTGATTCTGGCAATTTATCAGGAGCTCAACGAGGTCCTAGCAGGAGGGACTTCAATCACCACTGAATGCCCAATAGGGCTATATTAATATAGTGATCCCAAGAAAATTGGACTGTAAAAAATTCTTCCAGATTGGAATCAGATATAAGAAAGTTTATCTGTGAACATAACAAACTAGTTACGCTAACCAAACCAGATGGTGGGTGACATTCCAAAACCCCATGAACAATTGAGAGAGGGAATGAGTACATGAAGCAATCTGGACTGGACTATTGTACTATGGGAAAGTACATTAACTTCAGCAAGCTGGCGGTGATTAAATCGCAATGTGCTTTTGCCTTAAACAGTCAAAGCACTATATAAACCAGCCTCGTGGATGAAGCTGAATAAAATCGCCCTACCTCGATTCATCTGCCTGCTCAGTTAAGCATAGTCATGTATATAGAGCAGGAAAATGAAGTAAGTATGCCAGTTCTGTTACAAGGCTAGCCATACAAAGACCCAATGCCACCATCGCAAAAAAACCTCTCAAGAGTATGAATACGACCCCATTGGAGGGATCACAAAGGTTGGGACCAAAAAATTCCTTTGACGAAAAGCCAAAGAATGGATCCAGCTGAACCTAATGGAGGTCACAGACATGAAACGCCAACAGAAAGAGCTGGACTTCGCCCATAGGGAAACATGGGATTGATTAGTGGCCAAGCGACCCAAAGCAGATAATGAGCCTTTAATAAACCCAAACCCTGATGCATACAGAATGGAAGAAGGAATGAGCCCCAAACCAATGAAGACACGCCTGTCCCAAGTGGAATGGATGATCCGTGAGGAAGAAAGATGGCAGAAGGTGAACCTGAAAAAATTTCCAGGAAGGGACGGGCAGCACTAGATGCCACTTAACCAAAACCTAAGCCTTCAAGTCAAAAGAAAAATTGAAGAAAACTTGGCCTTTGTCAGCAAACAAACCTGAGGAGACTAGCAACCAAAAAACTGAATTGATGCAATTGGCAAAATTGGGCGATTGGTCTCCAAAAAAGGACCAGATCTGCCAAAAAATCAAACAAAGGGGTGGGAACAAAATTAAAGGATGAGGGGGAATCTGCCACTCCGCCAGTAGGGATGATGAAGCACCCAGAGATGGTAATTAAATTATCCCCGTTGTCCATTGATAGGGAGATGGGGATGGCGACTGAATTCCCAGTGCACATAATTCCTGGTAAGGCAATCCCATTTCCATCAAACTGACCTCAAAGGTTGACTATCACCCTACACCCACCCTCAGTGACAATGACCACCAACAAGCAAACCTCCATCTGTGACTCAACTTACAACCCCAAAAAATATTATCCTTATAACCATGGGTCAGGCAGCCGGAAATAAGGATTATTACCACAAATGCTCAGTGGATGGCGAGCATACAAACAAAAAGGCGAAAGTTACACCATTTCAAAACAAACAATAATATAGACATAATTTTAATATCAGAAACGTAAGCAGGTTGCCAAAAGAAAATAGCCAAGCTCAAAACTGTGATTCAAAGAATCACCCGTGGTCCTGCCAAATAGGCTATCAGGCACTCTAAATGGATCATGTGTCAATTGTCGCATTGAACAAGAACATAGATCTGGAACTCAAGGGAGGAAAACCAACCTGGAAAGATCCTGATAGTGACTGCTATGCATAGGGAAACTGGCAAGAGCCTTTAGTGGTGGCAGTCTATGCTCCGCCAAAGCCCTGAAAAAATTGAATATTTTGGGAATTTTTATTAAGAAGTACCAGCTGACATGACGATGGTGATAGCAGGAGACTTAAACTGTTGGACAAATGTGAATTGGGATACATTCCTGACAAGTGGAAGTCCCAACTGGAAGGCAGATGATGCTATAATACTTAGTCAAATTGAGGATGTGCCTCACAATTGACGAGGAGGAGGATGACCTGGCCAACCTAACGTATAGGCATATGACTCCACTGGTAACCCACAGGCTGGTTTGCGCCTGTATTGATACTGGTGTCATCTGATCTTAGGCCATTGATGTCCAAAAGCAAAGTCAATATAAATGCCAAAAGCGACCACATGATCATCCACATGGATATTGATCTAGAAGAACCCCAGAGGAACTGCAAATGGAAACTGGCACCCACCACGCTGAGTGATGGGAAATGGCACCTAATAATAGAAGCTTGACTGGACCGACTAGTTGCATATCTGGATTATCACCCAGAGATAGAGCCTCTGGAACGATGGATCAGGATCAAAGAAAATATGAAGCACAATAGCATGAAGTGTGAAAAAATGACAGCCTACAAGCAAACTGCCACCGCGAAAAAGCTGAAAGATGCACTGGAGAGGTTGAAGCTCAATTGGTGAGACAGAGAAGGATGGTGGAGCAAGTACTGAACACTGCACAAAAGATATCAGGCCTTATGATGAAACAGGATTTGGAGAAATGGTCCAACTCTACCTACCAATATCAGAGCTTAGTGGCGATGATGACCAAACAGGGCCTGGTGAGCCTTAAGGAAAGCCAAACCAAGGCTAGGATACAGGAAGTAGAGATGGCGAAAGGAAAGTATCAATGGACCCAGAAACAATCAAGTGCAAGATTGAACACTTCTACGGCAAACTATTCTGCCAACAAGTAATGAGCAAGTTGGCGATGGATGCACTAATTGACTTAGCCAAGCTGGCTCTCAGGGGCTGTATGCCGGAAGATGTTGCTAACCTATCTGCCAAAATTTCGACTGAAAAAGTTAAGTGGTTGCTAAAAGAGTTGCTGATAATGAAGGCACCAGGACCTGAAAACATGAGTGCAGAGATGTAAAGTGCATTCTGCGACCACATTGCACTAGAACTAAAATCTCTATTTAATCTTTATCTGCAAAACGGACAGCAAATCTTGAGAGGTCAGGAGACCCAGATTGTACTCTTGTACAAAAAACAACTCCAGTGCCAACTAAGGAACTGATACCTGATCACAATATCCAAAGTCGATTATAAGCTGCTAATGAACATATTATTGAATCAGCTGATGGCAACGGCACTGCACATGCTCCAAAAAACCCAAAACGGGTTCATCAAGGGCCAGAGTATTTGGGACATCATTGGTGCGGTCTAAAAACAGACTCCAAGATGCGCAGGGAACTGAGCAGGGATATATTATGTTTCTCAACATGGAAAAGGCCTATGATCAAGTAGTGTGGTCATTCCTACATGAGGCGTTGAAAGCGGTCAGCATCCCCAAAACCTTAGGTCATGGATAACAACACAGTACTTGGGCCTGGTAACCAAGGTGATCATCAAAGATGGCATGACCAATGACATACTGGTTGGGCAGGGTCTCCAATAAGGTGATCCTATGTCACCAATTTTGTTCAATTTTGCAAATAACATCTTATTGGAAGCAGCAGACGTGAGACTCTAGGCCTAGTACACCCCAACCAAATGCTGCTAAAAATGTTGGCCTTTGCCGACAATACAGTTGTAGGTATTAGCTC
This sequence comes from Massospora cicadina, assembly GCA_022478985.1. Lineage (NCBI taxonomy): Eukaryota > Fungi > Entomophthoromycota > Entomophthoromycetes > Entomophthorales > Entomophthoraceae > Massospora > Massospora cicadina. Next base: position 116,320 of record JAKSZP010002767.1, read on the forward strand.
GCCGACTAACCTACAGGGCACAGAGGAGCTACTGGACCTATTCCAGTTAGCATTGAATGCGAAGATAAACTTAGCGAAAACCTTTGTAATGAGGATTTGTGCCCCAAACTTCAGCCCACTGACAGATACAACACCAATCGCAAACTCCCAGACAATCTGATACCCTGGGATACTCTTTGGTTATAAGGGGCCATCGGTACTGGAAATGGAGCAAGAGGCTTTATTGAGCTATTGGTCCAAATGGTATGATGGAAAAATACCTTATTATGACTTTAGGAGAAAGTGCTGGCAATCAACGTTTTTATCTTCTCAAAGTTGTGGTATGTTGCTCATGAGCTGCCAATGAGCACAAACCTAGAGAAAAAAAATCAGGACAATTCTCTAGACCTTCCTATGTCTCAAGGTGAAAGTGGTACCAATAGCACTAGAAACTGTTTAAACTGAAGTCTGAAGGAGGCACGGGCCTTCTAGACTTTAAATCCCACACTTGGCGGATAAGTGCAAAGTAAACTCTTAAACTGATGCAAACGCACATGTGCTTCCCATCCCTAGCTTGGAGCAGAACTGGGCTAGAGCTCAGGACCTTCAGGAGCTGGTAACACCAAGCTCAATACATAAATGTATGGTGAGCCACCTGCAAATACCCTCCCAAAAAGGCACCCCACACTATTGGCTACTGTGTAATTGGGCAGTGCGCCTGGGCGGCTGGCTGTTCGAACCAACATATTGGGATGCTGACCAAATCCACAGGGATGTTGAGGCCCATAATTCTGCAATGCTTTCTATAACGAGTTGGTAAGAACAAAATCAAATTGTCCACAAATATTCTGCCAAGTAAATCAATATCAGCTACAAATTGGCCCAGATCAAATATGGGGATCTGCTACCAAAACCTGGGCGCAACCCCTTACTCGCCCAAGAACCTTAAATGACTGGGCAACTGAAGGCCACAGCACCAACTACCAAATGAAGGATTTGTTCTCAGGCCTGAACTCCTGTTTGGTAACGGCCAAGCAACGGTCAGTAACCTGGCAGATAATTCACTGCGCATAAAATCTGGTAAGAACAGTGGACTGAACTACCCACACAAGGAGTGCCCTGTATGCGCCAAACCAGAAGTAGATATTACTCACCAATGTTATTAATGCACTATGTTCAAAAAATAATGGTCCACAATGCACCATATCCTGTCAGGAAAACAATCATTAATGGAAAAACATCTTTCACATAACCTTTTTTGCAAAAACCCTTCAATCATCCCCGATCCAATTGTGAGAATTCATCTACCATCATTATGTATTGGTGATACACTCAGCTATTATTGCCAAGAGTTTGACCAATGGGCGCCCTCATCACAAAATTCTGGTGTTGAAGACCATTCAGATTATCTCCAATCAGCTCCAATGGATCATGAATTCTTGAGCCTAATCCCCTTTGGTGTTACAAAGCTGCACGTTTGGCTTTTCCTGATGGATCGCTCATCATACGTGATGAAGCAACAAATTAATTAAAGATCAAATGGGCTGTAAGCTCACCAATGCTAGAACCATAGCTAGCGATGGCAATCACCAATCAGCAATAGTTGGGGGGGCTAAGTCCCTAGTGGCCTGAATTCCCGGTCCTTTATCATCAGCCAAATCGCCTACATTCCTCCCTTCCCTCTTACTTTCCTTTTAATTTTTAAATAAAGTAGTTTTATAAAAAATCTGACATAATCTGCTCATCATTTGGCTCTGAACTTGTTTTTTAAGTATGAAGGTTTAATCCTGCTGCGACCATTTTTTTGCAAATTTTCATCTTTGAGCCCACCTTCAGACCTCAGCAACAGTTAAAAGAACCTCAACGCCAACAGAAGGAACCTCTGATTATCAAAAAATAAATGTCTCCTCCCTTGCTTGATTCACCTGGCTTAAAGTTAATGGTTTCAGATATAGTCCCGCGCAGCACCTGGTCGGAGGTGAAGGAAGTGCTTGTTGAAAAATTTAGTTCAACCCAAAGTTTAGGTTGGAGGAAACAGGCCTTCATGTGCTTTATCATTCAGAAAGGGAGAATTGATCTCATCTTTTTTTGAATGGTTCTATAGGGAAGCTCAGTCACTCTTACTTGCAAAAATGCTACCCCTTGATGATGCTCTTGCGGCCATCCTCACTGGCTTAGCTTCTCACCCTCATATAGCTTGGCATCTTATCTCCATCAAACATCAACTCTGGACTATCCATGATATCCAGGAGGCTCTTCTAAAGGGTATCAATATCCATAACATTAAAGCTACTTTAGAGTACTCAACCATAGCCCTGCCAAAGGGGACTATGATGTTCCCAATGGGCCCCCCTATGCAGGATAGTACTCTGAGCCCAGCACCTGCGGTGCAGCTAGAATCAGATTTCTATACCTAGCCAACTTGAGGTTCTCAAGCTAGTAAGTTGGAGTGCATCATTAGGTAGCGCTCCCTGCCCCGACCTTGCCACCATGATCATCACTTGTCAGCCAATGAGCCTCTCCAATTGGTTCTAAATTCTGCTCCTAATCTTAAACCCCTCTCTTGGGTACCATTCACCCCCACTAACAATAGGTTAAAATACTAGGTCACCAAAGCTGAACCGCCTGTTTCCCAAAAGCACACAGCCACTGATCAACTCAAAATTGGCGTAGTTTAGCATCCTTCTCCACAACGCTATCCCCCTCAATCACTCCTCAGACCTTCTTTCGTCCAATAAACAGTATCCATGGGGAAGCACAAACCCCTACTTTGCATGCTAGAAAAATGAGCTATGATAACTCATACGCCTCCCTCAAAAGCCAAAAGGGTAGATGAGTGCCAAAAAGCCCTCACCTTTGAGGATTCAATCCAGTTTCTCAGCCCCCTCTAAAAAATCCTTAAGGTGCATTGATAATCCCTCTGATGAAGAGTCTGAAGGGGGTGGTGAAGATGCGGGCTATTATGTCCTGGGAGCCCAAGAAAGTTCAGATTCTGGATAGGTTGAGGCCTGAAAGAATTGATATAGCAAGATACCATGACAAACCTATTTACAACAGTTGTTGAGGTTTTCAGAGGTGATTGATGCTGCCATTGATGCTGACCAGATTCTTGGTGAAGTAATCCAATCTACTCAGCATGTTCATACCCTCCAATATACTAAAGATAAATATCCTGTGATGGCTTAAAGCCTCGCCTCCACTCTCCATTTAAAGGAGGTTCTCGCCATCCCCCTACTTGTGGTAGCACAATAACTAAGGTAGAGGCTGCCATAAATAAGGTGCAAGCTCTAGACATCCTTGATATGGATGCTCCAGTAATTGTAGTCTATTCAAAGCTCATCAATAAAATTAAGTTGGCACCTGGCCTGGACTATTACCACGAGTTTGGAACTGCAGGGCCCAGCAACATGCGAGCTATTGCATCCTACTCTTCTCTATCCATACGTATTGGGAAGCACATCCTGTCTGGCCCCACATTGGCATTGAAAAATAATACATATGACTTGAGCATTGGCACACAATTTATGATTAATTATTACAGAAATATAAAAATGAACCAGAGATTTCTCTGCCTTCTAAATTACAAAGTTCCTCTTGTATTTACCACAATGAGCCTAAGAAGAAAGAACAAAAATGCGTAGTTGAGTACCCTTCTTCCGCCCTTACCATTACTTATACCATGTAAGGCAGAAACACAAAGAGGCTGCCTAACTCCGTGGATGCTTCATAGGGGCTTCTATGGTATGCGTCAGATTAGGTAGTAGTAGAAGTGGGTGAAAAAAGGTAATGACATAAGATTACTGTGCAAATCTCTCACAACTGCCTACTGCACTTAAAAAGCCTTGATGGGATAAGTAATTTGGAACCTTGGGTATTGCCAGGTATCCTAAATCCTTTCTACCAGCGACCCATCACTCTCTGCTGGGAGATCTTACTAAAAATGACATGGTCTTAAAGAAGCATCAGGAGGTTGAAAAAGCCCTGCTGATTCCAATTGAGGACATCTGACTAGTCCATTATATTGAGTCTATGTTATATATGGGACTATCTATAGATCAATTGATATGCACTCTACCCCACGTTCAATTCCTGAGGATCTAACCTCGCTGAGCTTAATAAAGTTCATTCTTTACTGGGCCTTATAGTGACATTTTCTCCAAATTGGATACTGACTATGGCCACATGAAGGGCTGGTGCACTCCATTGATGTGGGTGATGCCCGGCCTATAAGGTCCAAACCTTAACACAAATCAAAAGGTGGAAGAACAGCAATTGAGGACAATGCTTCAGCAGTTACTAGACGCAGGGTTGTTAGTTAATTAATAAAGCCCTTGGTCTACCACCCTCTTTCTAATAAATAAAAACGGTGTTCATCAGATAGGCATGGACTACTGAAAGTTAAATAACCTCATGAAAAAAAGATAGCTATCCTCTCTCTCACATTGAGGACCTTTGCCCAACTCTCTGGCTCTAACTTTTTTTCTGCCATGAACTTAGTTAGAGGCTATTGTAAAATGGATCTCTCCTCTAAAGACCAGGAGAAATTTGCTCTCGTTTTGTTGTGAGAGTCTCTTCCAACCAACCTGATAACCACAAGGGTTGTGCAACGCATCTGCCTCTTTCTATCGTGTGATGAATCACATCTTGCAGGATCTCAAGCTAACTTGTGTTATTATATATCTCGAGGACATCATGGTGTTCTCAAAACCTTTAACAAACATCTGGATCATTTAAAGGAGGTGTATAAATGGTTTGCAAGTCAAATATTAAGTTGAAGCCCTCAAAATGTACCTTCTTCCAAAAAAAATTGGATTTTCTTGGCCACTCCATTTCTCAAGAAGGTATTTAACCCATGAAGGACAAGGTCTAAGCCATCTCAAAAATGCCTCCCCCTAAAAATCAAAGGGATATGTTGGAATTCTAGGGATGATGGGATATTACCATCAGTTCATCCCTAAGTTTGCTCAGATTAACGAGCCTCTTGTCCGCCTATTGACCAAGAACACTCCTTTTCAGTGGTGTGCGGAACAGAAGGCTGCTTTTTTAGGATGAAACAACTGCTACAAAAACGTCCTATCCTGAGGCAACATAATTATGGAAAACCGTTTATCTTGTTTAACAACGTTTCAGACTATGCCATTCGGGCCATCTTAGCTCAACTGGATGAAAATGGTATAGTTCATCCTGTATCCTATTTTATTAAAATGCTGTCAAAGATGGAACGCAACTAGATCTTTACAGAGAAGGTTTGCCTTGCCGTTCTTTTAGCTGTGAAGCATTACCGCCCTTTCCTGTATGGGACCGCCTTTGTTGTGGTTACCAAACATGATTCCCTAAAATGGTTAGAGAACATAAAGGATATACTGGCCTTTTAGCTCTCTGGGCTCTAAAGCTCCTGCATTATGACATGAAGATCAAACACCGTACTGGAAACCATCACATGAATTTTGATGGGTTAACTAGGATGCCAGTCCTTCAATTGGATATTGTGAGGTAAAGAGGATATATGACCTCTCCATGACCCTAATGAATGGGAGGATGAGGATGTGCCCATACATAAAATGTAAGCCCAGCACTCCCGTAACACCAAAGTGGAGTTAAAAAAGTTGTTCAAGCAGGTAGGAGCAAAATGGCAGCCTTACTTTAGGCCCTCAGAACGCGTACCTGCTATCCTAGAAGCTCACTCCACCCTAGGTCATGGAGGGGCAAAGAAAATTTATGAGTGTATTAAAAATCGGTATTACTGGGATAGAATGATGGAATCTATTATTGACATATTGGAAGCTTGTCTTACGTGTAAGAAGTAATTTAGTTTCAAGACTAGATAACAATATCAACCAACTAATTCAACAACCGTCTCACACCATCAATTCGGATGTAATAGGTCCCCTTCCTCAAACTACTAGTAAAAAAATTTTATATTAGTAGTAATTGACCATTTATCTAAGTGGGTGGAAGCCATATCTCTCCCTACCCAAACAGCCAAGGCCACAGCCACGTTTTTAAATCAAAAGCTTTTTTCACTTGACACGGCTGTCCTCAAGTATCACTCTGCAATAATGGTAAAAGCTTAACCTCCAAGGTAGTTAAAATCCTGGCCAAATCCATGGGAGCACAACTACTTTTCTTGGCTCCATATAATCCACCAATTAATGGATTTGTGGAAAGAGAAAATGAAACTTGGTTTTCATCTTATGAAAAATGGTTTCTTCTAATCCTCTTCATGGGATCATTACCTACCCAGTGCTCAGATGTCTAACGGATTAGCTATCATTGGACCTTAAAAATTGCTCCATTTCAGGTCTTGTATGGGCGGTAACCTAGAATCCCCTTCTACCAAAAGTTGTATTCTCCTCTAGAGTTGAGGAGCCTGAGAAAGTTGTTTGATGGTTAGCTCAGCATATTATTTAACTCCAATCTTAGGCAATGACTAACTTAGCAAAAACTTTGACTAAAGAAGGACAGGCTAAAATCTCTTTCTTCTCAGCATAACTTTCTGAGCAAAATCTAAAGGAAAAACCAAATCTCAATCACCCACCATGGTTTTGCTCCGATGTCCTCAGATTTCCCACTGACTGACCCAGTGTGGGACAGCGGCGAAACTCCCCCACCATTTTCCATCTGACTGGAAAATGCGCTCATACTGGCTTTCCCAGTCACGCCAAACCCCTGGGATGATTCTTTCCTCTCAAGGATCTCAATGTCCACCTTTCTCATACCCAAGTGGTGCCTCATTGCCCCTGGTGCTCCCCTGGAGCAACATGCGTTTTGGCCTTAGGGTAAATTATGGGAACTTTTCCCTTACCATGACAAAACCATTATCAAAATGGCTCAGATGGTGATGCGTCCCACCAGTTTTATTAGCTTCTGCCTCTATAAGGGGTATTTCAACTTGGCTTTACATGTGAGGATGATGCCGCCACTGTGGCAACTATGCCCCTGGTTTTCCAGGGTACCCCTCTCCACAACTCTGACCAAGCTCTAAGCGGATACCACTTTGGTGGATCAATTCACCAGTTTTCCCACCCACCTCCCCTCTCAGGTGCTCTACCAGGAGCTGATGGACAGTTTGGCAGCCTATGGCTCCAACCCCATCTTACAATTTGTGGTTCCCAAACTGGGGCTACACGACTCACTGGGCCTCAGATGTATGCCACAATCAGCCCTGAATTTAGCAAAATTGGTTTTTGATTCCCCACACGCCATCATTCCTTCTGCCCCTAACCATATGTTCTGGGCCTATGTTGAGGGTGGGCGGACAATTTGTCTGTCCTGTTTCAAGTTGGACCACTCAAAACGCAAGTACCACTCCTTAGCTACTCCCAGTGGCTCTGATTTTTTGTCCGCTGACCTCCAATCCGCTGCTCACCCATGTCAGTTCTGGTATGGGGTATGATCCTACCTCCCCCTCCCCCAAAGCCTATTGCTGCAGCTTCGCCTGCAGCCACCAATCAGCCTCCTCCTCTCCTCAGTGCCACACATGATTCCTTAAATCAAGCACCAGCTTGGACCCCAGTTTGATCCCATGCTTCCTCAAACGAATCAACCAAACCTCAACCATATGCCAATTCCCCAATTTAAAACAACCAGAACCCATGGGAGTTATTGGCTGAAGTTTAAAATCAGTTAATTTTATTGAAGAACCAGCTCTGCAAATCAAGCAGTTCATTAATGCATAATGGGACGCCAAATACCCCCCTCGTTTATATGCCCCACAGCCAAATGCCAAATCATTTTGCAGTGGCCACCAGCTGGCAGTTGACGCAGCTGCCACATCAGATTTTTCGCCCCCTCTGCAAAGCTGTCACCAAATCAGTGGCGATGCTCACAGAAGGTATCCCCCCTCCTGCTATTCCCTCAACCCTCATCCCAAAAACTAAAATCACAGTGAATCAATTGCATAAAAATGTCAATGACGCTATCCAGAACGTGGTAACTGCAGCACTAAACCTAAAGCTAATATTACCCAAACCAATATTGCCACGTTCATTAAACTTCCAGACGCCCACATTGAAGCAAAAAGGCTTTAGCTGAATATTGGCGCCATTTTTTTAGCTGGCAATTTCCATGAAATACCCATCATTAGGGATAATGAACCACATGCCACCGATGCCCCAACTCCCTTGCTATCTTCCTTGACACATACCCTACTCTGGGATGAGAAAACTGCTTCCAAAGGTGAGCCCCAAATCTCCCCTCCCCTTCCGCCATAGTCAGATAAGCATTGTGCCGCTGCTCACCTGGTTGGTTGTTTTTGATTGGTGTGTTTCATTCAATAGTCTCATTTTGGGCGTTTTGTTCTAATTGATTAATTACGTTAGTTTTTAGTTTTGGTAATGTCCGTCCCCTGGTAGTCTTACCTTAAATAAATCAAAAGAAGGACAGGCTACCAATTAGCTTCAAACTCCCTACCTACCTTTCAACTATACAGCATGGTAATATACTACCATAACCGCATCACCTCTAGAAGCGGTAAGCTTGGATCAATCTGGGAGGTCCCTACACCATCACCTATAAAAGAGGCAATGAGTACTCTATAAGTCCATGTCTACTGGGATTATCATCAATCGCATACATGGCCAATTCCTATGGCCCTATACTTCCCCAAACATTCTTGATGGGGTGATGTTGGACATTTGACCTCCAGTTTCAAAATAAGAATGTTTTGGGTAGAAATCTGCCAAAAAGGGGAAATCTTGGCATTTACAAGTTAGCGATGATGGTTTGAATAGTTTAAAAAATGATAACTTTGATATTGGCCAAAAGACCCTGGCCAATTCTCGGTGGAACCCATTAATCAGGGAAACATCATTTTGAATCCTGCATGGACAAAACCATAAATTCAAGCAGTCAGATTATTCTGATCACAAAAATGTCCATGGGGCGATCATCAGATGGTAATTCTCCTGCCACCACCAGGTCCTTCCAAGCGCCTATGCAGGGACACCCCCAACTTTAGGCATGGCGGAGGTACCCCAAGGTGAAAGTATCTTAAAAAGCAGTGATTGGTTGAAATACATAAAAGCATTACCGCATGGGTACATTTTTCCCCAAAACCCCATCCCATCTGTTGTTTTTCCGAAAACGTAACTCAAATTTCCCTAGATCTGATAGGATAGTATACCATATTTCCTAATTTGGGATGCATTTAAGCTATTCCAAACCTATCCTTGAATTCCTCCCAACCTTTGATGCAGTTTAAATACTGATCATTCAGATATTGAAAGAGGTCGTTTTTTTCTCTTTGTCATGCTCTTAATAAAATTTATAAAAAAACCTGTTTTATTAGAGCTTTTATATATAAATTTATTTACAAACTTATGTGGAATCCAACAGGCGTTATGCACAAGTGAAAAAAATTCGCCTGATTCCTACACTCAAAAGAAATGGTTGAGTGCAGATGGGATATGGGCACGCGGTGAGATGTTCTGGGCCATGTTCAGCTGGTGGGGGGTAATTGTGGCCATTGCTTAAGGTGCCGTGAGGCGCTCAGCACCACTTGGGACAATGAATTGGATGACAGGGTTTTCGCTATAAGTGGATAGCCCCGCCATCAACTCCTCATAAAGTGTTTGAAGGGGAAGGTGTGAGGGGAGGTTTGCGAAGGTCACTACAAGTGTGGTATTATCTGGGAAATATGTTTGGGTGGTGAAAATGGGGGTGTTTTTATATATTATGGGCGTAGCTGCTGCAGCGGCCGCATTGTCTTTGGTGGGAAAGCCAATGTTAAAATAGCTTTATAAGGGCGTAAGTCTATAAATTCTGCTGGTGCAAAGGTGGCAGTTGCCAGCTCATTTATTGATTTGTTGGCATATGGGAAGAGATATCTTTTTTGACCCAAAGGCAAAAATGGATAGTGGATTGAGGTAGGGCTAAGGGATGGGGGTGGATTGGGTGGATTCATGCAAGGTTGAGTGCTAAGTCCAGTGGAGTGACATAGCAACCAGATGAATTTGGCAGTCTGCACAAGCCAGTCCACATGCATTTTCCTGCTGGGTGGTAAACGCTAGTGGAATGAGCCCCGCTGCCCCACATGGGGGCAGCAGGTGGTGGATCAAAGGACATAAATTGGGTAATTGATGTTGTGAGGCGGTGGTGGAAAATTGACTGTTTTCTAACGTTTGCAAGAGAGTTTTGCTGAGTAGAAATAAAAGTTAAATTAATGGTAAGTTATTCTATAGAAATTAGGATCAATTGTCTGTCTTATCTCTGCCATAAAGCTAGAAAAATGATGTTATGGAGGCTCATAAAGCTATAGGTCATGAGGTTATTAAAAACTCTAATGACTATAAGATTGGTGCTTTTAAGACACCATGACTGATACTATTCATGACCAGATTGATTAATGCTTTGTCTATCAAATAGATATTAACTAATTCTAGATTTCAAAATTGAGTATTTGGGTCAACTCTTCCTTTTGTCATTATGTGCATTGATGTAGTCGTACCTTTCTGACTGCAATGTATGGTCATCAATATTATATCATAGGTTTATTAATTTAATAAATGGATAGAGTCTACTTCAGTGTCTGCAGCAACTTCTAAGGTTACTGCTTCTTTCCTCCTTTAGCAAGTAATTACTTTTCATGGTAGTCAAAATTCATATATTAGATAACAATCATAATTACTTTTTGTAATGCTGTGGATAAACCACTACTTGGATGAACACTTATAACCTTTGCATCTCCTTATAATTCAACCGCTAATGGAGCTTCAGAAAAGCATTTGTTACCTTGGTAGCCATCCTTTGTGAAATAGCCTTTTGTGACTCAAATCAATGAGGCTTTTATTTTGCAAGTGCCATATTAGCCTATGGAGTTAGTTACCACTAAGTAATATGTATTTGATACTTTTTAAAAAGCTTTTATGGACATAAACCTATCTTACCATCAAGTGTCTCACCCAACCTTGATTCTCCAACTCCAGAAACTGCTGATTTAACTATGAGGAGATTAGCTGATAAAATTATATGCAAGATATCCATAGCTGCAGTTTCTATCTCCTCCACTACTCTTTGAGAAATAAACAAGCAAAGCTTGGAGACCCTTGTTACTTTAGCAATAACTTAAAGATCTCATATGTTTTTGATACCATTTACCTGGAGGTCAAACCTATAACTTGATACCCTCTAGTTTGGACTTTACCAAATAATCTATCAAAAGAGATCTAATTATTCTATTACCTCAATTTATACAGAGAATGTCATCAAAAAAGTGCACGCAAATTCTCCCATATAACTTACGTCATGCAAAAATCTCAAGATATACTGTTGAAAGTTCTCATAGGTAATAAAAACTAGAAAAATCCTGCAAGCCCAAATATAATCAAATTTGGAAATATTTCTTTCTTTCTAAGATAAGAGCCAAAATAAAGATCTAATAACAAGTTAAAAGATGTTTAAATGTACAAGCAAGGAATCCCCAGGAAAAGAATTGTTTGATAGCAAAGAGACAAATGTGTCAAAGGAAAGACGTTTAAGATCATCTGTTATATTAAAGATCTACCCTACTTGTAGTATATTAATTGAAACGTCATTACAATTTGGCACATCCTATAAATATCTCTATTATTTAGTAAAGTTCTACTTACTCATATTCATAACACCTCAACTGAACAACCGAGTATAAGTACCTTAAAGGCCAACAATCCTAAAAAGTCACTAAATTTTATGATGGGAGAGCTCCAAGTAAAAACTAGCTTTGAATGCAGGTGCCTCAGCAGCAACACTATAAGGCACATATTAAGCGGCGTGCTATTAATATGAGTTGCGATCCAAGAAATAGAGAAGGGCTTTTAGATCTTATAGATATCTGAGAGTGAAAATAAAGGGGCTTCTTGTATTGGTGAAAATGTTAATTAGGCAATTTAGATAGAAGTGTTATCCATATTTTTTCAATTGGAGTTAGAAAAGATAAAATTTTGGAGTTAACTTTAAAAATAACAGGAACTTAGGTTTTATAAAAAATAAAATCTGGAAAGTTTTGATAAGCTTTAATGTGTGAGAGTATAATTAAAAACATACTTCCTACTATACCAAAATACTAGATTAGGGTTAAGCAATTCGGGAGGTGTGCTTAGACAAGCAATAATGTCCAAAATTGGAACAATAATTATTCTCAAAGAATTCAAATGAACTAAAATGGCACATTTTGACAGTATTATTTTAAGTTGTAAAAATGACTGCATTAATTAAAAAAAGTGTTAATCCCTATTCCATTTGTTGGCTTTTGCTTCAGCGCCATCTGACTTTGTTCACTCAATTGGTTTCTTTTTTACCTTTTTCTTGTCTGACTTAGGGCTTACCAGTTTTTTGATATAATTTTTTCACTTGGGGCTACCCCAGATACTACATTTTTTTATTAAGAATACCCCTTTTGGAGTCACTGTTTAGAAAGGGGTCTAGTTCTTAGATAACCCATCTTATAAATTTAAAATTTACTCAGAACTAGTTAAATTTATGCAAACGCTTCTTTTTAGTAAAAGAGATTTTTTTAAGTTAGGCTTGAGAAATTGCATTTAAGGTAGGAGTGGACAAATAGGATGAGACTGCTGCTATTCATCTCTCATCTAGGGTGAGCCCTAAATCAATTGTTGGGTGAGAGGATGAGCCTTGAGGTTAGTGCCTTTCATGGTCTTATGGGGTTTAATATTATCCCAGCTTTATGACTAGATCTGAGGACCTAATTTTATTATTTCTTTATAAAAACCAGGTCCACACCCCCTCTGGGGCCTGTGCCAGGGCGTAATTATTATAAGGAGTTGGTAATTTGATGACCGCGATGGCAAGTGTATTAGGTGGGGAAGGAAAAAGTGCTATGGGTTATTTTCATAGCTTAACAATAAGCTTCAGAAGTTGATCCAAACCTCAGAAGGTTTTCAGCTGTAATCATATGCGGGGTACCTTTAAGGACATTGAGTAGTGCATATCACGCTTGACTTGTTGAGAGTTCAGACTTTACACCTCAACCTTGAGTGTTACTTCTACAGTGATGGCTCAGCCTCCAATGGTTTCTTTCTTTGAAGGGGGAAGGAATAACGCGTGAGATGAGGCTTGAAATATCATTATGAGGAAGTTCCAAGTTTAAGGATACATTGTATAACACTTGGTAAATTAGAAAGGTACCTGCTTGTCTGCAAGCCAACTTACAACAGGGCATTTTAGATGTTTGTTTTTGGTATTGACCATAGGGGACCCGCTTAATAGTCTGGAGCCACCTGGTGTTTTTATATGCAAGACGCTTGTCATTATTAGTTGATTTGGTCAACTGTTGCTGTATCTGGGGATGCACCTTCTGAATTTGCTTAAAAGAGTTTTCCGCTTCTGGGATATTGCTACAGGTTTGGGGCCAATGGTGATTGAGGACATATAACTCAAGTTAACATACATTGGTAATACTTCTGTTGATGCTCAGAGGGAGTTTATGTATAAAAATGAGCAAAGAGAGGTCTACTTCACAAATGTCCTTTAAGGCGGTAGCTTAGAATTGTAGATACTTCTTTAATGACTAAATTTTTAATTTTGTTTGGCAAACGAGTGAGGGTGTTATTCCAAAGAACAGAGAGTTTTTATCTTAATCATGTGAACAATGAACCCCAAGATATTGAAGTAAAATTAAGACCTCAACGCTAATTACTTCCTAAGGAAATCTAAAAATGAAAAAAACATGGGATACAAACAGACGCGCCTTAAATTTTTTCATGATTAATGTCAATTGAGGTACACGATGGCATATTTTGTAAAGTGATCTACCATCACCATGCCCACATTTAATCCCCAAGGCTTTAGCAAATCACAATAAAGAATGGCGAAATTGAAGTTCATGGCCTTTTTGCTTGTTGGAGAGTTAATTAGACCATTTAGCCTATTTCTACATATATTGTATTGGGCACAAAGTAAACAACATTATTTAAATAAGGGAAGTCCTATGAAAGTCCATAACATTCATACCTAAAATTTATCAAGTTGATAACATCATCATGCCTAGGTTTCCCATTTTGGGGGATTATGAGGTTCCCATATGACTTGAAAACGCATGGAAGAGGGAACTTAGAGTTGGTCACATAAGTAAATAATTCATTCCTTTTGATAATACCATCCAAATATAGGGGATTTTTATAAAAAAAACTTTATATGAATTTATTCATGACCACTGCCATCAGCTTTCAAAGCCATCACAACGCCCAGGAGGGAACTCTCATCAGTGTAGAGGATTGTAAAATATGCGCTTGGACCTATTTTTAACAGAATAAGAGGTGAGGGCAGGAGTTTTGGTTTTTATTTTTAGGACCAGGTGTTTGTATTTGTGATGTATAGTGGAGGGAGATACCTCATCAATGGGTGGGGCAGGAGGTGCCAATATTTTCTCAGGGATATTACCATAATGAACTTGGAATTTTCTTTGAGGTCTTGACCCATTAAGAACTATGGCTATTTTATTCACAAAATATGCATGGAACTTTTGACAAACTCATGACTAAGGTCAATTATAAGCAGATCCTAATGAGTCAGAATTTAACTGTGCACATACTTCTGTGGCTTTAGATAGAATGTGAGAGATATTTAGTCAGTACGCACCAATAAGTATGCTTGGCGCCTTGTTAAAGATACTGTCAATGCATCAGAGGCCAAGCAATGGAAGACAACTCTTTATCATATATGACCCAAGAGTGCTTGGTTATGCTAAACTTCCTGAAAAAGTAAGACACTAGATGTTCGCGCTCCTTAAACTCTTGTATCAGGACGGCACCAACTTTGAAACAGGGCGTCACAAGCCACACTAAAGGGTTTATCTTCTTCATAAAGTTGCAGAACAGGAGCAGTAATTTGGATTCCTTTATCTCTTTAAAAAGCATGTAAATGCTATGGTGTCCAAATAGATAAGACGTATATGTCAGTGACTGGGTGTAAAGGAGACTTGAGCTCAGAGATTGGTGAAAAAAAAACTTAAAAAAGTATGACATTTAAAAAATATCCACAAATGCTTCTGAATCAAAGTACTAGACCATGAGCAGATGATTTCTCGTGTAGAAGGCGTAATAGCATTTGCCATCCTTTAAACTAAATTTCTAAGTAACTGCACTTCATCTTCAAAAACTCAAATTTAAAATTCTAATCCACTAACTAAACATTATGTAAGGCTGATACCATAGCCATCTTCCCTTTTTTATGTTGTTCTAGATTGAAAAGTATATTTAAAAGAAATGTAAATTGTAGCTCAGGAGAATTATGAGATCACCATGGTGTCATCAATACATCTCTGTAAAATAGCTAGCATTTTCTAATCCTAAGGGCATGAATTAAAGCTTTTAGATGACATGCCTTTGTGGATTTCAGCCAGCCATTCCCGAAAATAATTCACCCCCCTTGATGAAATGCGTTGATCAGGTCAAGTTTAGAGTTTAACCTTGGACTTGAAAATTGATTGGCGATGTTAGCTTCCAAGGGAAAGGGGTATTTATTTGGGACAGTAACGTTATTCAGGTGCCCTTAGTCCAATTAGGGTTACAGTGTGCCATCAGGTTTCTTGGAGTAAACCACTGAAGATGTGATGGGGAATTATTACTGACCATCTATCCCTTCGCCATAATATTGTTAAAACCATATCTTAAGGGCAATATCCTCTTAAGCCATGTATGGATATAGTGGCAGTTGATTTTAATAAGAAAAATGTCAACTAGAAGATTAGTGTCAGAAAATTGTTTTTCTGGAGACAATGGGATTTGCTGGTTGGCAGACCAACCAGTATGAATACTGGTCATCTATTTCCAGTTTGCCTTAGGTGACAAAGCCAGAAGCGCTGGCTGACCCCTTGGCATGTCACCCGCGCCATTTTGGGATCCCCAGCATAACCTCCAATCAACAAGATTAAACATAAACTTATAATAAAGGTAGATTAGGCGAAGGGAGATGCTTATTGATAGGATGCGTCAGGTATTTATATTTACAAAAGGGCTACTGTGCCCACTGACAACCTATTGGCTCATCGCTGGACCTTCCAGCCAACCTCGCTCTTTTTTCTAACTGCACTTCTCTCTTCTCTGTCGTCAACCCTCTTGCCCCATCCTTCTCAATTTGCAAAATAGTTTTGACTTATTCTCATCATTCAGTCATTGGTGAGCCGTATGAATTGCTTATATATAGATATCAAATTGGGATTCTACCTTTAAGTTGCTTAGTAATTATATGTAAAAACCTCTTTGGTTGCTTGATTCAACTCAGAATATTTTGGCATCTCGCGAAATCATGTTTTGACTCTTCTCAGTCAAACTTTGGGGTCTCGCCTATTTGGTGATAGTCATTTATAATATTAGGCGCTGGAAACGTCCTCAGCCACCTTAAACTCGGAAATGTTGGATTCTGCCAACAGATAATAAATAAACCAATTGGATCATCCTTGGCTATTAGTCACTGGTGATACTTATACTAATTCAGGGCCACCAATTGTCCCCACTTAAGCCTATCTTCCAATCTTGGCGGAATACTGGATTTAGCTCAACCCATATTGAGGAGCAACCACCTAGAAATCACATCAACAACCACAAAATCCAGTCAATAAGCCATTCCACTGGGATGAGCCTATTTCATTCCAAATATTGCTAAATCATTGGAGAAAACTATCTAGTTAATTTTCTGACATTCCCCCCTCCTTTAACCAGATGGTATTCCTCCTACTTTTAATCTTGGCTTGTGAGTAGGAGTCCAGGGTTTCCCCATCCCGCCACCAATTTAAGAGCCTAACCTCCAGTTTGGGGTCACACCAATGTGCTTTTCACCTCCTTGGCCAAAACGGCGGCTCATCCCTGCCACCTCCTCACCAACCCATCAGCTACTTTGGCACCAACCAGAAGAAACCCTTGTAATGAGCACCACTGTTGGAAGATCGCTTTTCTGGTGACAGTGGGCTCTGCTAGTTGGCAGGCCAACCATTATGAAGACTGGTCAGTCCTTGACAGATCGCCTTAGGTGATGGAACCAGCAGCACCAGCTGACCCTTGGTGTGTCACCCGTGCCATTTTGGGATTCCACAACCTAACCCCCAACCAACAAGAATAAACATAAACTTATAGTAAAAGTAGATTAGGCAAAGAGTAATGTTTATTGAAAAAAGGAAGCGCCAGGTATATATATCTACTAAAGGGCTACTGCGCCCACTGCTAACCTATTGGCTCATTACTGAAACTTCCAGCCAACCACTATCTCTTTCTCACTGTGCTTCTCTCTTCCATGGCATCTAACTCTTTCCCCATCCCCCCAATGTCCAAATTAGCTTTGACTCATTTTCAAGATTCAGTCGCTGGTGAGAAATAAATTGCTTAAATAAATAAATATTAATCGGGATTTGACCTTTGAGTTTCTTAGTAATTATATGTTAAAAACCTCCTCGGTCGCTTGCTTTAACTTAGAATATCTTGGCATCTCGTCAATATCACGTTTCAACTTTTCTTAGTTAATCTTCAGAGTCTTGCCTTTTGGGTGACAGTCAATTATAATATTTGGGCGCCAGAGATATCCTCAGTCACCTCAAACTCGGAATCATTGGGTTATACCACCATATAATAACTAAACCAATTGGATCATCCTCAGCTATTAATTGCTGGTGTATTTATACTAATTTTGGGCCACCAGTTGGCTTCATTCAAAAAAAGTATCTAATCTCAGCGGAATACTGGAATAAGCTCAACCCATATTGGGGAGTAAATACCAAGCAATAACATCAATAACCACAAAATCCAGTCAATTTTTCATTCTACTGAAATTGGCCTACTCATCCCAAATATCTCTTAATAATGGGGGTCACCCATCTAATTAAAATTTTCTGACAATCAGGTTTAACTCCAAGTGGTTTAAAAAACAATAGGCACTTTTCACATCAAAAACAGATTAGCAAGGAATCATTATCTGCGGCATAGCGCGAGGGTCTGAACAAAGTATGAAGTGGAGTAATTCTCCGTTGCCACCACTACAATACTATTTTCCAGTTTTTAAAGCAGTGGAATACCCACAATAGATTTTGTAGTGGACGCTAACATTTTTCTCTTTTAAAAAACTTAAAAATAAATGACACAACCAGATAAAAACAGGATCATTGGGTACAGCAACTCTGTAATAGCCAAAAAGTTAGTCACAAACTTATGTTCATGTGCCTAATGTGTAGAGGTTCATGAAGAAAAAGCATGATCATAGGGATATTGAAGCGCCTATAACAGGGGCCACTATATTAACTTTATGATTTAAAGATCGACTCACCTTTAGTTAATGTAATTTTCAGGTGCGCATTATTCACTAGGGCATTTAATGTGTCCTTGTGCTGCTCAGCTGAAATATATATATATAGAAAATAGGAAGTAATAGCATTCAAAAATAATTAATTTGTTAGTAAGCTAACACAAGTTTCTGGTTGCTTAAAACAGGGGGCATGCAGCTCCATTTTATTTTAGTTTTAACAGAGATAGCATAGCCGCTGCCCAAGCATATTCTAAGAAATCTGCATTGGGAACTGACATATCAGATAGGGGATAGGCTTCTGACATAATCTCACAGATTAGCATATCTTGCGCTCTGCTTTAATTTGTCTACTAGTGAGATGTTGGGCAAAGATATTGCGTGTCCCTTTAGATTCTATCCAGAATGTCACCATCCGTAATGGTTCTTTAGTGATATTCACCTTTTTTAGATTCAACTTAAAGTATATAATCTATACCAGTAAAGATAATTGTGATGGGTGGACAGCAAGGCGGTACACCCTATTTGGGTATAAAAATTATTTCAATTAAAGAGTCCATCTGAGAGCTTGCTCTGGGTTGGCTAACATCATAAAACATTGTCCAGAGTATACTCAGGGGAAAAGTTGGTTTATGGCTCTATTAAGGTTTCCCATGACCCATGCGCCAGGGAAGTCAGAAGAGAGCCTATTAAACTTAGATGTTCAATTGTCTGTGCCCAAACTATTAAGGCTATAACATAACCAGAAATTTGTATGGTTTAATTTTTATGCTATAGAAGAGTGCTAAGAGAAATCTGGCCTTTTGAATCTGTTTCCTCAACAGCAACAATATCAGGCACAGACTACAAATTTGCGACCCATCAGTGACAGTTGAGATCCGTGAAATGGGGAAGGGCTTTTGGATCTTATGGATAAGTGAGAGAGGAGGGTTTCTTTTACTTTTGGAAACTCTATTTAAGCCTTTGGATGGAATTGTTACCCATAAGCTTTCCTTTGATTGGAGTTAGCAAGTGAGACCTTTTTATGGCCTTAAACCTAAGCATAACAAGAACCTTGGTTTCAATAAAAAATAAATTAAAACTGGAAATTTTTTGAGTATTAATGGTTTAAATTATAGAAATTAACAGAATACTCTTACATAAGCAAAATATAAGGTTTAAGGGTTGAGCAGGTGGGGAGGTGGTCTTGGACAAATAACAGTGCCAAAAATTTGAAACAATTAATAAATTTAAAGGACCAAATGGGGGTTTAAATGGCAATTTTGATATTATTTATAATTGATTATGTTGGATAGACTGTTATTTTGAAAGGATTTGAACCTGTTTATACATCCAGATTACGCTTAAACGCCGCTTAACTTGTTAAATTGTTTCATTTCTATTGTAAATTTTTTCTTTCAACCTAAAGCTCATTTAGGGTCTTTTTGATAGCTCTTTTCACTTGTGATTACCATATATCAAATTTTCTACATTTGAGGGTGCTCTGTTGGAGCTCTCTGTTTGAAAAGGGACTTAGTGCATGCAGCGACTATCTTGCAAATTTAAAATCTACACAGAACTGTCTCTTTTTCCAAGATAATGTTCTTTTGTTTCAGAAATAGCGTTAGTCTGGGATTAAGAAATTATGTTGAAAGTCGGGGTAAGCAAACAGGGTGTGGCTGCAGCTACCCATCTCACATCTAGGGTATGTCTAATTCAGTAAGTAGGTGATAATCAGCGGCTTGAGGTTGTTTTTAGGTTCTGAAGGGGTGGAAGAATCTATCTTGCAAATTTCTGGAGCTGAGAGCATAGCAATAATGATATTACCAAAAAATTTAAGTATAGCCTATGATGTGCCCATCTTTAAATTTATAGTTAAAATAACAACTACTGAGAATTTATATCAAATTTTTCTAGACATTGACGCTCTTATCAGTCACCTGCTGTTTAAAGACTTGAGTATCTAATGATCAAACAAAAAATAATAGGATATAAGGAACTCAAACAAACACTAGTGGAAGTGCTTATTCTTGATTATACTAAAAAACTTAATACCTGTTTACAGATGCAAGCAAAACTATAATGGGAGCTTCATTCTAAATCACCTAATTGAAGAAGAAAAAACAATGTGAGAAAAACTCTAAGGTCATCTTTTGCAGAAAAAATATTTATACTTAGAGAGAATTCATAGTAATGATATATGTAGTCAAGCCTTTCCAATTTTATGTGTTTAACTTACACATTAATATTTGTATTGTCACGCTTTTTTATACTTTTATAGAACATAAGAGACCAAAAAGGACGCTTTACATGAATGATATGGAACTTAAGATTATGTTATATAAAAATCATGCATTGAGCAATTTACAAGCATTATATAGCTGATACGTTTTCAAAATCTTCAGTTCCTCAAATAGTAACAGATTAAAAACGACTCTTATGATTATTTTGGGATACCCATTGGAAATTTGAGAATTTAGAACTGATGATGATGATGTACTCTAGAAGTGCTCAAAGGCCATCTGTCAAGTAGATGGTTAACTGCAGAAGCTCATGCAAGGAAGTTGGGCTACCTATGTCAGACCTGGAGATCTAAAATACTTAGAGGCGCATAAACAAGTAATATGGAAGTTTTCTGCAATGATATATAAAGACCTAAAGAGATGAGTTTTGGAATATAATCGATAATGATTTTAGTCAAGCTCTCATACTATATGTAGCCTGTTTAATGATTCATAATAATGATGAAGAGATTTTTCTGCACCAGTGTAGTTAACTTCAATTTAAAAGCCATTATGATGCTATAATATTGTTGCCTAGGAGAAAGCTGGAATCAGTTTATACATATTGCAATTGACCAATTCACTAAATGGGTCAAAGCCATCGCTGTTTGAGCATAGACAGCTACTTCACTACTTAGTTCCTATACACCAAGTAATTCCAAGTTATGGGTTCCAGAAAACTACTTTTAGACAATGAACTAAAATTAATCTCCAAAATGATAGGATAAATTATTGACCTTACGAAGTTAAACAAATTCATGGCCCTCTGCACAATTTCAGTCATCAGAAGCAGTAAAAGCTTTAACAGATCCCACCTTAGATCTTTAAGAAGATATGCATTAACCATGATTCACGTGGTACTTATTTCTCTGAAATGTTTATATTTCGCTTAAATGACCACCTTGCAAAAATATTCCCATCAAGAGTTGTACAGGCAAAAACATATCTACCTTACTTATTAGCCCTGATCATCAATGCAACACTTAAGGACTTGTATCCAGTAAGCCATAATCAAACACTATAAAACAATCTAGTTTACTTAAAATAAGGTTAAAAATCTGAGAAGAGAAAATTAAAAGGACAAAAAGATAGCCAAAGAAGAACTCAGCTACCTGAATATAAAGAAGCAATCAATTTTTTATTCTACCCTAGACATGGAAGCAAAATATACATGATATATTCAATGTTGTTTATATCAGTTAAAATTCTAAAGAAGAAGTGAGTGTGCCACAAGGACAAAACCACCAATATTTCAACAATTGTATAAATGCTACACTTATAAGCATACCCTATATCTCTCATCTTATGATGTTAAATTCTATTTTGTCAGCTTCTTGTGTTAAAATTTTTTTAGAAAGATCTGAGGAAAACACTCAGCAAGGCTTTGGAAATGGCTCAAGACCCATGCAATTGAAGGAGACTCAAATTTATATAAATTATTGTGAAGATACTGTAATGGTCAACATGCTTACTATTCTGATCTAAAACTTAGAGGGCAGATATGTGCCACTGAAGAGCTACAATCTGAATTTAAATTTACTTGAGGTATGTTGTCAGGGGATTAGCAATACTAAAGCTCAAAAAGAAAATCAAAATAAAACAAAAATGTTAACAAAATGAAACTAACCACCAAAAGCAAACAGATGAGACACATAAAAAACGCAACATACCAGGTGGACAGTGGGGAAAGGCTTATACCACCATGACAGAAGGGAAGGGGGTATATGGGGATCATCCACAGTGATTTTTGCCTCTTCCCAGAGCAGAGTATGGCCCAAGCAGAGAGCAAGGGTGTAGGGGCATCGGTGATATGTGGTTCAATGGTGCTTATGAACTTTGGTCATAAAAAGTGTCATTAAAAAAGAATATGTCTATATAGAGGGCCATATCTTTTTCTGCTTAAATTTAGACGTTAGGAAGTTTAGAGAGTATGCGATATTAATGCTGTTAAGCTTGGCTTTGTGATTTCGCGCTATTACTGCAATATTTAGGACAACATCATTAGCTTTTTTGTAAATTATTTATATCATTTTTTACTCTGGCATGATGGTGAGGGATAATGGGAGGAGGGAGTCCTTTTGCAAGCAACGTCGCTGATTTGGTAACAGCTTTGTGGAAGGGATGACAATATGGAGTGGCAGCTGCTTCAACAGCAAGCTAGTGGTCACTTTGGAATGAATCAGCACTCAGCTGGGGGGTGTAGAAATGAGGGGGGCACTATGCGTCCTATTCAGAATTGAAGAACTTATCAACTTGGACTGGGAATGGGGCAAAGAAATTACCCAATTCATTGGTTTCAGCCAATAAGCTCTACAGGTTCTTATTTAACTGGATCAGGGCCACAGCATACAATTGTAGATTATCTGGACTGGGTTGTTTGGGATAAAACTGTTATCCAAGACAGTTCATGATTGGTAGGATCATCTGTGGCACTGAGCGGGGAGGTTCCTGATTGGTTACTGTGGGATATGATGAAGCAGCAAGCTTCAGGGGAGGGGGTATAATAGTGACCTTCAAAAAAGAATGGGGTTTATACATCTTGGAAGCTGGCATAGATAATCTCAGTATAAGAAAAAGCTGCAAGGGATGGGCAATTGCATTTTGTTTGGTCCAACTTTAAACAGGATGGACAGATATTTCGCCTGCACTCAATGCAAAAACACAGTGGCTGATCAGGGGCAGAAGGAATGATGGCACAAGGAGGACTTTATAAAAGATTTTAGAAATATAGGGCTGATTGTGACAAATGATTGAGATCCATAAAGGCGTATGGCCCCACTTAGGACCACAAATTGTAGGATGGGGTTGGAGCCATAGGATGCCAAATCTTCCATTAGCTCCTGATGGAGCATTGTGGGGGAAGGTGTGTGGAAAAACTGGAAAACTGAACCTAAGCGGTGTCCGCCAATATCAAGTTTCAGTGGTGGGGATAGAAATGCCCTTGAAACCAGGGGCACAGTTTCTTAAGTGGCGGAATCAGTTTTGTAAGTGGAACCAAGGTCAAAATACAGCTTATAAGGGTAAAAGCCAATAAAGCCAACAAGCTTAAAGGCTGAGCTAGTTTGATGACTTGTGTATTATTGTACGGGTATTTTCCCATAGTCAACCCAAGGCCAAGACGCATACTGCTCTGGGGGAGCACCAGAGGGCAATGGGGCACATCCTGTGTATGCGCATTGTTGTTATTGAGAACATTGAGTGGAAAGAATTAAGCTTGGGATTTAGGTGGACTGTATGAACTAGTCTGAGTGCATTTTCCTTCCAGACGGAAAATTATTAAATAAATTATCCTCTACCCCACTCTGGAGCGCTGGCAAGGAATCTGATGGATTTGATAGGATCAGTGGCAGGAGCGCAATGCTAAATTTACTTTTTCTTTATAAATTTAAATAGATAGTAACGCCAAGCAGAAAGAAAATGTTTGAGGCTAAGACTATACATAAAAATGATACTAACGGAATGCTTAAAAACGTTTCAGTATAAAAAAGAATTTGCAAAGAATCAGATTTATGGATCTGAAGAGCTAAGATTTAACCTTTCTTTCACCGCTAAATTTCAAAATATGAATATTACAATCTCCCAGAAATTTAGCTTAACGAATCAAACAAATAATGGTGGTAAATTCCACTGAACGCACCTCTGATGCTTCAAAATTCACTCAAACTCACCTCAAATCACAGATCCCTCAGTTGCTAACTTGTGCGTCAACCAGTACAACCCGCTCCCAAAATGCAGCTGCAAAAGAAGAAGCAGACCAACTTTTATTAAACCATGGTGGGATCACAAATGATACCACCACTGTATAGCCTACCCCAGTCAACTCTGTGTTGACTGAGGGTCACCCAATTAGTGCGCCCCAACCTGGAGGCACATCTAAGGTTTTACCCATGGTAGTAGGGAGTATTGCAGCTCCCAATACCTCACATGGGGTTTGTATGGCTTTGCCAACTGCCTCCACTTCAGAAATCAGCCTAGCGCAAAAACTGAATCGTCAGAAAGTTTTGCATCAGTTGGTCGTCAATTTTTCACTTCAAACATTACCCAAAGCAGCCAAACTGAATCTACAGTACTTGGTGAATCAGTTGGTCATCATTTTAATGGTTTGGAAGGTAAATAACGCGCATCAACTGAATCAACACTGAGTGGTGAATCAGTTAGCTGTAATGTTCATCAAATTCAACAATAAAATTCAAATGGGACTAGCCAAATAGCCAATCAACCAGCTGAAAATCCCTACCAGTATCTGCTGATGGTCGGATGAAGGCAGAAGTAATAGATTGGTTTGATGATGAGCCAGAATAACCCAATTAATTGGCAGGGAATAAACCTAAACCAGGTAAGCCTACCCAACCGGCCAAAAATTAAGTACCTACTGGGAAGGCCCAGCAGGGGCCAGCGCATAAATCTAGAGGAATGTCAGCGCCTCCATCTGGTATTCCCCCCATGGGGAATCCGCTAAATTATATTTAATTTTTAAATTTAAATGTGAACAAAAATAAGCGAGTGAAGGATGCCTCATGCGCATGGAAAAAAATTAGTACCTGCACCACCCACCATTGACCCTCACGAAGCTGCTTTTGTGGCTGAGGTGAGGAAAAGATGGGCAAAAACTCGCTCACAACGTGCACTCCCCTAGGTCCACTCTTGCTCATGCAGTTAGAGTCTACTATGGGCATAATCCTGTTGAGTTATATGCACGGGATTATTTTAGTTATTTTGAAGCCATAGCAAGAGCTTTTTCCAGTTAACACCACTATTCGTGAAGTGGTGGAAAGCCACTATATTGATGTAGGGTTTACAATTGAAGCAGATGCAGATAGGGTAGCCTCAGTTACAATTGAAATTCCGCATGGCTCTCTTCGTGTGCTGAAAACTAGATCTAACTTTGAGAAAAATTTCCTAGGTAACTTTCATAAATCTTCTAACTACAGTAGACCCAAAATCCCTTAAGCTTGCGCTTCATCGAGGATTAATGAATTTGGGTCAGTTCTTTCAGTAGACCTGTGCGCACCAGCCTATTATGCCCCAACCCAGAGGGCTCATATTGCTAAGCATAATTTATCCCCAACCCAATGGTGGCCCGCAACATGTAGATTATCCCAAGTGTTGCAGTCATTGGATCCTGTTCTGAAATCTTCTTTGTTGATCCAGACCAGGCACGACCACGTTGCTCTTGGTATAATGCTTTGGGCCACCCATATAAGAGTTGTACTGCTCGTAAACAAGCTCTCTCATCTAGTAGCCAAGTCCCTATGACAGGTAAGAAACGCTCCCATACAGCAGCAGCGGCAATCCCACAATCAACTCACTGGGTGCCCGTACAGGATCTCACCCCCTCTGCCCTTTTGTAGCAGTTGAGAAGGCACAGCCAGTAGCACAACTTTATTCCCTTAGTGCGGAAAACCCTCTCCCTATGGGAACCCCTTCTGAATTGCCAGACCCTTCACCAGCCCAAAATAAGCGCAAATCTGCTTTTCATCAATCTAACACAGAGGAAGCAGCCCAGGGGTGGCGTCTAAAATGAATTCAGTAATACAGAATACCCCAAGGATGGAACAGGTATGTAGTACCCCAAGTCAGGGGGAGGCACCAAGTCATTGCTGCCCCCACCATCTACGGGCATTGCAACTCAGACGCCATTCTCAGTAATGAAGGAGGTGACTCTTGACTCTGATACATAAGATGATGCACAAATGGAGGAGTCTATGGAGCACCCTCAAGATACTCCTGTGCAAAGCAGCGGGGGAAGTATCTTGGGCTGGCTTACAGGCTCCTCAGCACCATCAACTCAGGATAATCCTCCACCTCATTGATCAGCATGGATTGCTGCAAAGAGTCAAGCTCACGGACTAAAAATGAGCATCCTTATGGATGCAGGTGGAAGCTCTGGTAACCCCCCGGGATATGGAGGGGGACAGCATTTGGTTGCAAAGGGGCACCCTGACCCTGCAGTCTATTAACTCTATTAGGCTGTAGGATTACAAGCGGAGAGACCACCTCCTCTGAAACTTCAGGTTGACTTGCGTAGATATTGCAGCCATCTAGGAGCCCCATGTCCCCCCTCTAATTTTGTAGCATGAAATGACCATTTGGAGGTAACTCCTGTTGGACACACTATGTGGCCCTTTTGTCCTCAACCCCCAGGTGAAAACCCACCAATTTTCAAGACACCTTGATGATCGCCTTATATTTGCTAAATTAACCCCTGATTTCTCCTTCTTTGTTGCAAGCATATACCTGCCAAATGCAGGTCAAGAGCAGGACCGTCTTTTGGAAGAACTTGCTCTACTACAACTCCCAGGCAATACAGTGCTGATGGGGGATTTCAACACAATATTAAGTCAGGTGTGTGACACCTTTCCTCCTGCCACACAAGACAGATGAGATACAGCCCAGCTTCAAAATTTTCTCAGGTCAAGTGGTTTCATGGATGCCCCCTCCCCCTCAGCATCTGGACTTGGCTGTATATCTTAGATCCAAGGTGAAGGTCTGAGATTCACATCAGCTTCACGGATTGATATGGCTCTAGTGGGCCCATTGCTGGTTGATTGAGTGTCCCCTCTTATAAACCCGAGATAACACTATAAGTGATCACAGATCCCTCACGGTGATCCTGACAACAATCCTCAGACCATCAAGAAGATTTTGGCCAAGGATTGCTACAGGGCTCTTGAACAACTAGTTTGCAAGAGAGAAGATAAATGCAGTTATTTTTGAGCCAGAGCACCTGGCCTCACCTCATTTGTAAACTTTACAAGAAAAATGGGCTAAACAGAAGCAAGGATCCTAAAGGTAGCTTACAATTGTGCTAAGGCTCGAATGACAGCGGCCCAGGCTAAAGTCAGACGTGCTGAAGCTAGAACAAGACACCTTGAAAGTAATTGCCGCCCAGTGCCTTCCTCTCAATGGTTGGAGGTTTGGGAACTGGCCCACGAGACTCTACCAGCAGGAACTTACTGAGTTAGAAGAACGTTCAGCAAACTTCGCCTCGTCACGTTACTACACCCAGTGGGAACGGCCCACCCATTTCTTTTACCAGAAGCAGAAAGCTCGCTCAAAGGATCAGGAGATTGCAACCCTGAGGGTGGGGACCACTGTCACCACAAATAAGGAGGAGATCACCAACAAGATCTACCGTTACTCTTCAGTCCTCTTCAAGGCTTTCTGGGTAAGCCCAGCATATGTTCATGAATTCATTGAAGGGGATCCGGAACCAATGGTTAATTTCTTGGCGGATAAAGAACTTCTTGCACCAATTAAACAGCAAGAAGTAATGAACATTCTACTCTACAGCCTAAGTCTGAAGGCCAGGCTCAGATGGTATCCCGTTTGAGGTGTATCTAGTGGATCCCGTCACAGTTACAAAGGCCCTCCAGCCCCTCTTCTTGACCCTCTTGGCAGAATAGGGAGATCTTCCTGACTCTAGAGGATCAATTATGACCCTTATCCATAAGAAAGCAAGCCGAGAGGACCTTGCAAACTGGCGACCAATATCACTATTGAACACAGACCAAAAACTATTTACTAAGCTTCTAGCAAACCGCATGACTAAGTGGGCGGCACCACGCCTCAACCCAGCTCAATATGGCTTTATCCCAGGGAGGTCGCTTTGAGATAATTACAATGAGCTTTTGGCAACCTTGTCAGCTAACTCATCTCAAACGCATAGTTTTGTGGTGCTTCTGGATTTGGAAAAAGCATATGATCGAGTAAATTGGAAGTATCTGGACGCCTCCCTAACCCGCCTCCACATCCCACCACAATCTAGTGCATGGCTATCAGCTCTTTACGCCCATCTTCACACTAAGGTACTGTCCCCTAACAGGCTTTACAGAAGCGGTTATGGTTGAACAGGGTCTCTGGCAAGGGGATCCACTGAGCCCAATCTTGTTCAACATAGCTTTGGATCCGCTTCTGGCCCTACTCCAGGAACGACTGGTGGGTATTCATGTTCCTGGGAAACCCCACACCCGCACCATAGCCTTTGCTGATGACACAGCAGTGGCAGTTGGATGTAAGAAGGACCTAGACCTGGCCATGGAGGCCCTGGATTGCTACTCCAAGGCGTCCAATGCAGAAGTTAATACTTCTAAAACTGTTATAGTGCAAGTTGGTACCCTATCTTTTCCTCCGCCTTTTGGTTTGGAACCTACCCGGGACACCTTTCAGCATCTGGGTGTCCTCACCACAATCCACAAGGGGTTGCAATCAAGGATAAGGAGGACCGTTGCTTAATGTAATAAAATCTCATGTAGCTAGCTGGAGCTGCCGGCGTATCACCCCCAGGGACGCGCCCTGATGGCAAATGTTTTTCTTCTATCAAAGCTATGGTTTCTCGCTCATGTCTGCCCCTTTACAGACAGTTTCTACATGAGGTTGAATGTGATACTTCGCTGTTGGATATGGGGATCCAACCACCCACCCACAGCTCTGACCACAATATCCTGACCCCGCAGTGAGGGGGCCTAGGTCTTTTGGACACTAGGTTTAATGCCACTTCAATCCTGACGGGGTTCCTTAAGCCCATCATTTGCTGGGATATGGCTCCAATGCCGTAATGGGCTCCAGCGTTACGCCAGGGTTTATCAGCCTCTCTAGGTCTTCCACGAACCTCACCTACAGCTGTGGGAGAGTGGCTAACAAACCATCCAGGCCACCGCCTCAAACCTTCATCAATTTTTTACTGGAATCAGGCTCTCCTTACACTTAAGAGGGCAGGAGTACGGGTGTACCACGCCTTCCCTTATAAAGGAGTGGCCCTGGGATCAGCCCCCGGTATCACGCCCTGGTCCACAATGGGATGATTGTTATCTCACATTTCCGCCCTTTGGACAGACCCCCTATGCGGCCTCATCTCCTGGAACTTTTACCCCCGCTATGGAATGTGATCTCAAGAAGCTCTGGAAGGAAGTTACCCATCCTGTTCTCTCAGAAAAAGTGTCAAATACACTGTGGCGTGTTCTACACTGCTCATACAGGACAGGGGATCGAACTGGTCCCTCCTTCCAGAACAAGGGTTGCCCACGACGTGAAGAGCTGACAGACACCCACCTCCACCGCTTCTTTACTTGCCCCCTCATAGCCCCTTCCTGGAGTAAGGTCCGCGAACTCCTGCGAGCAGAACCCTGGGTAGCGCACTCAGTTCAGGACTTCATGTCCAAACTCTAACTCCCCAATTGCTCCCAATCATTAAGGGTCCTGGCATTTGGTGCAGTGATATGGACTATTCATAATTCAAATCTTCGCGCCGCTTTTGACTCCACTCTATGGATGCTGCCCCATATGATAACTCACTTTCAGGTTCATTTTGAGATGTCTCTGAGAGTATTTACCATGTCACCATGGGCCAATAGGTCAGTTCAAGTAGACACCTGGCTCTGGCAAAGTTTTCCCCCACCCTTTCTTGACACCTCCGCTTACCCCTGCCTTCGCCTCAAGCTCTTAGGAGCTCAGGCATGATTAAATAAAGATCGGTGTATCCCCCCTTTAGGTTAAAACCACCTAGTGCTAAAAAAGAGCTCAGATTTAATAAATGATATTTCTCTTTACTAATACTTAAAAGTAAGAGCAAAACAGAGGAAAACAAATACCCAAGATGTAAGTTCTACTGGTTTGAAGGAAAGCTTTAAACTTAGGATGTCACTTGAATAAAAAAAGCTAATATTGAGAAATCCGTCCAAAAGTTTAGTGCTGCTTAACTCGCTGTTATCATTTGCAAAGGTCTGTAGTAGTTGCAAATATTTTTTTATTTATTTGAGGATGGCTGACCAGCTGACAGACACATCCGAAATGTAGGGAAGAGGAAAATGGAAAACAGAAAAGGGAAGAGAGTGAAAAACAAAGGAACTCAAAAGATACGAATTGGCACACTTGGGTGTGGCTAGGAGCCACGGGTGGTGGATGACTAGACTTAAGTGGCATGGCAGCTCAGGGGCTAGTAGGGTGTACCACCTATGAAGACTGTAAGTTTTCAATGTCATAACAAAGAAACCAGATTAGAATCCAGTTGCCCATCCAATTCTTCCATTTGTATTGAAGTGAGCCGAACAGCCAGGCTTGGAAGTGGTTGGCCAAATGGCTGAGGAACCTGACGATGGCTTGGTTGAAATTGTGGAGGATCCCGTTGAAAGCGTCGAGGGTGATTGTGTGAATGGACCATATTGCAATGCTCACAATTAGAGCTTTAGTGTCTGGGGGATAGGCGAGGCCATGTTGAGTGCCAGGATATTGCGGGATAGTCGGAATTCAGCTGTAGGTGATTGTTGAAACAAGTGCATCACGTTGGCCCAGATATGCGCGGATGGCGGGCACTCTTCCAGGTGGTGTTCTAGTGTGTTGGGTACGCCGCAGATGGCGCATGTCTTGAACATTAAGAAAGTACGGTTGTCTGTTCTAAACGTATGGCGCGTGTATCACCACACTGTGGAGCACACTTGTGGGGATAAGAGGGGGCAGGTGATGAGGTCCCACACCTGCTTTTATGTGCGCAAGTCATATGGGACGTCTTGGTGGTCTAAGTAGTCAATCCAGGAAGGAGGAAAGGGTTTTAGTGGGGCAGGCGCGTTAAACACTGTTTGTCCCCTGTGGAGTTGCACGTAACCAGTTTGAGGGTGAAAGTCTTTGGATTGCTGTGCATAGGAGAAGCTCCAATCCCCTTGTCTTAGGCTGTACAGGATGCGTATGAAATACCAGTTGGTGTTGTGCGGTACAGTGGCGGTTGGATGGGTTCAAAGTATTTCATCAGAGTTGCAGGGTTAGAGGGGGACCTCAGATGTAGTGCCCTTGCGAAGTTATTTTGGGATGCCTTAGCCCAGTGGGGGGATGGTGGGTTAGGTGACGTTGTGAGAGCTACCCATAAGCCTAGGATTTGTGTTGCTCTTTCCATGAAGTTGAGCAGCCCCATCCCGCCTTTCTTCCGTGGGCCATACATGGTCTCCAGCCTGGCATGTGCGCGGTA
This sequence comes from Massospora cicadina, assembly GCA_022478985.1. NCBI lineage: Eukaryota > Fungi > Entomophthoromycota > Entomophthoromycetes > Entomophthorales > Entomophthoraceae > Massospora > Massospora cicadina. The sequence goes on from JAKSZP010002767.1 coordinate 147,739, forward strand.
ACCAGATCATAGCCATTTCTGCAGGAGCTGGTAGACTGCGTTGGTAAAGTTGGCGGAGAAGGGAACTGCGTGGGCAGCAAACCGTAACTTTGACAAGATCAGGGAGTTGGCTAACACAACTCTACCGGTTATACTAGCTTTACTCCTCCACATAATGTCATTCTTTTTGTGATGTTAGCCAAAATGTTGGTTTTGATGGTGTCAAGTGCATATCCACTGGCTTCGAGCCATATGCCCAGATGAAGGACTGGGTTGGTGGCGGGGTGGTGTGCAAAGAGAAAACACAATGGTTTTACTGGCTTGGATCGTTGTTGTGTGGTTGGTTGGTTTGTGTGGTGGTGGGAGGGTGGGGCCCAGTTCAAACTGAATTTTCCCATAACAATTACCTCTGTTTTCTGTTATACAGCATGGCGTTACTCACTGAATCATACTGGTACATAATGCGCTCAATCGCCCTGGCATCCCTATTGCCTGAGACTCCAACAACGCAGTCGTCAGCAAAGGCGAGCATTTTGATTGGTAGTTGTCCCTCCAACCTAATTCCAGTGAGCTTTGAGTTTGCAATACGGAGGAGAGGGTCAATTGTAAAAATGTATAGTAAGGGGCTAAGCGGGTCACCTTGTTTGAGGCCCCTTTGGGGGGTGATGGTATCGGTTAGGAAACCTGGGCCTCTGATTGCAAACCTGAATGAGCGCGTTAGGAGAAGCACCCTGTTTATAAAACGGGGTGGTAGGTTGAAAGCCTTTAGACACTGTTCTAGGTAACCCCAGTGCACTCAGTCATATGCTTTCTTTTGGTCCAGGAAAGCAAGGGCGCCTGTGGGGTTAGCTTGGAAGATGTTGGCAATTGTGGATGTTATCCCAAATTGAGCGATTTGGGATGAAGCCAAACTGATGGGGGGAGAGGGCTGTCTGAGCATGCAACCCAGACACTTAGCTAAGATTTTAGTTAGTATTTTGGTGTCAGTATTGGTGAGAGCGATTGGACACCAGTTGTTTAGGTCTGCCTGATCTCCTTTTTTTGAAGAGTGTGACCACATATGTATCTTGGGCGCCAGGTAGTAGGGATGTGTCTTCCAGGCACTTATTCCTAGTTGCCAGTAGTATTGGCGCGATATAATCAAAATATTTTTTGAAAAATTCATATGGTAGGCCATTAGGCCGAGGACACTTGTTGCACGAGGTTAATCTTATTACCTCCCATAGTTCATCTTTAGTGATGGGTGCTAGTGGGTCTGGTTGACCAGCTATAGTGTCAATATTAGCGGATGATAAAATTTTTATTTCTTTAGGTGATGCAAAATCCGCCATTTACAGGTCGGTGTAAAATTGGTATAATTCAGCCAGTATTTCTGATGGTGTGGATGTCAGTGTGTCATCTGCTCAGCGGACCTGTGTGCAAGTTGCCAAAGTTGAAATTGGTTTAAAACGGCGGAAAAATTGGGCCGTGTGAGTTTCTCCAGATAAAATGTATTTTGATTTGTAGCATACTTCAGTGTAATGCTGGTGTTTTCTAAAGAGGGAGTTTACCTGTGTGGATAGCTGGAACCACAGGCGGCCCCATTGGGGGGTGTATCCCTCACAAGGTGTGTTGTTTTCTAAGAGTTGAAGCTGTCTGATAGACTTGTTGATTGTTGCAGACATCGCAGCTGTTTTTCTGGAGTTCAGGTGGAAGGCTTTCTTGGTTGCATGAGCCTTGAATATTTCCCACTCAGCGATAGGGTTCCCATTAGGTGGTTGTCTTTATTGCTGTGTTTTTAGCACTGTCTCGATCCAAAGTTTAAGTTCCAGAAGATGGATGGTGCTCAGGTGAACTCTGTGCCAGGTTGGTGGCTTTTTGTATTTTTCTGAGGATGATAATGCTATTGACTCCATCCGTGGTCAGAGAAAGGGATAATTGTTGTTGTAAAATCTGATACTCATTGCTGGAAGTCTATAGGGGTGATCATCAGGTCAATCCGGGTCATTGAGACCAGCTGGTTATTGTTGTGGTGGGGCCTCATCATGTTGGTCAGAGTGGGGGCTTGTTTGGGCATGGTGTCACAAAGGCCCAGCATTGCCTTTAGTATGCATAGTTCCGTGTGGCCGCGGGGTATAGCCTTAGACTTGAGTCAGTGGTTGGTAATAGTGTTAAGCCAGCAGTTGAAATATCCCGTGAAAAACGTTGCCTCGGGGAAAGGGATTGAGAGGATATTGGAGAAAAAAATTTGGTGGTCGTTCAGATCATTTGGGGCATACACACATGCCACAGCGAAATTTTCTCCATTCTACTCGTGGTCCGCTAGAAGCAGCTGTCCCTCCAGGTGGGAGGATGTGCTTCAGATATTTACTGGAGGGTCACAATTTGTTCAAATTACCACCCCACAGTGGTATGTCCAAAATGATTTGGCCAGAAGGAGAATGGTTGACCATAAATCCTACTCCCACAGTGGACAGTGGGGTTTTTGGATGGCCAAGATGTCCACAGGGATATTGCGCGGAAAACCATTTTTTTGGCCTGGGATGTGGGGGCCTTGGCTCCCGCAATGTTGAGTGTCCCTGTGTTGATTGCAGTAGTCCGCACATCAGGAACGCTGGGGCGACCCACTGAGGTCACCCAGTTCCTTATCACGGGTCATACTGCGAGTATGGGGCTGATTAGCCAGATTGGTTCCAGTGTGTTGGTCAGCGGTCTTAGAACTGGTTTCGTTCAGTTTCTTCTGGGTCGGATTACTCCATGAAGTTTGGGTCTGGCGTGGGTTGGCTTTTGCCCCATCAGCAAAATTTTTTTTGCCGCTTGCCTGTGGGTTTGATGGGCAGAAACTAGGAGTTAGGGTGATTGGTTTTTGTGCATAAGTGTTGTCACATTGTGATTGGTTGAAATGGTCTTCCATATAATCGCTTATCACACGTGGCTGGCTGGGAGGATTCACAGTGTTGCAAGGTGGATCTGCTCCCACTTGGTTGGAGGTGTTTGATTGGTTGTGTCCAAAAGATTCATCATTTTGGTTGCGTAGGGTTATATGTGGGGGATCTGATTGGTTATTCTGCTGTGCTGCCATAGCATCCACCTGAATCTGTTCCAGGGAAATTGTGGTGTGGGTTTGGATCTCGGCGGAACTCACAGCCTGCTTGCAGGTGGTCTGTGCGCAATGGCAATCATTGCGCAAAATGGGCTCAAACAAAGTGACGCCGGCTCTTTTGCCCTTTAGAAGGTGAAAGTGGAGTCCTTAATTTTGCCAAAAGTTGGGCTTGTTTCATCCATATTGTCCTCACAAAGTTTCGGTGCTTTATTCTTACACTTGATGGAGCATGCATGGTCTTTGTGGCCTATAGCTGAGCAGAATTCACAGATAGGTGGGGTGTGTTCTGGTGTGATGTGGAAGGGGCAAGATACGCTGCCATTGGGGAGGTTGATGGTCGCCGTGTGGGGAATGAGGGTGATATCCTCTACCACATCCTGATTGGGTTCTATAATGGCTATTGCCTTCCCTATACACAGGTGGAGCAGGAGGGGGAATTTTTCAAACAAACTGTTTGATTACGCCATAACCTTTGAGGCCCCCACAGAGCTCATCCACGAGGATGTCACAGTGCACGGTGCTCATGAGTTGGTCAAATATGATGAATAGGTCATTTGCCTCATTCCATCGTGTGCACACCGTGCAGATGGTGCAGTCTTCATTGTTAATCTTTACAGAGAATATGATTTTTGCTGCTTCCGCCACTTCTTCCGTAGCCATGAACTCAACGTCCACCCATCCTCTATGTAAATTTTTATAATTTACTGAGATGGTGTTTGGAAAAGTCACAGAGAAGGCTGACCCAACTTTTTCCACAATTTGAGGGAAGTATTACTGACCATAATTCTAAGGCCGTGCTCAAGGGAGGACAGGGGTTGGGATTGTTCTATTTTGGTATATGAACCCATTTTTTGCAGAAATTGCAAAACTTCAGGTGCGGCACTGTACTCATCCTTTTTGGTGGGAGGGTGTTAACATTCTGCCAGGGCGTTATCCCCGGCAGGTTGGGAGGGCTTCAGGCTTTTTGTGCTGGCCACATTCGCCCAACTGGTGTTGTTGCGGACAAATTTGATCATATTCCTGGTTGATTGTCAATCTCAGAGAAATTGCGTAAAATTGTGTTACTAAAAAGTGATAGTAACGGGAAAGAAAAGCTTTTTTTGCAAATATGATATTTGATAAGCAACATATATAAAAATTCGAGGTAAAGTTCACAAGCTAATTCCAAGATGCCATTTCAGGACGTAAAAATTCAAAAAAAAACCATTATAGGTCATGGTGGCTTTTAAGATCAGTTTAGGAAAGATAGTAAGGCGAAAACCATCTGTTCAATCCAACCATCAATGTTTGAATGTTAAATAATTTATAATGCTTATGGATTGGATAAAAAACAATGAAATCATATGTAAAAAATATCTGGTAGATTGTATAAAGATGGGTTAATTGGTGACAGATAATTTTGTAAAGTTTACTCAGATGATCATGTTATAAACATGCTATACTTGGCGATGTTTAAAGTGATCTTGATAGATGAAAAGGTAACTTTTTAGTACTAGATGGTCCTAACCTGAGGGAGGGATTCATCAATGTCATTTAATTACACCTGGGCTCCTGAGAGCCAGAGGCGGGGAGGGAAGGAAGAGACGTCAAGAAAAGGAGGGGTTAGTGCTCCATAGCCTTGACGATGTTGAGACTGAGAGGGGGTGGGTTGGCGACATAGTTGAGAGCTTTGTGACCATCACAAAGTGCACTATTAATTGGGCAATTATGTGCTTTAGGGTCCATATTTGAGAATCATTAACTTACTGAAGTAAGAAATGAGGATTTTCCATAGTTCCATGGCATAGGCAAGGAATCAGAGGGTTTGGTGGCATCTAGGCATGGTCTTCTCAAAGAATTGATCTTTAACAGGGTTGCCAGTAAAGGGAAGTCATGGAGGAGCGCGCGGAGTTTGGTCCTGAACTTGGTGACCTAAGGGCATGTGAAAAAGCTGTGGAGATGGGAGCCAATAGTATTCAAACAACGAGGGCAGCTGAAGGCGTTGAAAGGTAGAGCCGATCCTTTGTCCTGTATAAAAATTAGAACGTCCAATATAGAGTGTAAGACAATTTTATATGAAATATTGGGTGGCAAAACCTTCCAAGGCATCTGAAGGTTTATGCTCGGTGAGGGATGGAGGTGGTTAAGGTGGAGCGGGTAAATTAGAGATTTATTATGGGGTTCAAGGTGAGATATGACTGCCTATCAATTGTGTACTATCACATGGTGATTGGCGAGAGTTGGGCCATCCTATTTGTATAGGAAAGCATGGTATACGCGCGCGGCTTTCATCTCAGGTCAAGGAAAGCTTTTTTTTTTTTAGTACTAGATGGTCCCAACCCAAGGGGGGATTCATCGATGTCAGGTCAAGGAAAGCTTGATTCCAAAATTTAGAGGAGTAGAGTTTTATGCGAAAGCCTTGGTAGTTAGTGAGCTACTCCCATAAATATGTCATCAATGCTCTAAGGAAGTCCCAGAGATTCTAACGCTATTGGAGGAGGGTTGGAGAACACTGGACAAAGGGATTGCATTCTAGCATATAAATTGGGCGAAGGAGCTTCAAATAAAATGAGGGTGCATGATAGCAGGTGTCCAAAAGCCCTAGACCCCCTCCATAGAGGGGTGGGCTATAGTTGAAAGAGCTGTGGGTAGGTGGTTGGAGCCCCCAGATCCAAAAGCAGAAAATAACGTTAAACCGCGTATAAAAGGAGTCTGAGGATGAACAGGCATGCGCGAGAAATCAAACTTTAGGTAGCTGTGACACATTGGCCATCAGGCCTAACAATGGTAGTTATATTACATCTTTTCAGCTGGCAATCCTGGAGTTCACTTCCAGGATCATGTCCTCATTTGCACTGAGTGCAACTCTTGGTTAGTAATCAGTAGCCCCAGGTTATGGAAGATGCCACTTGTAGGCTTTAGACCAAATGGAGGGAATGTGAGTGAGTCGATCTGTACACCGTTGATTTATAGGTGTTGACTTTGGCGTTGGACGCCTTGGTGTAGCTCTAAAGAATCACAGTAGCAAGTGTAGTATTCTCAGGGCAACCAAAAGCGATGGCAGTGTCATACACGAATGCCATAGTGCGGGTAGGGGCCTTACCTGGTACTATGTTCTCCATCAGCTTCTCCTGCAAATAGTCCAGTAGGGCATCAAGAGCGATATTGAAAAGGCTGGGGCTCAGAGGATCACCTTGACGGAGACCCTGCTCAACAGTAACTACATCTGTGAATCCTATTTATTCAAGGACTCTGAGATGGAGTTGTTCATAGAGTGCGGATATTAAACGTCTATTTGTAGAGGTAAGGTGGAAGAAGGCTAAAGAAGCATCTATGTACTTCCAGGAAACCTGATCATAAGCCTTCTCCTTATCCAGAAGAGACACAAAACAACAGCCCTGAGTGAGTTAGTAGACAAAGTCGAATGGAGGTCATTATAACTATTCTATAGCGACTCCCTAGGATAAAACTATGAAAAGGAGTAGTTCAAGCAAGGTGACACACATGCTGTTATGTAGTTGGCCAGAAGCTTTATGAATAACTTGTGGTCCACGTTAGTCATGGCTATAAGGCGCAGATAGACATGTTCTCAAGTCTGACTTCTTATGAACTAGGGCTGTGATTAAACCCTAGAATCTGGGAGGACCTCACCTTTGCTAATTTGAGATGAACAGATGCATAATAATTTGGCTGTCACTGAAGGGTATAAAAGTATACTTTAAAAGTTGTGCCCTCAGAGCAGGGGTTATAAGCTGCTGAGATATAAGGAGGCTTCTAATAGCCTCATGCCAGGTGATAGGGACCAGAAGAGCTTCTTCTGCCTGTAAGTCAGTGGGAGGCTCTGGAGTAGCCATATTAAGTCTTGGCTATCGGACGGGTCTGCTTGGTCAGCAAGGAACAAGTTGAATAGAAGTGGTGCAGTTTCTTTGTGATGTCTTCTTTTACCGTTTTAGTGATGATTCCAATATTCAGTGTTGTGATTTACTGCGATATGTATATGTCTTTTTGCTTTTTTAAAGAAGAAGCGGGTATGGCGTTCCCAAAAGGCATAATAGCAGGAAGATGGGATTTGGCTGCCCAATCTTTCTACAGTGCAAATTCTTGCGAAGGGCTTCATGAGTAACTTTATTATCATTAAGCCAACTAGGAAAGGGATAAGGTTTTTAATTCCGTTATAAATTTTTAATTATAGCTTAAGTCTTCTTGACTCTTGCCCAAGCCTCTGCCATCTGAGCTTTGGCACAGACATAAGCCACTTGATTAAATCCCACCTTGGTTGCTGCACAACTCGCATTGAGGTTGCTTGGGTGGGTAGTGGGGAGAGAAAGTTGTCCTGTATTATTGAGTACAACCTCTAATAACAAAGGGACAGTTTAGAAGAGCCGGGGCAACCCTTATCCAGAACCCATGCGATGGCCTGAGTGTGTGGTAAGGACAACAGTGAATAATATGTATTCACTTAGATGATGTCGCGTGCCATTGGAGATGAGACACAGCCACCCAGAAGGGAGTTTATTAGTGCTAAGTCAATGTGCGATGCTGCTTGAATTTCCCTCTGTTATACTAGAACATGTTCATACAACTAAGGACAGACGCAGAGGGTGGCAGAGAATCTGTGAAGCTTATAGTTTGAAGGTATTCCTTGAGTCTACTTGATCCAGATTTTTCTTTTGTTGCAGGCGGATAAGAGTCATGAACGTGTCTTATGGTAGTTTTGAAAGCTCTCAATAGGTTTGTATTCTTCAGGCGAACTAGGTGGACTAGGTCCTCCAAAATTTGTATCTAGTCAGCCCCTGCTTAAGGTAGGTTTATACTGGAGACGAAGAAAGAGAATTTAGCCGTTCTGAGATTGGCTAGTATAAGATGGCCACTAGGTGTTGCGAGAAGGTGCAGGTTTTGATTCATAGATTCAGAATTATAAGGGCGACATGTTCTGACTAGAAGGAGTTGTCTTCAAGCTGATCATTTCATGCTTTATGTTCATTGGGGTGAAGGTAAGGCTCCTGGACAGCAACAACGTCAATATGTTCTAACTTGAAGCTGCAAATAAGGCGTGCTCTCCATTTAAACCCGTAGACCATTTAAGTTTATGGATATTAGTATCAGGGTACTTCAGCGGGGACTCATAACTGCTCCCATCCTCATCCTGGGGTTAGCAGCGCTTAGACCTGAAGCTGGAAGGTAGCTATTTTTGAGTTCCTTAGGTAGACTATTTTTGCAAGACAAGTGAGCACTGGGGTAATTCAAGGGTGGCTGGGGGAGGGAGAGGAGGGATCTAGAGAACCAGTCAAGGATGCTGCACCAGCTATGTTTTGGAGGAGGTTCCTGAGGTTGCTCAATGGTGACCTTGGCAGTATCCTCATTGGATGATACTGAGTCCATCCTCTCTTCTTCCAATACTCCAAAGGGGCTTTACAAGATTTATAGGGTAGGGGAAGTAGGGCTCAGTACGTTATTGCGTCTACCACAGGATGTAGATTGTCAATCATTGCTGGTCTGATCCTCATTATAAGCTCCATTTTGGTGCAGGAGAGTGTTATTGGAGACTGGTGGGAGTTCGTTGGAGCTCTGGGTGGGTGTGGCTGACGATGGCCTTGAAGGAGATGCCATATGCTTTGAGGGAGAGGTTACTGACGCTGGAAGAATGGAGGGAGTGCTCACTGGGAGAGAGGCTTAAGTCCCAAAGTGTGTGGATCTACAGTTAGCACGCAGTTTCAACTGAAAAACGAAGGACTTCAAGGTAAGATCTTATATTGAACCCATTCTTTGGATTTTGAATTACTGCTGTAGTCACGTGGGAATGATTTCTACCTGGTTAAAGCTCATGGGTAATGGCTGAGAGGGAATTTTTCGAGCTTTGCAACCATTATACAGGTGTCCTAGGGCGTTACACCATGTATAACAAGTTCGCGATTGGGAAAAGTTAAAAAAGAAGATCTTTAAGAATGTCCCAACAACTGCCACAAGAGTAGTTACCTCTATATTGTGGGCCACAGTGAGGGAGGGTATAAATAATGCCCTTTCCAGGAGGGCTCTTTGATTAAGAGCATAGTAAAATGAGACAATAAAGTCTACTGTGAGTACAGACCTAAATTATATCAAACTAAAATGCATAGCCTGATTAATTGATTCAGTATCATTAGACATTGGAAGTTGGAAAACGTAACATATGAGATTTTCTCAAGGTGAGAATATGTGCGGGAGATACAGAGAAAATTACGTGGAATAACAACCTGAAGGGTGGCATCATGGTCATCATGACAGCTTCCGTGAATCCCACATCAATTTAGTGTCCCTCTGCCGATTAATGGATGGTGGTGTTGATTAATAATGTCTCTGAAATTGATGCAAAGTATGAGAAATAATTCTCTATGTAGTATCAACTGGGCTATGCCCATAGTAAAGGAAATTTTATGAAAAAGGGTTAGTGGGGTAGAGCTTTAGCAAACTAGTTTCTGCACATTTCTTTTTAACATCTGTAATAAATGCCACTTCTCTGGGATCATATTATGATATTACTGGTGTAAGGGGTTTTTGTTAAAGCCCAGTGGTCCCTTAGTGAACTTATACTTGATTTGAGCTGAATTTACAGATAAAATTTTAGTAGGTGGTGAGGGCTTTTTTTTGTGGTTATATGTTTGCTTGTGGAATCCAGTGGTTGCTGGTGCTGCCTAACGCTGGGGAGAAATTGCTTGAGAATCTTCAGTTTGGTTATGCCTATTTAGATTGGAATTAATATCAAATATTTAGTGAGGATTCTAATTCATTATATCTCACACTTGTACTTACAAAAGTAATTTGACTTTTGGGTGTGATTTTCATGTGTTAAACTCTATAACTTAATGAAACTTAAATCTTTTATAGCATGAGTTGAGTAAGTGCCAATCTAGAAGTGCAGGTGAATGGGCTTAAATAGGATAAATGTCATTGAGCTGGTGCAAAGCACTATATTTCGATTCAGTAGTTTCACATTTAGTAAACTAGGTGTGAGGCTCTGAGGAGCCCAAGTTCGCACTGTTGTGCACTGCACGGTTCCCAGTAAACCATCTGAGGGTCCAAGCAACAAGAAAAATAACGACCCAAAAGCCTATTATCTGACGGAGAAGCTGACATCTTAACAGTGCATGTTGGTCACAATGCGCGCCATGATGGCCAAAAATGCGTTTAAAATGATGAACTAAACAAAATTTCGGAAATTAAGATTTTATTTAAAAAACTGTGAAATAAATGAGAACAAAATAGACCAGTACCCTTGCATGCGAGGGCGCTAGATTTATGAGGGAATATGAATTGAGAATTCCCATTCTGTCCTTGGACGCTACATCCTCTTCTCAGGTTTCAGGTTCAGGGTTTCACTTGAAAAAGAAGGTCAGAATTGTGAAAAGATCGTAATACTTGGGGTTGAGAGTGGTGATGGGGCATGCCATTATTGGATAACTTAAAACCTTGGACTTAGAATGTCTGACCTGAGCCTCCTAGGTAGCATATTTCTGTTCCATACCTCTGAAATGAGTATCGTCAAATTCTATAAATGATTGAGCTTCTCCATTTTGTAGTCTAAAGCGTCAGGGTAACATCAAAATTGATTGCGCTACTTTCAGGGTGAACTCCATATCATCATGAAAATACCTCACCTTTTTGATTTTTTTTTTCACCTTTTAACAATTTTAAAGAACATGAATCTTCAAAACCTTCAGTGAGGGGCGTTTAATCCTGGTGAGCCAGGTAGTCATCTGACACACGCTCATCCTTCAGCTCCTTCTGGACCTCTTAGACCTTCAGGGCCTTAGGGCACTTCAGGATCATCAGCTCCATCAGGACCCTGTGGCCCTTGTAGCCCTTCCATCCCTTTAGTAGTAGTGGCAGTTCTGCGCTGCGTTTGGTTAAGCAAGGCTTCACCATGATTAAACTGATGCACTAGCGCAGATGTCAAGTCTTGGTATAGGTGTTTCCTTTATTGAAGTGTGCTGAATATACTTGCATACCTTAGATATCAAACCTTATAGTTGTTGGGTGAGTTGTACCTCCACATACCTGTAAATTATAGATTTCAGCGAGGCAATTTGACTCTGAGCATCATTGATAATGTTCCAGTTTTCCTGAATTTCTTTCCTAATTATCCCAAATATAATCTTAAGTGGCCTCATAAAAAAACTAAATTGGAATTAAGGTCATCCTTTAAACCTAGCTATCATAACATCTCAGGATGGTGTAGCCCCCACTTTGTTGGAGGATATTAGATGGCTACGTGTGTACAAACTGGCTGATAGGGTTCTGTACCACTGATCAGGATAATTGCTTGCAAAGTATCTATAATGTAGAGTCTCCACATAAGAGGAGACAAAGTGTACATGTGAATACTGGTCCAACTCTCAGCGGAATAGGCCATGACTAGCAGGCCAGTCTAAACATTATCTGCTGTCTCCCTGACTTAATTGACCATCTATTATTTCTGGCCACCTCTTCCCTCCTCACTGATACTGGCGAAGCTGTGGTTACCATTTTCTAAATGAATGATCAGTTGGTAGCCTGCCTTTGATTGTTTGTATGGTCAATTGCCAATTTTATAAGCAGCTCCCAGATGGCTTTGGATGAATTCTTTCATGGTCAAATTGTCTAATAAACCTCTACTTTCCCCTTTGTCCACCCTCAAAATGGGAACTTCATTATTGGATCTGCTGGTTGTGCACCACTAGTGCTAAAACAATGATTGAATTTGCTGACTTGGCCTTGGGTTCTGTTCCCAATGTTGAATCAGTTTTTATATTGGTTTCTAATCCTAATGCCATCCTGACACTTGATACTATGTGATCCAGCTCACCTGTCTCTGCAATCTCGTTGGTGTCTTCAGAAATGACTGCATCTGCCAATAAACAGAATTACGCTTAATTTTTACTATCAATGATATTCTTGTTGGGGCACACCAGGTGTCCTTCAGTTTTTGGTTGACACTGGAGCAGCGGGCAATTTCATGAGTCTGGAGTTGGCCCAGCAGCTGGATCTTAACTTGGACCTGGTACTAGCAGTGTTGGTCGCCTCGTTGGCCTCCCAACCATCCTACAAAGTACAGCGCCAGTAATCTCCTAAATTCACCAGTTTAGTTTTGCGATTGCTTCTTGGCAATTCCTAACCTCATGTTCCCAGTGATTCTGGGTGTGAATTGGTGGTGTTGGCAGCATGTACAAATCCACTTAGAAATCTAACATGCTGTCATTTTCCAACAGTCAGGTGGAGGGTGAGTTCCCTTTATTGATACCCTTACCAAGGCTCAAAACCATGGATCAATTACAGCCCTTATATCCCCTATAGGTCTTCCGCCAGATTTCCCTGCTGCGCTGATGGGCTATCAAAGCATTTTTGATTATGGAAAAGGCTAACTGCCTTCCCACGCATATGGAATTTGACTTGGTTTTGGACTACGGTAAAGGTGGTAAACATAAATTGCCCACTGTACCCACTTATGGAGGAGTAAGTTGCTCTCAATACCTGGTTGGATGACATGCTCAAGAAGGGTTAGTTGTTCAGAGACATCTCCTGTTGCCTCTTCCATTGTCTTTGCTAAGAAGGCAGATAATTCCCTTTGTCCCTGCTTGGATTATGGCCATCTTAACAATATCATGGTCCACAACTGTCAGACCTTCACTTTCTCGACCTAGGAGAAAGAATTTTGGAGGTATGAGTGCTTCTGAATCTGCTACCATGATTAGCCCTACACCTGCCCAAACTTCAAATAATATTATGGTTATTAACAATATGAGTACCAAGGGCGAAAAGACCCTAGTGGATTCTCAGTGGAATCCTGACTATTGGAGAAATAAGGAATATAATCAAAATCGGCCTAATAAGGTAAAAACTAATAATAGGATTACTCCAACTTCTTGGCTGAATCTGAGATGTTCAGTATTGCATAGATCCGAACCTCTGCAAGGTGAAAAGATTTTACCCATCAATGATTGGGTGCATATGAACAAATCATTACCACTCAGATCTGAACCCTCCTGAGGTGCAACAATCCTACTTGATGATGATAGGGTAAAGATTAACCAATCATTACCACATGAATCAGCCCACCGCTGAGGTGAAAATATTTTGCTAAATGGTGATTGGATAAAATACATCAAATTGTTACCACACGGGTTGATTTGCTTCAAAAAAATTTTATCTTTGATCTGATAGACTGAAAGCTTATATTCCCTAATTTAGACAGCTGAGCTTTGCATTCTTTTGCCTCAAATATTGATAGTCTCAAAAATCAAACTAGTTTAAATAGGAAAAGCTAGTATTGACAAAGGGGCCTTTCTTGGTTTTGCTGCGCTCATTATAATAAAAAACATAAAAATTATAAAAAAGTATTATTTTTATACTTTTATTAAAAAGTAAGTTTCTCACTCTGAGAAATCATTTGTGGCCTCCATTCGCAGATCCCACAAATTGGTGCTCACTACAGGGGTCAATCCCTCTGAATACTTTGATAAAGTATTAAAAAAGTAATGGAGGCTGAAAACGTGAGAAGCTCTCTTGGATCTCAACTAGTTGCTCTCAAGAAGCAACTAGCCAGCTTTTCTCTCGTCTTGAAAAGTTAGAAAACAGTCTATTGAACTATTGGGAGTGAGGCCACCTAGGCCTATCCTCTCTACAACATCTGCAGCTTCAGTGCAACATATAGCAGAGATCCCTACTGAGGATTCTTTTTCCACTCAGCCAACAAGTATATCCCCCATTACAGTTACAACCTTGCCCATGGTTGAGAATACCTTGGGGGCCAACTCCGAGGGGGGTCACAATGATGCTGGGTAATACTTATTGGGAGCTCCTGCAGAAGTGGAGGTCCCTGATCGCCTAAACACCGAAGGGGTAGATGAAACCACCATACCTGAGGAAACTTACCTCCACCAAGTTATAGGTTGTATGGAAACTATTGAGACAGCCAGCAATGCTGATCAGCTCCTATCAAGTCTAATTCACCCTTTACAGCGAAGGCATACCATGCAGTCTATTATGGAGACTCACCCTGAGACTGCACGCAAATTAACCTCCACATTTCATCTCCAGGAGGACCTAGCGCTGTTGACCAACTTTGGAAGCACACTTACCAAGGTTGAAGTAGTTGTACATAAAGTCCAGGTAATGGCTATCCTGGATACGGGTTCTACAGTAAATGTAGTTTCATCTCAGCTGATAAAAAAGATTAAGTTGATGCCTGACTTGGATTGTATCAAGGAATTTGGAACTGCGGGCCCAGACAACACCCGCGCTCTTGGTGCTTACTCTTCTCTTCCCATAAGCGTTGGGAAGCTTATCTTATCGGCCCCCACTGTGGCCTTAGATAACAACTCCTATGATATGCTCATAGGTACACAATTTATGATCGAATATGATGGCATCATCAACCTGAAACAAGGGTTCCTATCCTTAATGAACTACGAAGTTTCATTAATCATAACCTACAAAGAACCCGTCAAGAATGTCTACACCTGCTTGGTTGAATACCCCTCTTCCGCTTTGTCTTTACACTATGTTACTTCTGGATGTAACTCTAAGAAATTGCCTGATTCAGTGGAGGCTAGCGATGGTATTCCATTTTATGCAGCCAATGAAGTGGTGATTAAGCCTGGTGAATAACGAGTGGTTGATACAAAAATCACACTTCAAATCCCACGCCACTGCTTATTACACCTCTTAAGCATTGATGGAGTTAGCCCTTTTGAGCCTCAGGTATTTCCTGGCGTTTTAGACCCAGCCTATCAGAGGCCTATTATTCTATTGTAGGGAAACCTCACCAAAATGGACATAATTGTAAAAAACACCAGGAGGTGGGCCGAGGGTTTTTACTCCCTGTGGAGGAAGTTGAACAAATCCACTCCATTGGCTCAAAGGCAGATTTAGGCCTGCCCAAAGATAACCTGGTATGTACCTTGCTGAACGTCCAATTTTGAATGAGCTGACCTCAGATGAGTTGGAGAAAGTGCAAACTCTTCTGAAAGTATAGTGATATATTTTGAAATCGGACAATGATTATGGCCACCTGAAGGGCTGGTGCCACTCCATTGATGTGGGTGATGCTCATCCCATACAGTCCAAACCTTATCGCAAGTCCAAGGTGGAAGAACAAAAAATGAGGACAAAACTCACGCAGTTATTAGACGCGGGGTTATTAGTTCCTTTGCAAAGCCCTTGGTCCTCCCCCCTTTGCTAATTAAAAAGAAAAACGGAGGTCACCGGGTAGTTATGGACTACTGCAATTTAAACAATCTCACAAAAAAGGATAGCTATCCTATCCCGCGCATTGACGATGCCCTGGCCCAGATCTCAGGCTCAAATTTATTCTCTGCTATGGACTTGGCCAGTGGTTATTGGCAAATGGATCTATCTCCCCAAGACCAGGAGAAATGCGCTTTGATATGTAGTGAAGGTCTTTTCCAACCCACACGATTACCTCAAGGGTTGTGCAACGTGCCTGCATCTTTCCAGCGTGCAATGTATCACATTTTGCAAGATCTCAAGTTAGCCTGCGTTATCATCTACCTTGAAAATATTACCATATTCTCGAAGACCTTTAATGAACACCTTGAACATTTAAATGAGGTATTCCAATGCTTATGACGCTCCACTATCAAATTAAAGCCTTCAAAGTGTTCGTTCTTCCAAAAGAAATTAAATTTCCTCGAACATACCATTTCTTGAGAGGGTATCAAACCCATACAAGATAAGGTTAAAGCGATTGCCAGTATGCCTCCCCCCAAAAACCTATGGGATATACAGGTATTTTTAAGGATGATGGGGTACTACCATCAGTTCATCCCTAAGTTTGCCCAACTCAGCAAGCCTCTCGTTTGCTTACTAAAAAGAATATCCCTTTTCAATGGGGATACTGAACAGAAGGCTGCATTTGAAATGATGAAGCTGCTGCTGCAAAAACGGCCTATACTAAGGCATCACAAATTTGGAAAACCATTCATCCTGTTTACAGACGCTTCAGATTATGCTGTTGGGGCCATCTTGGCCCGTATAGATGAAAAGGGGTAGATCATCCTGTCTCATATTTTAGCAAAATGCTATCAAAGGCAGAGCACAATTATAGTATTACCAAAAAGGAATGTCTCACCATTCTACTCGCAGTGAAGCATTACCACCCTTTCTTGTATGGGACCTCTCTCACTGTGATTACGGACCACGCATCTTTAAAATGGTTACAAAACATGAAGGACCCTATGAGGTGCTTAGCTCGATGGGCTCTAAAGCTCCAGCATTATGATTTGAAGATTGAACACCGCGCTGGAACCCGCCACATGAATGTTGATGGGTTAACTAGGCTGCCCATCCTCCACCTAGATAATAGTGAAGCAGAGCGGCTGTATGATCTTCTAATGACCCCAAACGACTGGGAAGATGAGGATGAGCCTGTACAAAGGATGTTGGCCCAGCACTCCCATACACTAAAGTGGATAGCGGGAAGTTGTACAAGCAAGTGGGGACAAAGTGGCTGCCTTACCTATGACCCTCAGAACGTGTACCTGTCATCCTGGAAGCTCATTCAACTTTAGGCCATGGAGGAGCAAAGAAAACCTATGAATGAATTAAGGATTGGTACTTCTGGGAAGGAATCATGGAAGCTATCATCAAAGTCTTGGATGCTTGCCTTACGTGTAAGAAGCAGTCTCAATTCAAGACTAGATATCAATATCTGCCGACTACCCTGAAACAGCCATTTCATACAATAAGCTTGAACGTAGTAGGGCTGCTTCCTCAAACCATAGGTGGAAACAGGTATATTTTGATAGGCATTGACCAATTCACAAAGTGGGTTGAAGCTGTGGCGTTGCCAGCCCAAACTGCTATGGCAACTGCAACCTTTCTTCATCAAAATATCTTCACTCGACATGGGTGCCCTCAAGTACTACTCTGCGACAACAGGAAAAATTTCACCTCCAGAGTAGTTAAAATCCTAGCTACTTCTATGGGAGCCCAGCAACTGTTCTCCGCTCCATATAACCCATCAACCAATGGAACAGTGGGGTGAGCAAATGGTACCCTGGTTTCTATTTTATGGAAAATGGCAATGTCTGATCCCCTTCATTGGGATCATTATCTCCCAAGCGCGCTTATGGATTACAGAATTAGCTATCATCAAATTCTGAAAATGTCCCCTTTCTGAGTATTATATGGCAGGGAACCAGGCATACCTGCTCTGTTAGCTAAGGATGTCTTCTCTAGAGGAGAGGAACCTAAGAAAGCCATGTGAAGGTTAGCTAACCACATCATTCAACTTCAATCAAAAAGCTATGACTAACCTAGCCAAAATGGTCACTAAAGAAGGCCAAGCTGCCAATGAGCTCCGAGCTCCCCTACCCTCTTTCCAAGTATTGAATAAGGTTTTATATTATCACAATTGCATAACTCCTTGAAGTGGCAAACTCAGATCAATCTGGGAGGGGCCATTTACCATCACATATAAGAGAGGAAATGAGTATTCTATAAAGTCTCTGGCCACCGGAATTATCATAAACCAGGTACATGGCTGCTTCCTATGACCCTACACCCCTCCCAACATTCTTGAGGGGGGCAATGTCAGACCTTCACTTTCTCGACCTAGTAGAAAGAATGTTGGAGGTATGAGTGCTTCTGAATCTGCTACAATGATTGGCCCATCACCTGCCCAAACTTCAAATAATATTGTGGTTATTAACAATATGAGTACCAAGGGAGAAAAGACCCTAGTGGATTCTTGGTGGAATTCTGACTATTGGAGAAATAAGGAATATAATCAAAATTGGCCTAATAAGGTAAAAACTAATAATATGATTACTCCGACTTCTCAGCAAATCTGAGATGTTCAGTATCGCACGGATCCAAACCTCCTTGAGATGAAAAGATTTTACCCATCGATGATTGGGTGCAAATGAACAAATCATTATTACTCAGATCTGAACCCTCCTGAGGTGCAACAATCCTACTTGATGATAGGGTAAAGATTAACCAATCATTACCACATGAGTCAGCCCACCACTGAGGTGAAAAGATTTTTCTCAATGGTGATTGGATAAAATACATCAAATTGTTACCACACGGGTTGGTTTTACCTCAAAAAATTTTATCTTCAATCTGATAGATTGAAAGCCTATATTCCCTAATTTAGACAACTGAGCTTTGCATTCTTTTGCCTCAAATATCAATAGTATCAAAAATTGAACTAGTTTAAATAGGAAAAGCTAGTATTGACAAAGGGGCCTTTCTTGGTTTTGCCACGCTTATTATAATAAAAAAATAAAAATGATAAAAAAGTTATTATTTTATACTTTTATTAAAAAGTAAGTTTCTCACTCTGAGAAATTATTTGTGGCCTCCATTTTTAAATCCCACAACAACACTTACCCACTGCTATTGGAACAGACAATTGGCCAAATGATTGCCAAGTCACAGGTGTTTTCAGAACTTTTTTTTGTTAATGCTCTTATTCAAATTCAGGTGATGGAAGGTCAGGAATGGCCTACTACTATAAGGACAAAATGAAGAATAATCCAATTTTGAGTGATGTTTTTTGGGCTAAAGAATGCGCCCACAACATTCCAAAAGATGATCAATAGTGTGCTGGGTGATCACCAGTTCATCTGCGCAGTCGCATATATTGATGACATCCTGGTACACTCTCCCTCCCCTGAACAAAATGAAAAAGCTTGGAGGCGGTTATTGTCATCCTGCATAAGGTGGGCCTGTACGTCAAACTTTTATAATGCAAGTTATAATGAGAGGATGTCACATTCTTGGGTAACTTCATCATAAAAGATGGGTATGACATTCCCCCAGAAAATTAGATATCATCCGTGAATAGACAACTTTAACAACCCAGAAGCAATCAAGAAGCTTCTTGGGCACTATTGTATTTGTTGTAAAATTGGCAGTATGTGAGGGATACACTGAAGGGTTTTGGTACATGGTTTGACCCACTTGAGCAACTAGGATCAATGATGTGGGTGTAAGTCCTGGGGACCAGCCCCTACAACTGGATATGGAGCAGCATCCCTTTCAGACCAAAAGGGGGCCAAAGGCCCAAGTGGCCCCCCTGTCACAGTTGAGTGACCTGGCGCATGTGGTTGATGAGCGCTGGGTGACTGCCCTTCCTCCTAGAGATATTCAGATCTCTCCCCTCCCCCTCCCCAACACTGGTAAAATTAATAGAGGGGACCTGCCAGGAGATTATGCAGGCCAGGGACCATGGGTGGGCCCCTGGGACCCCTTACTCACCAGGGGAAACTTACCAAAATTTTGAAGAAACAGCCAGTGCTGGTATCAGAGCTCAGTCTGCTTTTAGGCTAATGGAGCTAATCTAGACTGGGCAGGTCCAACTATAAGATTAAAACCTGATTTGGGTTTTAAACCAGGTTACAAGTGACTTGGACCAGTTGCCCCTACCTCCTGGAATGGATCTGGGAAGTCTGGATTGTGTAAATGATCAAAATTGAGAGTTCAGACCAGGTTGTGGACAACTGAGCACCAAGGCCACAGCCCCCAAACAAATCCAGGAAATCTGAACTGCGTGAGCAGCCCAACTCAAATGGTCAAGGCCTGGATTGGTACCATTGACCTGGTCTGGCCCAAAAATTTGGGAAAATCTGCAAAAGTTTTTTTGATTTTTGCCAAGATTTTGGGCATCCCTCCACCCCCCACCCACCAGCCAACCAAACCCCATCGCCAATCCCCAATCACCCAATCCCTCAGCATCCCCACTATGCGATTCTCCCAATACTTAAGGCAACTGCCCTGCTGATAGGCAGTTGTCAATTCATTCTCTATTCTTCCCGCGCTTCACGCTAAAATAAAGCCAAATATCCCAAACGCCTTATTGCAGACTCCGCCTGTTTGCTTTTCTTCAAAATTCTGCCGATTGATCTGGCAAAGCGTGCTGCCACCCAAATAACCTCCCAATGATTGCTGAATGGGTCATCTGGTCACTTGACCCTGCCACGCGGTGGTGGATTGTAACCGCAGCAAACCGCCTCATTTTCAATGATGGAGTCAATTCTCCATCTGTTTTCGCATACCCATCTAATGTAAACCCATCCATTTGATTCGCCGTTGGGATTCCTGAGACCACTCCCCCATCGGAGCAGCCTCAGGGCGCCCCCGCCCCAATGCCTGCGAGTTAGCCCCCAATCTGGCTCATCCACCGCTAATCCCACCCACCTGGGGGCTCTGGAGCCTCCGCCCAAGGGGGGCTCACCCCTAATGCTCATCGTGTGTCCATTTTCCCCTCTGACAGCACCCCTGCCCGCGCGGTGGGCCCTGTGCCACCCCTCTTTGGCGTACAGGCTCAATTATTAGTAACTGAAGGCCAGCAACTGCAAGCCCTAGAGGAGTCGTCATCCTCCCTGCCTCTCCCACCCTTGGGAGTTGCCCCCAAAGACTTGCGGTTGCCCCATTGCAACCTTCTGGTTTGCCTTGGGGGCCTTCAGTACATTTATAAACATTTACTTTTCTCACGTCCCCATTAGATAACCCCTTCTTCTAGTCACATGGACCGCTGTGCCCTTGGCATTCTGGGCTCTCCACTGGGTGCTCACACACCCCGACTGGGAGCCCAGTCTAATTCTTATCAGCTGCTTCCATGACATAATGAACTGACATTAAGCTTGGCATTCTCTGCCCTCCTCGCTGGCACTGACGAAGCGTTGGCCTATGCCCTTACCCTGAACATGCTCTCTCTTTGCAAGCTGGCCTTCTCCTGCTGGTCGGCTGCCTCCTTCATCCAAGAGTGCCACCAGTTTGCGTTGACCTGGTACCCACCCCGCCAAGCCCTGGCGACAATTGTCACCCCATCAGCCAACATGATAGGGTTGGGAGTCCCCCTATTCTTTCTGATGAGGTGGCTGACCAAATACTGGGTGTCCTGGAGGAACTTCAGGTGCGCTTCACTGCTGATGGTGGGAAATCTCACCTTCCCTCTGATGCTCAGCAGAGCATAGCTCTCCTCGACGCCCTAGATGGGGACACCCACCAATAGGTCAGGGGAGTGCTCCGCTCTGCTGCTAAGTCTGGGAGCCCCACCCCCCTACAGGCGCTGGTCACTTCAGCGGTCCAGGCCCCTGAGTCTAGACCGGCGCGCCTCCTCTGTCTCTTCACACTATGACAGACAGCCACAGACCTACCCTCCCTTATCTAAGCCTTTGTGGTCCTGGCCCTCACAGTGCCCATCCCTCCCAAAATTGCTATCTCCGCCTTCCGAGCTACCTTGGACCCCACTGTGGCCACCCATGCATCTTGGGACCCCCTCCCCAGGTCCTTAGAAGTTGCATTCTCTGTGGCTCGTGCAATCGGGGCCAGGCCTTTCCATACCCCCGCATGTGCTGTCGCAGCTCTTGAGGTACCGCATGCCACCCCTCTCCTCCTGCCAGTGGTCGCGGCCAAGGGAAGCGCCCCCCAGGCCTTGCCGCCCTCTATTCCCTCTCTGTGCCCACCTTGGGTACCCTCCTCTCAGAAAAGCCCCTGCCTGCTGTACCCCCTGCTCTCGCCCCAGATCAGGAGAGCGGGTCCTCGATCTCCCAGGGTCCAGAGCCTGCCCATCCTGGTGCTAGCACCCCCCAGTTAACTCAGAGGCCCCCCTTGAAGAGAGTGGAGTGGGCATATGCATCAACCCTCGCTGCCCCATTTGGGACAAGGATAAAGCAGAAACCCCTCCCCAGTTACAGACCAGCCCAGCGCCTCTTAGTCAATTTCTTCTGATGATGGGTCATGCCCCTCCTCTGCTGCCCTCTCTCTAGCCCACCCCAATAAAGAGGATCAAGCTTACTTCTTGTTCCCTATCTCTTTCCCCTCAGAGTTGGGTGAATTTATCGTGCAAGCCCTCCTTGAAGCTGGAGCGGCAGGCAACTTCATTGATCTCAGTGTGGCACATTCCTTGGACCTGGTGATGTAAGAAGCCTCATCGGTTCTGGGCGCCTCATCAGAACCTATGAAGTCTTACTGCGTCTGATGCCCTTTGCACTTCTCCATTCACGATTTTGGTTTCAGTGACCACTTCCCAGCCGTACAGGACTTGCTCTAATCCTTGATCTTGGGGGTGGGCTGGTGGCGGTGACAGCAGGTCTGCATTAATCTTACAAATAACTCCTTGTTGTTCTCAAACCTCAAGTTGAGTGGAGAGTTTCCCTTGGTGAAAACCCTCCCCCTTGACGCATCCCTTGGCTCTATTTCCCCCCAGATACCACTCCTATTGACCTCCCTTCGGACTTCCCACTCTTCCTAACCCCCTATAAGTCCATCTTTGACATGTCACTGGCTTCCAAGCTCCCCCTACACTCCAAATATGGCCTAACGTTCCAGCTGACGGGCAAATTAGTCAATATCAACTGCTCACCTACCCCTACACTGAGGAAGAGGACAAGGCCTTGGGGACTTGGCTAGACGAGATGTTAGAGAAATAGGATTGGATTATCAAGAAATATTCACCTGTCGCTTCCCTTATAGTTTTTGCTCAGAAAGCAGATGGCACCCTACACCCTTGCGTCAACTATGGCCACCTCAACAACATCACCATCCCTGACCCCTACCCGTTGCCCTTAGAGAAAACCAACACCAAAGCCATCGCTAAATCCTGGGTCTTCTCAAAGTTGGATCTGGTGAACGCCTTTAACCAGGTGAGGGTGGTGAGAGGACAAGAGTGGCTCAAAGCTATCCGCACCCACCGGGGTATTTTTCAATTTAGAGTGATGCCCTTTGGACTGAAGAACGCTCCAGCCACCTTCCAACGCCTCATTGATGATGTGCTTGGGGACTTGCACTTCTTATGCGCTGTAACCTACATTGATGATATTCTGATCCACTCCCCTACCCCAGAGCAACATGCCAAGGATCTAGGAGCAGTGGTGGCAGCCCTCCACAAAGCAGGGCTCTTTGTAAAGCCCTCAAAGTGCGAATTTTTCTGGGATGAAGTGATCTTCTTAGGTAACCTCATCCTGAAGGATTATATGCTGTTTCCCCCTCTAAGCTCGAGGCAATCCAGTATTGGCCTACCCCCACTACACAGAAACAACTTCGAAGTTTCCTTAGCATCACCTTCTTAAAAAATTTCCCCAGCCCTCACCCAACTGGCGGCACCCCTTCACCCCCTCACTGGGAAGAACGCCCCCTTCAAGTGGTCCCTGGAATGCCTGCTGGCCTTCAAGTCTATCAAGGAGGTTTTCCTCACCGCCCCAGTCCTGCGGAATGCTGACACCTCCTGCCCCATCATTGTAGCCTGTGACGCCTCATTGGTGGCGGTGGGCGCCGTGCTGCTACAGGAGCATGAGGGGGTCGAGCACCCAGTGGCCTACTACTTCTAAAAATTCACTTCTACAGAACAAGCATGGCCAATATATGACAAATAGCTGGCGGCAGTGGCATGGTCACTCACCCACTGGCGATACCTTCTGCAGGGCGCCCAGCATGAAATCACCGTTTGGACTGACCATAAGGCATTACTATACTACTGCAAACCCCAGAAGTTGGGGCACTGGCAGACTTTCACATACCAGGACCTATGTGTTTTTCATTTTTAATATGAATTTATAAAAGGCCCCTATGAATGTGTTGCCGGACATGCTCAGATGGAACCCATCTCTATCACCCAATGGTGGAGAGGACCTGCTAGAGCTTACTAATGTAGTGCCCCCTTCCAAAATTTCTCTCCTTGGCCCCTCTGACGGTAGCTTTTGCTGACCTTGCCCATGACGCCCTGCTCCTCCTCTGCATCCTTGCTGCCCAGACCTGTTGCCCTGAAGGGTTGGAGATTTATACTGACTTAGAGTCTTCGAGTTGGAAGAGAGCCCTATACACCCTGTGGGAGGGGACCATCTGGTTCTGTGATCAGGTTTGAGTCCCCCCATCTCTACACAACTGTGTTATCGAGGAACATCATGTCCCCCAGACTGTTGGGCACCCTGGCATCAAGAAGTGCGCCAATCTCGTAAAGAGAACTTATAATTGGCCAGGGTCCTCAAAGGACATCTCCTCCTGGATCTCCCGCTGTCACCTTCGCCCAGGCAAAATTGGACCGTTCTGGGAAGAAGGGGTTGCTACATACCCTGCAGCAGGCGGAAGGCCCATGGACCTCAGTCTTGGTAGACTTCATCGTGGAGCTACCCACCTCTAACAGCTCAGATGCTATCATGGTAGTCGTTGATCAATTTAACAAGTTTGCGCTCTTCATCCCCTGCCTCTCCTCTATCACCGCGGTGGAGACCACAAATTTATTTGGAAACCATGTATTTGCCATGTTTGGTCTCCCCAAAGAGATAGTGAGCGACAGGGGACCCCAGTTCACCGCCTGGTTCTGGGAAGAGTTGCTAATCCTCCTCAGCATCAAGTCATGCAGATCTACGGCCTATCACCCCCAGTCCGATGGGCAGACTGAGCGGGTGAACCAGGTACTGGAGCAGTACCTGGCTGTTATGCGACAGCCTCGCAGGACACTTGGGGCAAGGACCTGCCCTTGCACAGTTTGCGTATAACAATTCACTCCTCTCCTTGACCAACCTCTCCCATTATGAAGCCACCCTAGGTTACAACCCCTCCTTCCAAATTGGCCCCCAGCTCTACTCAGCAGTTCCTGCAGCTGAAGACCATGTGTGCACTCCACGAGACACATAACCTGGTTCGTGAACATTTGAAAAAGTCCATTGAGGATTACAGAAAGTTCGCTTAGTGGAAGTGCCTCCCTGGACATGAGATTGAAGTCAGCTCCCTCATTATGCTGGACAACCACAATATTCCTTTTAAGCCCCCACCAAGAAACTTGCAGCCAAATGCTCTGGCCCCTTTGAGATAGAGAAGGACTTAGGCAATGGAACTATTGTTTAAAGCTGCCCGCTCACTGGAAGCAGCATAACATCTTCCACACCTCCTTCCTGACCCCCTTCAAAGGAGAAAGGCCAACATCACCAGAGCCAATCCTCGTTGGGAATACCAGGAAGTGAAGGTGGAGGCTATCCTGGCTTCCCGGAGGTCCCGCAGATCTGTTCAATACCTGGTTGCTTGGAAAGGCTACCCCTCATATGAGAACAGCTGGGTGAGTTCACACAACTGCACAAATTGCAAGGACCTGATAGAGGAATTACACAACTCCCACCCAGCAGCCCCCCATCCCCCCCAGAAGATCGCAGCCATCATGGCAATAAAGCTCCCGGAGAGGCATAAGAACTATGCCCTGGTCCATGCCCCAGGTGGGGGCCTCCTCCCTGTCAAAAAAGGAAAGGGTAGTGCAAGTCCTGGGGACCAGCCCCTACAACTGGATAGGGAGCAGCATCCCTTTCAGACCAAAAAGGGGGCCAAAGGCCCAAGTGGCCCCCCTGTCGCAGTTGAGTGACCTGGCACACGTAGTTGATGAGCGCTGTATGACTGCCCTTCCTCCAGGAGATATTCAGATCTCTCCCCTCCCCCCTCCCCAACACTGGTAAAATTAATAGAGGGGACCTTCCAGGAGATCATGCAGGCCAGGGGTCATGGGCGGGCCCCTGGGACTCCTCACTCACCAGGGGAAACTTACCAAAATTTTGAAGAAACAGCCAGTGCTGGTATCAGAGCCCATTCTGCAAATTCTGGGCTAATGGAGCCGGTCTGGACTGGGCGGGTCCAAAAATCAGGTCAGAACTTGATTTGGGTTTCGAACCAGGTTACAAGGGACTCAGACCAGTTGCCCCTACCCCCTGGAATGGATCTGGGAAGTCCAGAACGCGTAGACAATCAAATTGAGAGTTCAGACCAGGTTGCAGATGACCAAGCACCAAGGCCAAAGCCCCCCGGAACAAATCCAGGAAATCTGAACTGCGTGAGCAGCCTGACTTGAATGGTCAAGGCCCAGATCAGTACCATCGACCTGGTCTGGCCCCAAAATTTGGGAAAATCTGCAAAAGTTTTTTTTTGATTTTTGCCAAGATTTTGGGCATCCCTCCACCCCCCACCCATCAGCCAACCGAACCCCATCGCCAATCCCCAATCACCTAATCTCTCAGCATACCCACTATACAATTCTTTTAATACTTAAGGCAACTGCCCTGCTGATGGGCAGTTGTCAGTTCATTCTCTATTCTTCCCACACTTTGCGCTAAATTAAAGCCAAATATCCCAAACGCCTTATCATGGACTCCGCCTGTTTGCTTTTCTTCAAAATTCCACTGATGAATCCAGCAAAGCATGCTGCCACCCAAATAATCCTCCTGATGATTGTCGAATGGGTCATCTGGTCACTTGACCCTGCCACGCGGTGGTGGATTGTATCCACGGCAAATGCCTCATTCTCAATGATGGAGTCAATTCTTCATCCGTTTTTGCATTTATCTTTTGTGAACCCATCCGTTCAATTCGCCATTGGGATTCCCAAGACCACTCCCCTATTAAAGCAGCCTCAGGGCGCCCCGCCCCAATGCCCACGAGTTTGGCCCCCACACCTGGATTGTCCGCCGCTAATCCCACCCACCTGGGGGCTCCAGAGCACCCCACCCAAGGGGGACTCGCCCCTAATGCTCGTCGCAGGTCGTTTTCCCCTCTGATGGAACCCCTGCCCGCGCGGTGGGCCCTGTGCCGCCACTCTCTGGCGCACAGGCTTAATTACTAGTAACTAAAGGCCAGCAACCGCGAACCCTAAAGGAGTCATCATCCTCCCTGCCTCTCCCACCCTTGGGGGTTGCCCCCGCAAGACTCGCGGTTGCCCCCATTGCAACCATCTGGTTTGCCTTGGGGGCCTTCTGTACATTTGTAAACGTTTACTTTCCTCATGTCCCCAAATGATCCCCCCTTCTTCTAGTCATATGGACCGCTGTGCCCTTGGCATTCTGGGCTCTCCACTGGGTGCTCACACACCCCAACTGGGAGCCCAGTCTAATTCTTATCAGCTGCTTCCATGACAGTGGGGATCATTGTCCTGAAAATAAAATAATAGACTTATAAATAAATATGGAGCACTTGCTCCAACAACTCTTCTTTATTAATATTTTATTACAGCTGATTTCCGCTGTTACGCTAACTTTAAACTATAAAAACTGTCCTTCCTCAATCATCTCATCCTGCTTATATATTGTAACAATATTGGATGATACTACTTACATGGCTTAGTAACTCAATTCGCCGTATCTCATTGGTTACATCAATTCTTCATCTGTTAATCTCACAACGCGCGTGTTATAATTTTAAACAGTATTAATAGGATCCATCAGGTTATTCACAC
Source organism: Massospora cicadina (assembly GCA_022478985.1). Classification (NCBI taxonomy): domain Eukaryota; kingdom Fungi; phylum Entomophthoromycota; class Entomophthoromycetes; order Entomophthorales; family Entomophthoraceae; genus Massospora; species Massospora cicadina. The sequence continues at coordinate 174,972 of JAKSZP010002767.1, forward strand.
AGGTCAAGCCCTCTGAGCAATGGACGAATGATGTGGGGATTGTTGGTCCTTCAGACGCACTTGAGAATATACTTGAAAAATAGGAGCAATTTCCCCAATCAGTTCTTTATTTATTTTTATAAATATAGCTACTTTTCGCTGTCCCATCTTATCTGCCCTCAAAAAACCTACCTCTCTCAAACGCCTATTTCGCTTATATACATCAGCTTCAGGCGATACAATTTATCATTGCTTGGTTTATTCTATTCCACAAATTTTCCTCAAATTTGGCTTGTGCTTCTTAATCCTCTGTTGCTCTATTTGTAGGTGATTTACTTCATATTTGTCGAATATCAACATCACCTTATCGCCTTATCACCTTATATAGAGGTGATCCAATAAACTCATTACATCCAATAAAGACCCATTATATCTCAGTATCTCCCTCATCTTAAGGCACTTAAATACTCATAACTGATACTATGTTCAGCGGATCCCACCCAGTTGTCCTAAGATTATTGTCCAGTCATATCAAAAACATGACATTACCCCCTCCTTGACTAGATGATAAGATCCTATTGTTTGTTAGGTCTAGGAACTTCACGTGTACTCAGTTAATGATTTGACCGCTTGTAGAATCCTTAATAGTATATGTGTCAACTCCAGTTTTCTCTATTACTTCAAACGGACTGACCCAAATACTAGCCAGCTTGTGCTTCCACCTGAATCCATGCTGATTGTGAAAGAGAACCATATCGCCTTCCTTGAATGGCACCAACCCACTACAGCGTGCCTGATCAGCGGCCTGATTCCTAATCTTCTTAGCCAAGCTGAAGGAATATGCTTTAGTTTGTAGCGTTATCAGAATGTTCGTGAGGTTTGTCAAATGGCGGTGGGGTTCTAGTCCACCAGTGTCTTCTATACATGCATAAAGCAACGCCGGAAGAGCTGGGTGTCAGCAGTATAGTAATTGGAAGGGGCTCTTCCCCGTGGCGGAATGATAATTAATGTTATAAGCAAACACGGCAGTGAAAAGAAGAGAGCTCC